>RJWH01002158.1:0-261544 GCA_004363575.1 Solenodon paradoxus
CCTGGGAGCCCGCTGGCACTCTTCTCCTTCCCCACATCAGCTCAAAGCCCAGGCTACACCCTCCCCCACCCTAAAGCTGAATGTGAAAGGAGAGCACCCCTAAGTGCCCTCAGCCCATCGCCCCCGACATTATTCATTAGCGAAGAAGGTGGAGGGGAGTGGGTAGAGCTCGGGGTTCAGGTCTGGGGCTCTGCCGCACACGTGTACCCCGGGGGTTTAAGGACAGACACAAATACCAGAGGGTATTACCTGTACCTGGAATATAAGGAAATAATGCCAATTAATGGGCAAAGCAAAAACTAATGCCTGGATATTCATGTTATGCCTGTGATGTGTTACTAGCCCAGCTTCACAGCCGCCTGCTAAGGGATTTAGGGGACGTGTGGCAGCCGGAACAGTAACAGTAACTTCACTGTAAAAGTTACTTCCCTGGTGACTCGAAAGGGCATGTTTGCCGATGTCACACGTGTCTCACTGGCAACTCTGCGGGTCTAGGGTCTTCTTCTGGGTGGGCAGAGGGGCATGCTGGGCGGAGAGGAGACAGCGGCAATGGTGAGGGGAGGGCTCCCCACTCAGCTTGTCTCTGCCCGGAATGGGTCAGCACCCCTCGCTGGGCCCCCGGGGAAGCACAGAGCAGGGGCTCTGACGGGTAAATGGTCTGACTACTAAGGGCTCCTCATATGTATGCAGCCCTTTACCGTTTACGACACATGAATGCACTTGATCTTCGCGATGTCCCACATGGTGGGCTGGCAAAAAAGGGCTCTCTGCTTTATGGGTCGGCACGAGTCACCCTCCCAGCCCAGCGACAAACCAGGATAGACGCCTTCTGTCCCCCTGCCCCCAGCCTGCCTGCTGAGTGCATCCAGGGCCCAGAGTGTCCCAGAGATGAGTGAATCCATCAACCACCCAGGTCCTGGGGTGTCACCCCAACAAGTTCCACAGTCACTGGGCACGGGGCCGGTGCCAAGCACAGCACAGGTGACACAGATGGGTGGCCCTGTCTTCTGGGCAATCCACCCATTCGCTGAACCAGGACCTGGTCAAAACAGAAGTTTGTGCATGGAGACCCATGTCCACATTCCCAAAGCTGGGCCCTGGGTGGACATAGGGCCCAGAGCTGGTGCACGTTCTCAGAGGAAGGTTCAGCTTCCTTCCCAACACGTGTGCATTGGCCAACAAGCAGTGGGGGCTCTGGGCGACTGAAGGAACGTTCATAAAGACGAGACGGGGCCTGTCATGAGCTGAATTGTGTCCCCCCGCATTCACAGGCTGAAGTCCCAACCCCTAGTGCCTCCGAACGTGACTACATTGAGAGAGGACCTTTAAAGAAGTGACTGAGTTTAAACGAGGTCACCGGGATGAACCTTAATCCAACATAACTGGGCATAAAAAAAGGCAATCAGATCACAGACCCACACAGAGGAAAGGCTGTGTGAAGTCCCCAGGGAGAAGACAGTCATCCCCAAGCCAAGGAGAGAGGTCTCAGGGGAGCCAGCCTTGACCTTGGACTTGTAAATTCAGGAACTGCTGGATAAGCATTTCCGTTCTTTAGGCCCCGCAGCCTGTGGAACCTGCTCAGAGCTCTGACTGACTGGCAGGCCAGGGCCAGGCTGCGACTCGAGAAGGGGATTAAGGCGAGGTGACCGGGCTCTGTCTCTCCACGGGCAATAATCCACGCAGACTTTTCTGGACTAATATCACAGGACATCTGTGCAGCCTTTACCAATCGTAAGTGTCCATTAAAAATCTGCTTCACACTGAGAAAATGAGACTGGACATCGCATCTGTCCCCTCCCTGCAAAAAACTTAAAACATAAAATATGAAACACGTACCAGGATGAATACGGAGAAAGTGCTCTCTGTTTCAACACGACGGTCCAAAAGCCAGTCTGCGTGTGAGTGATTTGAACCCAGGACACGTTCCCCAGAAGCTCTGACCCCACATAACCCTGGAACCCCGTCAGCCAGCATCACGGATGGCAGACAAGCTTACGAGCTGTCCTCCCTGTCCTCCCTGACCACTAGCAGCGGCCAGAGTGAGACAGAGGGCTTGTTCTCCGAAGCTCCCTTCACAGGCCGGGGGCTCGGAGGGAGGAGCCAGGATGTGACCGAGGCGGACCCTGTATCACCAGGGCCCAGAGCCAAAGGCAGAGTTTCTGTCCCCAGGTCCATGCTGCGAGGGAAGAAGCCCCAGGGACCCTGTTGAGGGGAGCGGACGGGTGCAGGGGATACGGGCTGGGGGGTGGTCAGAGCAGTGCCTGTGAAAGTCACCTCCATGTGCCAAAAGAACCCGCGACCGGCACGTTCCCAAGCCGGGGTCCGGGCCGCGTCTCCCTGATGGGCTAATCACTCGTCAGCCTGTGACTGGGATCCCTGTGCGCCCAGAATCCCGGTCCCTGAGGAATTCACGCACACGTGTGACTGAGAATGGGGCTTCCCTCTGATGAACGCTAATGCCGGGTCTAACACCCGGAGGGTGTGTTTCCACCGACGCGCCGTCTGAGTCAGCCGTGCGCCACATGTTCCGCTGGGTCGTGCGAGAGGGCGGGCTCGCTGCCGCACCCCGCCCGCGTGGCCTCACAGGAAACAGCACACGGGGACTGGCCCCGCCGCCCGGCAGGCGCGAAGGAAGGCTTGCCCGAAGGCGACAATAGGCCTGTAACTGCGCGCCACGCGTGGACACTCGGCAACAACGGCCCCGCCGTCCCAACAGCCCAGGGATCGCCTTCTGTTCTAACACACGCTCCGGTCAATACTGCAGATGAATTAAACTGATGAAAATCAATCCCAAAGCCAGTTTTCTTTCCAGACCAAAAATTTTCATCAATACTAGAGAATTAAAAGATGCCACTGAATCCGGATGCCAGCCCTGCACACGGTTCAGTCACAGGGTTGAACGTGGATGAAGAGGTAGAAACGCCGCCAAGAAGCCGAGCGGCCGGCCTTTGGCAGTGGGAGAGGCCGGGCACCGGGGGCTCCGGAGCAGAGCGGGAGTCCCGCGGGGGTCCAGCGGGGCCGCCGGGGAGCAGCTGGCGACCCGAGATCTCCAGAATGCCGCCCAGAAACGAGCGGACACTCAGCGCGTGTCCAGGGACTGTGGGCTCGCCTGAGGAGATGCGGAGGGAACAGGTGCTGGACCTGCATTTGGGTGACATCATGAGGATTGGAAGCTTCAGTCTTTCAGCTTCCAGGATGTTTGGGCAGGAAGGTCAGACTCTGCAAAAAAGTAGGTTTGGTCAATTCTTGGGTCCGTGGGACCTGAATGTTTCACGTGCCCTGTCTAGGGGCTTCGGCCGCAGGTGTGCCCTGGCCGCTCCAGCAGGAGGCGGGCGCACGGAGCCGGGACAGGGGGCTGCTGGCAGGTGCTCTCTTGAGATGGGTCCTCGACCTCGAGGCCCTTTCTCCAGCTGGGGCTCCCCCATGTTCAGAGCGCCCCGCACACCCCACAGCCTGTGGCCCGCTGTCGCATACGGGCCATCACTGCCGAGTTTATGGCGATGACCACGTGGTAGCAGGATCCCCACCCGGCGCTGCCCCCGAGGCCGGGCTGAGAGGCTGTGGGTCTCAGATCAGTCTTACTCATCCATCAGTCAGGTACCTCCGGGCCCTGGCTTTGTGCCAGGCACTGTGCCCACTGCGGGCAATGGAGAGAGAGATGCAGGCTGGATCACAGGCCCTGGCCCGCAGAGGACGGCTGCAAGGCGGCCAGTGCCCCTCCAGCACATTCTGTGAGCACTTGTGGGGCTACACAAGGCCTGGGCACCCCAGCTCGCCCCAGGAAGCCCGATGCAGAGGGCCAAGTGGTCCCTGCGGCCGGGCGTGAGCGAGGGGTAGGCTCCTCCGGAGGAAGGCTCAGCCCAGGACTGGGAGCAGGGCTGCAGACCGGAGAACTCCAAACTGCCCACGACGCCAGGGCACAGTCCTGAGAGGCGGAGGCAGGGAGGGGTGGACGTGCAGGGGTCACTCAGTGCCGCTCCCGCTGCTTTCCAGGGTGCCCGGCAACCCTGGGCTGACAGCGTGAGGCCCTGCGAAGCTTTGTGTGTGGGAAGAAAGTGATACCTCCATCCATGCAGCCCTGGACCCTTAGTTCGAAATTTGAGCCAAGATCCTCTTGTTGGATGCTATTTGGGAAGTAAAGAGACACCGGGACAGACACAAATTTGAATCTGCCCTGCACACCAACCCCTTTACTCGGGTCTAGTCTGTGTTTCTAAAAAGCGGGGTCCCCCAGCCCCAGTCCTGGGGTTAAGGTGATGCCTGGCAGCTGAGAGCTAACTTCCCACCAGCTGCTGATGGGGACAGATGACGCTGGACCACCTTACACTCACAGCGCTGCGCACGCACCAGACCGTGGCCCCCGGCAGTCCTGGGAGGCAGACAGAGCAGGCACCGCCGTTCTCAGTTCAGCGATCACACCAAGTGACTTGATTTCCAGAAGCTGCCTGCATCCCAAATTCCCAGCAGCGTTACTCAGCGGACCCCAAATTCCCAGCAGCGTTACTCAGCAACCAAAAGGCAGAAATGAGCCCAGGCCCATAGGCAGATGGAAGAATAAACAAACGTGGCCTCTACTTACAGAGCAGGTGACTTGGTCTTACCAAGGACAGGCTACAACATGGAAAGGCCCGTCACTTCCCCTCACAGAGGCGCCCCAAGGAGGCGGATTCAGAGACGGGAAATAGAACGGGGTCCTGGGGGCTGGGGGACAGGGAATGAGGGGTTGCTATTTGATAGGAATGGAGAGGGTTTCCGTTTTCTCAGATGAAAAACGTTCTGGAGATGGACGTGCAACAATGAAATCTGCGGTGAAACAGGATTAAGATGATGCTGCGGTGGGTCAACCGCCTCCCAAGCACACAGGCCACAGACCCTTGGGTTTGAGGCCCGAGCCCAGAAGGAAAACCACCAGTGTAAACGTCTAACATGGAAATAAATGAATGCTCTGCCTCCTCTCTCTGCCTGCCTGTCTGCTACTTGCCTTCATTCCTGTCTGCAACTCTCCTTTAAAAAAAATTACAAATTAAAAAATAACAAAATTTTTACAAATGATTAAGATGGTCAATGCAATGGTAGATCTGTTTTGCCACCGTTTGGAAAAGGCCACATGAGGACTCGGTGAGAAGCTGACCAGCTCCACACCAACAAGAGAGGCCTCAGGAGAAACCAAATGCCATCACCTCGAACCTGCACTTCAACCTCCAGAAACATAAGAAAATTAATTTCTGCTGTTGAACCACCCAGCTGGGGTTACTGCGTTATCACAGCTCAAGCAGACTAAGGAAGGACACCATCAGCCCCAAGTCACTCGTCTGTTGGAAACTCAAGTGTGTCTCCCTTTCCCAGTGCCCGGGCCTCCCTCATCGCTGCCACCAGGCCCCCAGCCCAGTGCCCCTGCCTGTCACAGCCCCATCCTCTAAAATATGCCAGCCACAGATGCCACTGTTTTCCCATATGTGCTGTTTAAACTCACGTTCTGCCTATGTGAATTTAAATTTTCTGAGAGGCACTTTAAAAATTACGTTAAGAAAGTGAAATTCATTTTAATGTATACTTTATTTAATCCAATATATCCAAATATTATCATCACAACATGCACCCATACAAAAATTCGCAAACTCTCTCACATTCATCTAAATTGCTGAAACCTGGTGTGCGGTGCATCAGGGGCCCCTCGCAGTCTGGACCTGCCGCCTCTGGGTGCTCAGGAGCCTCCCGGGGCCCATGACCGCCCCGCCCGTCACCCAGTCAAAGGCCTTCTCATGAGGGCCTCGCGGACCAGGCGGCAAGCACCCACCTGTCTGCATGCAGCTGGGTCGCTTATGAAGAGCAGAAGTGTATTCCCCGCGGCTCTGGTGACCGGGACGTCCACGAGGAAGGACCAGCAGATTCGGTACCTGCTGAGGACACCCCACCACGACCTCATCATCACCTGAGGCCGCGCCTCCTAATGTCATCAAATCAGGGGTTCGGGTTCAATGTAAGGACGTGGGGAGGGTGCACATGTCCATTCCACAGCACCCACGCCCACTCACACTTGCACGCACACACACACCCACACTCACACCCTTCTCTCCCTCCCCCGCCCCGTCCCTCGCTGCCATCCGCTCCGCACTCCCTTAAACACACTGCACACGTCCCTCGCTGGCCGCGCGGCCGCCCCTCCGTGCCGGTGCTGCTCGGAGCCCCACGCCGGGCTCGGCACACAGCGGGTCCTCAACACGTGCCACGGCACACGCACGGCACGGCTTGTCGTGCTCCACCGGCAGGCCATCGGACACCACGGGCACCCACGCTACGTGCCTTCGGGCCCAGAGAGGTGGGGACGTGCAATTATCGTCCATGGAAGTCGTTCAGCTAAAGACTCAAAACAAATGAAAATAGCCCACCTCTCCCCGAGCTGAGTAGCTGTGAGACCCAGGTGTGGGAGAAGGAAACGAGAGCAGCTGTGAAGAAAGCTCCCGCAAAGCAGAAACAGCTGGGACGTAGGGCCCCTCGCCCTCACCCCCCAAGTCAAAAAAGCTCAAAATGCCAAGAGCGACTCTGTGACTCCTGATGGTGACATCTGCCTGGAACCGTTGTCTCCTTCACATGTGCGCACGTCCTCCTCGGAAGCCTGCGTCGCTGGATGACGAGGCGCTGCCCAGATCCCACTGATGCGTCACACACTGCACCCAACCTCGGTCCCAGCACACGCTGGGCTGCGTGTCTGGAGAAGAGATGGGGAGATGCTCCTGGGCCCCCCAGGAGCAGAGCCTGCCAGCTGGGCGGAGAGGCGGGTCTGCGGCAGGGCAGGGAGGAGACAACCGTCCAGGTCCCAGCCTCCTTGGGCCCCGCCTTCGGCAGAAGCAGCTGGAACAGCCGAGGAAGGAGCCTGCGGCCCTGCCTCCCTCCCGCGTCTGAGGAGTCCAGCGCCCTCCCGGCTCCAAGAAGGACTCTGGGCAGGGATTCTCATCCCCATGGCAACCGCTCCACTCTGTCAAGTGTCAGAACCAGTCAGCGTGCAGGGCTGACATTCAAGGAGGGGTCCTCGCATGCGTGGCCTTTTCTGGTCCCCAGAACCTCAAAGGAGAGACGCTAGCAGCAGAGGCGCAGTCTCTGAGCTGGCTGGGCGGGCAAGGGAGGGCAGGCTCTGGTGGGCCAGTGAGCAGAGCCCCTACCGCAGGTAGGAGGGCCTGGCGGTTGCCCTTGAGCTTGACCCCAGTCCCTCCAGACAGGTGTGCTGTCACAGCTCTCTGGGGATGCTTTCTGCCTCCTCCCCAGGAACCTTACTGTAGGATTAGTCTCACTGAGCCCACCGGGAAGACAGGCCTATTTTAAAAATTTCATTTGGAAGGAATTCCGGAGGGAAGGGAGAACGACACCGACTGAATTTCTCATGTGGCGCCTGAGCTTTCGCTGACATCGTCCACCGGGCTCAGCAGCGCCAGCCACATGTCACCATTTCTCAGGTGGGGACGGAGGTCCAGAGAGGGCTGACTGCTTTCCCAAGGACACACAGCATCTGGACCCCAGCCCTCCCCACCGCCTCCCCACCGTTCCGCCTGCCGCTGACCCCGGGAACACAGTCGGATTCCTCCCTCCAGACGCCGCGAGGTCCCTGTCGGTTCCCAGGAAGCCGAGGTGGAGGGAGGATGCATGTGTACCTCTGGGGGCGCAGAGGGGCAGCCTTGACGGGACAAGTGTCCTGACGCCCCTCCATGATGCCGGGACTAGAAAACACCGAGCGCACCCAGGAAGCCTTTCTCCTTAGAGGCTTTTTTGTGTGACCTTGGCCAACAGGCCCCACCACGGCTCCACCAGGGTCTGGCCTGGTGGACAGGTGGTCCGATAACCTTCCAGCGGGGCGGGCAGGGCAGGCAGGGGCCTGGCTAGAGCACCTTCCCTCTCAGTCCTGACATGCCGTCACGGAAGCCACCTCACACACAGCCAGGCAGGGCCTCTGCTCCCTGCCACAACAGCTGGGAGCCAACCCCTGCACCACCAGACCCTCAGCGCCTCGGGCCCTCCACCTTCAAGGCTCCCTGCTCTGGGCCCAGCCCGAGTCTCCCTCCTTCCCACGTCTCCACTCCGATGCCTCTCTGCTGTTCCCCACACCTGTCCCTGCTCTGTCCCAAATCTCTGAATTTTGTTACAGTACCCCCTCTGCCAGAAATGCCCCCCAGCATCTCAGGGAGCCCCAGGCCCACCCTTAGTCCCACCCCAAGCTATCTGCCCTGTCTCCAAAGCAAAGTGCAGCCACCTTGGAGCTCCTCACGCTGACCAGCCTGCTCCTGAGCTCAGAGCTGGAAGCGGAAACAGAGGCTGTGTCTGTCCCTCTGCCTCCATCCTCAAGAGGCCCCTGGAGAAGTCCTAGAAAAAGCTCCACACCTGAGGCTTCGTTAAGGGTGGATGTGCCTCAAGAGTTGAAGCAGGCAGGCCATGCGCCCCACCAGTCCTGTTCTCAGTCTGCAGAGAGCCCCTGCCCCAGGTCCTTTGCACTCACTGTCCCCATTCCTGGAAGCTGTTTCCTAAGTTTACAAGTTCTGGCTCTTCTCTTCCTTCAGCAAATGTGACCTGTGACTGCCACCCTGTCTGAAGAAGGTCTCTGACCGCACACCGGGTTGCTCTCCCCCTGCTCTGCTGGCCCACCAGGCCGGCCCAACCGGTGCTCAGCCTCTCTGACCAGGGTTCCCTGCGCCTGACGGAGGCTGCACTGGGTCGGGGTGAAGTCTGGTCTCAAGGAAGGAGGACCCAGCTGCTGGTCACCAAGAACCTTTCTGGGGTTCCTGACTGCCAAGTACAGTGAGCAAGGAAAGGGCCGCTCCCAGTCCACAGGTCTGAGAGCCACCTGCCTTCCTATCCACCCGCCCCCCAGGCAAACAGGGGCCTGGAACCCTGACCCCATGAGCCGTCCAGGCCAACCAACCTAGGCTGGTCCCAGGCAAGGGACCCAAGGCTGCACTTTGGTGAGAACAAGGGCAGACGGTCAGAGAACAGGGCACCCACCTTAAAACCCCCAACCCTGCTGCAGGATTCTGCTCCTCCAGGCGGGACGTGAGCACCAGGCCAATGGCAGCCACCGGCTCACAGGGGCCGCCTCCTGTCCATCGGAAAGCTGCTCTGGGCCCTGGGGTATGTCGGAAGGCTGCTGGGCTGAGGGGCTGAGACCCGACTGGGCACACTAGGGGGAGGAATGAATAAATGTTGGTGTGGGACAGACTGTACCAAACAATAGATTAAAGGCCATTTTTAGAAATAATGGAGATCTCTATTCCTGACTTAAGAAATGCCAAGGATGAAAAAATCAAGAGCCTATAAGTCTATAATCTCATTTCTGTATCATAAAACCTGAGATACGTGGAAAACGGTCTGGAAGTCCGTCCACCCCAATGTCAATAATCATCACCTCTGGGCAGGGGGCTGGAGCCAGGAGGGGGCTCGGAAGAAGATGATAGGGTTTTATGTCCTACACATCCTTGAATTTTGTTACAAAGCCCTAGTAACATTTTGTAGATAAAAACTAATAAAGGTTAAAAATGAAGTATTCACAAAAGGTGCTGCACACAGAGAATGTACTTGTGAGCCAGCACCTCCCACATGTTTGCAGAGACTAAGGCAAACAGTTGGGAAAACACCAACTCATCTTTTTTAATTGACACAGTTTTTGTTTTCCACCTGATGAGAAAGGCCATCCTCTCCAGTCATTTCAGTCTCCGTAACAGGACAGCTTCTCAACACGCTGACAAAAGGAGATCTCTCCTCACACATTTTGTCCAGGCTCCAGCACATGCCACTTCAGGGATGTGACTCTTTATAAGAAAGGACAGATGCGAGGAGGCGGGTGAGGCAGGAGGAAAAAAAATCGGAGCATGTCAAAAGAGATCTCCTGCAATTCCTCTGACCTGGTTATTGGGCTCACCAACATTAGCGGTTTAACTATGTCTCCATTCCTCGTTGTCTGAGCGGCAAAAAGGAGCAGTCCCAACTGCAGACAGGCAAAGGCAGTGCTGTCCCCAGCCTGGGCCCCAGCTCATCAGCCCCTGGCTGGTCCCCAGAGACACTGGGATAACCCGCCCCATGCAGCTGCTGGGCCAAGTGGGCTCAGGAAAGAAATGGGGGAACAGACAGAGTCCCTAGTGGGAAAGAAGAGATTCCAGAAGTGACCTGTGTCCAGCTGGTCTGTGGGTTACGTGGCATCCGCCCACTGAACCCCGACTGAAGGAGAATGGAATTACTACCAAGCCCATTTCACACTGGAGGAAACAGGGTCCTAACATAAGAGACATATAATAAAAATACAGAATAAAAATACAGAATGCACAGGACACAGCAAAGGGAAATCCTATGAAGAAAACTCAGTGACCCAAACTTATCTGGGACAAACCCGCCCCTGCGGACTTCCAGCAAAGTGGAAACCATGAACTTGAGAGGACAGCCACACTCTGTTTTCCTAGGGGCCAGAATGGGCCCTGCTTTCCAAGAGCGCTTTTTCAAAATGCACCATTCTGATGAACAGAAGTCCAAATGCTGAGACAAGTACAGATAACGGAACAAGGGGCTAAAATCACACTCCGATCATGGTTGCTCCCCCAGAAAAACGGGGAGATGGATTTTAACATTATCATGACCTCAGCTTCCTCAGGCATTAATCACTTACAAGGAATAAATCCATCCCTGCAGGGGCAGAATCACGCAGTTCTCTGCGATCCAGTGTCAAGTAGGTGACCCCTTGATGAGGCCTGGGCAGGGATGAGAATTCTATTGAAATGATGTCCATCATCTGCACAGCGGTTCAGCACAAATAGATTTGGTCCAGTGTCTTTCAAATATGACTTGATCACCGATCAAAATGTGAGCCTTTAACTCATTTTAATTGAGAAATTAAATGCATCTGCCCGGCTTCCTCTCTGGAGGCCGTGAGTCCCAGGAATTCCAGAGTCAGCAGGCATGGACGAACCGTCTCCCCTGGGTCCCCCACACTGAATCCAGACCATCCAGCTGAAAGGGAATCTTACAGTCAAAGATGTAAACACGAATAAGCCCTGCTGGCTTAATGGGGAGAGAGCTGTAACTGCTGTGATTAGTAGGTGTCACTCTGTTCTGGGTCACTGGGAGCAGTCCTCTGTCCCCCCAGCGACGCCCCTGTGCGGCGGGATGGGGCCGAGAGGCAGTGAGGGCCCAGGGACCTGCCTGCCGGTGTCCCACCAGCCTGACCCTCTGCTACCACGGGGAAGGGAGGCGCAGACAGCCCCTGCCCCGGCAGGGTGTGGGGATCTGTGGGAGACCGCCTGCACCTGCGAGGAGTCTACCTGCCCTGCTGCGGGAGGCGTTGGAGGCCAGCTTCACCCCGGAAGGTCTTGCTGAAAACCGGAAGTTCAGAACATCTCAGACGTCGGGAGGGGCACGAATAATAAAAATCCTGCTGCGCAATCCCCCCGTTTTAAAGACTGGCCGCGACGTTGGCAGGGTCAGTTAAGACAGCTGGTGAGTCTCAAACTCAGGGCTGAAATCATGGCTTCAATCTGCACCCCAAGAGACAAAGAGCCCTCTGCACCAAGAGTGGCCCCAAGGCCTCCCTTTTGCCCTCAGCATCGGGCTTTCCTGAAGTCCCCTGCATGGGGACACTCTGCCGGGATCACAGAGAGGCCCTGGGTTTCATGGGCGGGAGGGCTATCGCTGCCCTGCTAACTCGCGGTTCGAGAGCTGCAGAGATCAGAAACCCTGGTCGTGGCCTGCAGGCTGCTCCTGACTTTCTGTAAGTGGCTGGACCGAGCACCCCTCGGCATTGCCTGCTCTGCTATTTCTCAGGCTGTGAGTCTCCCCGGAATTCTGGAGGCTGCCACTGCAGAATGAGGCACTCTGGGGACCTCCCTCCTGGAACTCGGTGGCCAGCGGGAGCCCAGCTGCCACCGTCCCCACACTCCAGCAGGGCTGGAAGGTAGCACTGTGCCACCTGCCTCCCCCCGCAAACTCCCTGCGGGCCTCACCGTGAAGGTCACCCTGGCCTTGATGTCCCATCCCGTGGGCTGGAAGGCTGCACCTTCTCACCGGTGTCTGGACTTGATGCGTTTTTTTTGCGACGCGCCGCCCTGGGCCCCAGTGCTCCCGCCCAGCCCAGCAGGGCCACGTGTTACACACGCACTCACAACGGCTGTTCTCCGGGCAGGGCTCGGGTGCTTTGGTGAGGCGACAGGGGAGCGAGTGCGACAAGAGGAAGCCACAGGCACAAAGACGTGCATCCCAGCCTCATGTGTGCAAACTAAACGCTGGAAAACAGCAGACAAGAGGGAGCGCTTGCTGTCTGCAAGCCTCTGCTAGCTCCTCAGAGGCCCTCGCCGAAGCCATACAGGAAGCGATGCGAATGCCAGACGCACGACAAGCACCAACTGACATGGTGTGCCCTGTGGAGGAGTGGTTAAGCTCGCCACCTCTGGCCAAGTGCAGTCCACATAACGCCTCAAAGACCCAGGTTCACATCCCAGTTCCAGGGGAAACTTCACTAAAGTGAAAATAAACGAAAACGCTTCTTCCTCCTCTCTTCTTGCTTGCTTGCCTACTCGCCTTCATTCCTGCCTGCGTCTTTCTTTAAAAAAAAGAAAAGAAAGGAGGCTTCTACCCAAAAGGTACAAAAACACCCATCCGAAGGGATGCTTGCATCCCACTGTTTATTGTGGCCTTATTGCAATAGTTAAGAACTGTAAATAACCTAGGTGCCCAACGTCAGAAGATGGATACAGAAGATGCGATACATACACACAATGGACACCACACAGCCCTCAGAAGGGATGAAACCCTGTCATCTGAATCAACTTGGATGGAACTAGAGGGGACGATGCTCAGTGAAACAAGTCAAAAGAAGAAAGGCAGGTACCAGATGACCTCACTCACAGGTGGAACGTGAACAGACAAAACAAAGGAACAGATGAAACATAACCAACCCTGAAACATTTGCAGCAGAACTGAGGTGACAACAGGGAATGGGGGGCAGACGGGGCACATGGTGGCGGAGCCCCCTGGACACTGGGGAAGGACAGTCAGTGATATGATGGAGGGCAGGGTGTATTGAAACATAACCAAGAAATGGGGAACCTCTACACAGAATATTATTTTAACGTGTTTAATAATCACTAAAATAAAAATAAAATAAAAAAAAACAGAAAAGGCACACAGCACTGTGTGCCCACATGGCTATAACTGTACATTTCATACACTTGTTAGAAATAACGTTCAGCATGTAAGGTGGGGAAGTTATGTTTGTCTTTAAAAAACACCTCCTTTAATAATATATTATTTTTATGATAAATAACAGCGAAAGAAAAGTCATAAGGAGGCTGACAAGAGTCCCCAGGAATGGTCCCTAGGTCATGGCTCCCTGTCCTGTCTGCCCATCTCATCGCATGGCCTTCGGCATGTCTGAGCCTCAGTTTCTACAACTAGGCACCAAATAAGTTATAAGTGCCCAGGAATCTTCCAGATCTGGTTTCCCGCAGCTTCGTCCACTCACAAATAATGCTCACTGACCTAGTTAGACCCTGGCTTTGACCATCGGTATGTACCAGGACGAGGCGGTGGAAAGTGCAGCCAAATCGCCATCTGCGGCCACGGGCCTGGCAGCGCCTGCGTCCGCCCGCCTGACTTCCGCCGTGCGAGGCGACGGCACCACTTAGCCGTCCCCAGGATGCAGGTGCAGCTTCCACCGCCGCCTCCAAACGGAGCTCTCCTGTCTCTAAAAGTCACACTGTCTGCCGCAGAGCCAATCCGAACTGGGGGGGAATGAGGAAAATATTTACGCAGAAACGGCTTCCTATTTACATAGCACCTCTTGCTAATGAAACCTCTCCCTCATCTTAATGATGAGAAGTGTAAATTCGGAGCTCCACCCGGCAGCCTGGCTTAGTTCTGACGCAAGCCAAGTCTCTTCACACAGGCGACCAGACGTCCCTGCTTCCTGACGGGCTGTGTAGGAATCCAGCTTCTCCATTTACACAGGGGTGCTGGCCACTGACCTGTTTCCCAGACTCAGGGCAGGTTCTCATTTCCTTTCCAGGCACTGCTGGGACAGCCGCCAGCTCCCAGGGACAGGACTGGGGGACTCTGTTCACACACGAGATGGAGAACTCCCTCCTCGTCTGTGCTGCCCGGATCTAAAGTGGTCAGTCCCCGGGGAAGCCCTGCTTCCACCCATGAGGTCAAGTGTCTGCTGAATGATGGAATCCCAGGGTCACTGTCATCCATCTATGGGGAAAATCCAAGCTTCTTCACCTCAAAAACAAGACCCTGAAGTCTGGTTCCCCAGCATTCCAGCTGTACCTCAAAACCCCAGCGCTCCCTCTGCGAGGGGCCTTAGTCAGGCCTTCCTCCTCCTCCCTCCCGGCTCCTGGCTCTTCAGGGCTCCTCCAGAAAGTTCTGTAAGCACCACACCTGCCCTCCCCTGTCCCGTGCGAGGGGTCAGCTAACAGGGCAGGCCATGTCTTGTTGGTCTCTGCATCCCCAGCAGCAGGCCAGTTTCCACTGTGATTCAGCAGACCCTCATGCCAGGCCAGCTCATTTCTGTCTCCCCAGGAGCCAGCGGCCCTGAGCAGGGGACCCGGCCGAGAGAGCGCTCTGAGCACAGTGAACTAACTCTGTGCCAGGCGCGCATCTGCTATGACCGCACGGAGCCTTGCGTCGGTCTCACAAGAGCTGGTTTTCCTCACTTACAGACGAGCTCGCCACAGTATCCAAAGGGCTCAGTGCAGAGAGGGCCACGACAAGATGATGGGGAACGACGATGGCTTCCCTCATGGCACCCAGGGAAGGGAGCCACCAGCGGCCAGGCCACCAGCCACCCTGCTTCCAGTGCAGCTGGGTGGGCCCTGGGGTCCGGCTAGAACAGAGCAGGTGAGCTACAGATGTCCCCTTGGAGATGCTGCCATCCTTCCCCAGCTCCCCACCATACTCCACTGTCCTCCAAGGAGGCTGCCTGGAGCCAGGTGACTCAACGCCACTCCCTCCACCCTCACTACATCCCCATTCTCCTGAGCACTTAGCTACTCATCTGCCAAGGTCGGTTGTCCTGTCAAAGGTGAGTCCCCCGGGCCAGCATCTGCATGTCAGAGACACAGGTTTTCCCCACCGGGACTGCGGATGATCTGGCCCTGCTCCACTTAGGGAGCGGGGAGAGGGCACAGCAGGCTCGCCTCAGATCTACTGGGGCACATGTCTGCAGGGGACACGGGGCATGTGTGGCGGGGACCCGGGAGCATGTGCGGTGGGGACAGGCTCCTCAGGAAATGCCCTCACGCCTAGTCTGCACAGCCACTGGGAAGGCAGCAGCCTCATCCAGGTGGAAGGCCCTGAGTGCTCAGGAGGACACCCATAGCAGCCTAAAGCACCACCCAGTCCACATTTCCTCAGATAAAGAATTAGGGGCAGAAACCAATTAAAAATCAATCAATCAATCAATCGACCATCTTTAAAAAAAAAAAATAGGATCAAACCCCCGGCCCAGACTCTTGCTCCTGCACAGACTCGTGGCTGATGAATAATTACTTAAATATAAATAGTTACTTGACAAAATCACAATACAGGTAAACAGACAGGTTGAACTTGGCTGACCGATGGAATATTCTGGAAGCCTAAGCATGGAGGTCAAACTCAAACCCCTGGCTTCAGATACAACCGGCACACAGCAGGTGCTTAAGCAGCGCTCCTGTTGATGTGACACGCGAGCCAGTCCTCAGCGAGGCGTGCCTGCGGAATTGGCCTTGTCACTGAGGGGGTCCACCAGCATGATGTCATGGCGCCTGCCCAGCCGGAAGGCCCCTAGACCCCACATCTGACCTGTCAGCGTAGCAGGTTTTCAGTGTCCGCGTGGGGCTGCACACACTCGATGGCGGCCCGGAGAAGCTAAGTGACTTACCTCGGCCACCATGTCAAGGCCCAGCGGGGGCAGGAACAGACTCTCGGGCCGGGTGCTCCTCTCTGACGCTATGGCTTTTCTAGATCCCGCGCCTCCTCAGACGGGAGACGCAGACAGAATGTCAGCCTGGTGGTCTGGGCTGCTGCTCTCAGAGGGGCGCGGGCTGCCGCCCCATCCTCTGAATAGATGTCACTCCAGAAACATCTGAAACAGAACAGAGGCCTCGCGGGTCACCGGGCTGGTCCAGCCCGATGGGGACTTTGGGGGGATCCCCGGGGTGCAGCTGCTCCCATGGGCGTCCGCCTCACTCTAGGGCTGCAAGTGCAGCCGGAGGGGCCCCTGAACTCCAAGCCTCCACACACAAACACACTCACGCTCACACTCGGACTCACAGACTCACTCAGTCATACACACTCACATTCACACACACACACTCACACGTTCACACTCACTCGTACACACACACGCGCACTCCCTCTCCCACACACACACTTGGATTCACGCACTCACTCATACACACTCACACGCTCACACTCACTCATACGCACTCACACGCGCACTCCCACTCCCACACTCACACACACTTGGATTCACGCAGATTCACTCACTCATACACACACACACACATTTACACACGCTCACTCCCGCTCACACTCACACGCTCAGACACACTCACTCACACGCTCACTCAGACACACTCACTCACACTCATTCTCTCCCACATACTCGCGCAGGCTCGCCTGTATTGTCCTCACCTCACTCCGTCCCAGGGTCTGCAATGCTGCACATTCCAGAAGTTTCTCTAGGTCGCGCCTCTCCCTCCTCCCCAAGCGGTGACACGCGGCGGGACCCCGGGCCAACGAGCGGGCGGGCAGCGGCAGCCCAAGCCCGGACGCCCGGCTCCGTGGCGGCGGCGGCGGAGGCGGCGTCTGCGTAGTTGGGCCGCACCAACCACGTGCGCATGCGCACAGGCCCCCCGCGGCCCGACCCACCGCAGGGACGGTGGGGAGGCGCTTTCCTCCGAGACAGGCGGGACGAGACGTCTCTCCCCGTGGACACTGCCGTGTCCCACGGTTACGCCGGCAACAGTGAGAGCCGTGCTGCCGTCGCCAGGGAGGCAACCTGACGTTCTCAGAGCAAAAAGGGCGGAGGGGACGCCCGTCCAGTGTCACGTCTGCACCACGGAATCCGCCCACCATCCTGGAATGACACGCCCAGTGGCTTCTCCTGAGTGAGCCGCTGTGTCCTCCTTGCCGACGGGCATCTTCTGCGCCTGGATGCCGGCGCCTCCGCGCCGATCCGCGTGCTCCTCTCAGTAGGGCCTGAGCTCGTAATCGAGGAGAGAACGTAACCAGCACCGTTTCCGAACCAGACGCTTCGCATTTCGGAAATGCTTCCTGAGTGACTGGAATGTAAACGCAGCTCCCTCGGATTCTGAAACTGAGATCCGCGGCAGGACCTTCTGCACGGGGAGCGGAGGAAAGGCTCCCTGCTGCCCGGGCACGATTGCCTGGGTTTGAGGGGCTCGCAGACGACAACCATGCACAGCCACCTTGCTAATCCGCGTATGGCGGCGGCGCCCCACCCGCTCCCCGCCAGGGAGACTGCATGTTAAGCAAAGGCCCTGCTCCTTTTATTGTAGAATTGTTTCCGTTTGGGAGACACAAATCATTCTTGCTTGAAGTTGGCGAGTCTGGAGGTCAAAGGCCAACTTCAAAGAAAATAAAGGAAAGAATCAATACTCCGGGGGCTCTGGGTAAGCAAGACTGGGAGGAGGCTGTGCAGATTCCTGTGGGATTGTTCTCCTTCTTCGGACCTGGAACCCCTTTTGTCTCCTCCTGCCTGAGCTCCTGATGTTGGAAGACGGAAAGTGACCTGCCACAGAAACTGTGACCCAGTAGAAAGTCCACCAACCAAAAAACGAAGCTCACGTGTGCAGATGGGGAGGGGCTCGCTCCCGAGGTCCCCTCAGGGAACTGCTTGTGGGTATGGGGGTAGGAGTTCCTAAAAGCCCGGCCCCAGAGCTCAGCATTACTTCTGAGCCCGGCCATCTGTGACCCGGGCCGCGCACGGCTGCTTAGTAAAGGTAGCTCTGCGCTGGACGGCTGAACCTGCAGGTGGCCTCTTCCCTCCAGCCGGGGAGATTGGGGGGCGGGGGCATGGACTAAGCTTGTACTTCTTTGTATCCACATCCTACCTTGAGGAAGAGCTGTGTAAACACCAGCAATAGTAAATAAATGACAACTGACCGATGCCTTATTTATAAGCTCTATGAAGGGCTGGACACATTTCACTGGGGGCAGAGATGCTGTTTAATGCCGCCGGCCAGCCATCTCTGGGTACCTGGGTGAGTCGGTTGGGTGAGACCGTGTAATGACCTCCTATAGAGCAAAGGCTCACTGTGACTTCGGTCTACATATCTCCTGATGCCAGAAGTGCAGGTTGCAAGCACTAATTAGTGTCATCAGGATTCAGGAAAATAGGGCTGGGGCTCTAAATCAGGTCAGCTCCCTGACCCTGAATGACTCTGAAACTTCAGCCGGAGTGCAGCCCCTGGGCCCCTCTCCCGGGCCGTGAGCTTCCCGGGACACAGGTGCTTCCAGAGGAGAAACGCGGCACCTGGTGGCTCTGGGGCCCGGGTGCTGCCCGTCCCATGACCACGGTGATGGTCTGGGTCCTGCCTGGTGTACGAAAACCCAAAAGAAAGTTGCGTTGGCTTCTGTCTCCCAAGAGGCTGTCAGCAATAGGCTGACAGGCAGCACCGTCATTTTACTGTAAATGTCAGCTGTCCTGCTTTTAATAGACCAGGACCACCTTTAATAAGAGGTCAGAGGGGCAGTTCAGTTGCCCAGGCCGAGTGTATGGAGGGGGCTCAAAGGCAGCTGCCCCTTTTGCCTCACGTTAAAGATGGCCCTTGTGGGCGCTGAGTGTTGGGGACACAGCTGCTACTGCCCCCCCACCGCCGCGAGGACACAGGAGCCGCGGGAAGGGGTTTCTCCCCCCCCCACGTGCCCCCGTGTCTTCGAAGGAAGCAGACCCTGCAGCGTGGTCGGGCTGTAAGTACTACGGGGTTCTGTGGCTCTGCGGGGGTCACGGGCATTTCTGGCACTGGGATGCATTTTAGGCAGGACATTTGGAGGAGGGCTCATAGGGGCACCATATTTAGGTGCCACAATTTCTGGCATTTGTAAGTAGTCCCCAAACCACGTGATTCCTGTGGGATTGCCGACGAGCATCACATATTCCTACTCGTTGCTGGCTTAGCTGCTCTGCTCCTCTGCTCAGGTTGCACCCCCTCCTCCCCTCCGCGTGCATTTTATCTGAGGAGAGGCAGGAAGGCTGGCACAGGGAAGAAGGAAGAGAGAGAAGGAAGAAGCATTTTCTGTAGCCGGTTGTTCATTCCTTAGTTGTTTCCCCAGCCCGGTCCCGGGCCGTGAACCCGGGTCCTTGAGCTGTGAACCCAGGTCCTTGAGCTGCAGGGGACTGCACCCCAGGCACGCGCTTACCCCCGAGCCACCAGGGCGCACCGAGGCATTCCACTTTTCAATAAAATCAGCTTCATACATGTTTTTCTCTTGCTTTGAAATTCGAGTAGAGGTCTTCTGCGTCAAGACTTCAGTGAGGAAATAGGGTCCGTCCTACGTCGGGAAGCCTGGTCTGGTGGCTTTCCGAGCCCACAGCCACCACGCCTCCAGGTTTAGAAGGATTTCCTGGGGGTTGTCGGAGCTGCATGGCTGGAGCCAGAACAGGATGGCCAGCCACCCCCAGTCCTGCCCAATGACACCCACCACCCCGTGCACGCTGAAGAGGTGAAGGAAAATGTGGTGAGAATCACTGTTTGCTGAGCCCCATCCAGGGCCCAGGCTCTGGGCTGGCAGTGTCACTCATCACCTCCATTCATCTTCCCAACTCTGAGACAGGTATGGACTCCGTGTTTACGGAGACGGAATGTGCCTGCTGTGATGCAGGGATCGGTAGAGCCTGGTGAAGGCCAGTCTTGTCTTGCTTGAAAGGCCGCACTTCTCAAGGCTCTCACTTAGGTGCTTGATAGGCTGAGTCACCTGTGCCACCCTGTCCCCACCACCCCCTGAGAGGGCGGTGCTGTCAGCCCACTTTCCAGTGCCAGTGAGCCATCTCTGCACTCATAACCGCCGTGTCTGCGCCGGAGGAGTGAGGGCCGGGTCCCATCTCTCCCTCTGGGCTCTGGGCTCCCCTTAAGTGAGTGAGGAGACACTGGCTGGAGTGAGAAAGCCCCCTGCTGTGGGGCCAGCGACTCACCCGTGATCCTCAAGCCAAGAAGAACAAGCAAACCAAATCTTTTTTCAGCCCCAGCTCCCTGAAAAGGAAGCACTGGGAATATGGACTAGATCTCTGTCAGTTTGGAGTACAAGCAGGGTGGATGTTAAATATGAATCCATTCCCCCTGCTGGGTTAGCTGCCATCCCAGTGTGCCCCCCACCTTCAGCCTCCAACCCCCGAAACGAATCACAGTCCAGCAACTGGAGCCTAGCAGGGCCCCACCTGAGGGAGCATCCATCCCGATCTGGCATCTTTCAGTAGTTTGAATGTTACTCCTCCTTACCAGATCCTTCCCTCCAGTCCCTGCGGCTGTGAATCATCCAGCAGCCCACCTCGTTCACTCAGGCTGGCTGTGAAGCATTACTCACTCTGGGTGTGGGCGCCCCGTGTGCTTACTCTCCAACACACTCACGAACGTGCACCTACCATTTATGTTTAGTCCTCTGAGTCCTGATGGGGACATGGACTCCACCCACCTGAAGATGCCTCTGCCAGGCCCAAGGGGAAAGGACCAGAGCACAAAGGGGAGTGTGGTTGGAAGGAGGGGAACAAAGGTGGAAAGTGTGTCAAGAGGGAGCTGTGTAGACAGGGCGCTGGCCAGGAGCGATCCCGGCCAGCAGAGGCGGCTCCGGGACAGGCACGCTGCGTCCCCCGGGTTGTCACACCGCACACAGCCCGGAGGTGGAGAGGATCGCACCGACAGCCATGCTGACCGTGCCGAGATGAGTCAAGAAGAGGGACCTGTGCTGGGTCCGGAAGGTCTGCAGCTGGGGGCGCTGAGACCCCTGAGGCCCCTTGACACGCACCTGCTGTGCCAGCTCCAGGTCTTGGCAGACGCTTGCTGGACCCCCCAGGCAGGCCCCAGCTGACACTGGCTCACATTACCTCCCATCCAGGGAAGACACCCGCGCGTAAGGCAAAGGGAAGACTGCCTCGATGTATCTCTTCTTCTTTTTCGGATGCTGCCATATCCCTCAGTGTGGCGACTTTAGGACGCCCGCGAAGTGCATCACAGAAAAGGAAGCCCGGGCCCTCCTCCCCCAGAACACAACTGGGGCAGGGGACAGGTGTCTCAATCAGATGTGCCCACAGGACAGGGCTGCCTGGAGGCTCCAAGGTTCCACCTGCAACAATGCCCCATGTGTTCCTGCTGGGGTCTGTTAGGGCCTCTGCAGCTCTCTCTGGTCACCTATGTCCCCTGGATTGTCGCCAGGCAGGTCTTCCCACCGCTCTCCCGGTTCATACAGCTATCGCTGGACTCTGTCATTTGCCCTCTGGGGGACAGACATGCCGTCCACAAGAGGAATATGGCCAGCACCCTGAGGTCAGGATTCCAATAACCCCAGGGCTCAATAGAGGCAGAGCAGACCTACTGTCCCTAAGGCTCGAGATCCTGAGTCTCCCAGCGAGGGCTGGGGACTTCCCAGAAGGCCATGCTGGGCAGAGCCCAACCTGCCCGCAGCCTCTGGGTCTCTAATCCCACAGGAAAAGTCAGCAGCTAAGAGGATGTGCCTCCCTCCCAGAAACGTTCATGTGAGGAAGGAAGCAGCGGAGGGACAAGGGACGCCTTTCCTGGAAAGACACATAAAGATCCCTTCATAACCTCCTATAACTCAGGCAGCGAAGGCACAGGCCAGGATAGCCAAGGACCCCCGTTCAAGACTGGGGCTGGAACAGATAAGACTTCTTTTCGGGGTACACACATGTGGCTCAGGCAGCTGAGATGGCTAAGGTACAGACCATGCAAAGCCCAAGGGCTGGGGTTCAAGACTTGGGCTGGGGTGAGAGGAACCCTTCACATAGCCCACCGGGTCAGGAACCACCAAGCCCCGAGCGAGGGCTGGAAACAAAAAGCAGCTGCTATCAGGTCGAAAGTGTTTGCCGGGAGGCCGCTGCGAGGGAAGGGGTGTGCGGAAGGTTAGTAGCCTGAAGAATTCAGACCCCTGTTTTGAAAGAGTACAGAGGAAATTCCACTCCGTGTCAGGTCAGAAAGGTATTTCTGGTTCACACATCTTAGAATTGTGATATCAGAAGACATCTTCAAATCCACACCTGTGTATCAGCTTGTACATAACAGAGATGCTGTTAAATAGCTACTTGAGCCAAGGAGAGGAAGGGATTTTACGGAAATCCAATCTGACATGAAATGATAATTCTGACCCAGATCCCCTGGCAAACGAATGAGTCTCCCAAGCCGGCCTTCCCCGGCCAAGCGTTAAATAGGAGGTTTCATTAAGGGAATCAGATCATGATGCCAGCGCCCCAGATTTGACCCGCACCTCGCCCTGCCCTGTCACATCACGAGTTCCTCAGGCCCTGTGGTTCTTCTCTCTGGGGTAATGTGAAGTCCTCGGAGAGGCTGAGTTCTCAGGGCAGAATGGCTGTGGGAGATGTAGGTCCCTGCTCCCCAGGGGACAAGGGCCGGAGGAGAGGTGTGTGCTCGCGTTAAGTCAATGCTTAGAGACACCAGACAATCAGAGTCAAGAAACAAGGATCGAACCATAATCTTAACAGTGATGTCGATGTTTTGGACATATAATTCGAGACCCCCTTATTTCTTCAACCAACAATTAATGAGCTCCTCAAAGAGCCAGGGATTGAAAAATGATTAGGATGGTATCTGCCCATCAGGGCCTAGCCTAGGAAGAAAAAAATAACTTTTAATGATAAATTCCATATGAAAGGGACGGGAATTTTCTGAGCATTGTGATTATTTCTGGCAGAGTAAATCCGTGTAGGTCATCTGTAGCCGGCACACAGGAGATGCTGGACGGGTGGTGGATGGGCAGATGGACAGTTGGATGGACGAACGGACAGACACATGATGGAGAGATGGCTGGACGAAGAACAGAGGGATTAGTGAAAGGGGATTGAGTTTCTCATAATGAGAAAAATGGGATAAGAAAATTTGAGGCAAGAAAGTCACAGAAGTAAGACAAGGGGGCAGGAAAGCATCAGGCATGACTGGGACATGGGTTCTGGAAGGTAAGAAATAGGGGCTGAAGCAGGAGTTCAGGGTCATGAGGACCTCACCGCGAGCTGAGGCCCTGTCTGATCTGATTTGCCAGCTGCAGGGACTGGGAGTCGACTCGACAGATAAAAGCACATCTCAGAGGCCTGAACGGGACAGATGGGATGTTCATTATCTACCTGTTGAATGCCAGGTTGGGAGTGAGTATGCTTTAAATATGAAATACATTTCTGTCGCCCTCCCCCTGCCCCTCGCCCTGCAGATCAGCAGCTGAGGGGCAGACCATTTAGAGCCCCAGGACCGAGGTTAGAGACCCCGCACTGGGGTAAGAGGCGAAAATGGGCAGGAGTATTGTAGTGAGCCGGGGACTCAGATGGAGGACTCAGCAGCTTTCCAATGGGTGGGAAGCTAAAACATTTAAAAAGGAACTATTTCACGCACATGAGACAATAAAACAAGGAGCATTTACATAGCCTTGACACGATGGAACATCCTGCATTCGTTGCTTCATTTGGTTTTTGAGAAATAAATCGCTCATCACATCACCGAAGCCTCTGCATCCACTCCCCTCCCAGGGCACTGCTGCAGGGAGTCCGCCGTCGGCCCTCCGGTGCCTGCACTCGCATTCTGAGTTCTCTGCTTACTCGCAAGCTAGATGCAGTTAGCTGCACAGACTTACATGTGTGTGCACCTGTATGTGAATATATTTAATACACAGCTTGAGCTTTAGCACTTGATGTACATGGTTCCATACAGTCTATATTTTTGTTCAACCTTGTTTTCAGGTTTACCCACCATGACACAAATGCAGGTCGAATGTGTTGACTAAACTTCTGTATACTGTTCCGCTGACGAACATCCGGCCTTCCTTCAGTGGATGTCTGATTTATGATGCTCCTGCCATTGAAAACAGAGCTGCAAAGGTCTCCCTGGCGCTGGGCTTTCTGGGGAGGGAGGCGGCACATCCACAGCCCGACTCTAAACAGAAGGCGCCCGTCTGCACACACCAGCATCCCCGGAGCTATGGTGCTCGACACACTTGCCTACATCCTGTGCCTTAGGATAGTGTGGAACAGTATTTCATTGCTTTAATTTGCATGTCTTGATTGCTAATGAGGTTGGAATATCTTTTATGTACTAATTGATCTTTTGATTTGTGTCTTAGAAAATTCTCTTATCTTTTATCTAGTATTTAAAAAAAGTGGGTATTTTGCCCTTTTTGGTTTGAAGGGGGTTCTTTATAAATTCTGAATACTAACCCTGTTACATGTCCAACCACTATCTGCACACAGTCTATAAGTGATCTTTTACTTTTTTCCTGTATATACTTTTCTTTCTAATTACCAGAAACGCCTGTCACCACCCCCGAGTGATAGCGGGAAACTGCTCCTGTGTGACCAGCCTCAGGGACCCAGCCAGAATGGGGAGTGACGCAGTTGCACCCAGGTCCTCACTCTAAGACCCTTGCACCCCAGCTGCACTTCTGAAACCTCACGTCTTCCAGGTAAGAAATTATCACACCCACGTGCACTGACAGGCGGCTCTGGGAACAGAGGGAAGGATGTGGGGGTGTGGCTATAGCAGGAAAAATCAACAGGCACTGACCAGGATGGATGACTGGGTCAAGGACAAGGGACAAGCAGTGTCCAGGAGAGGGAACAGTGGTCCCTCCAAGGAAGGAGAAAGACAGGAAAGCGGTGTGGAGCCTGTTGGTAAATGTGCTGAGTGGACATGCTGCCGTGAAGTTCTGCAGGGAGTTGGTGGCGGGGAGGACTCAGCATCATCTGCAGAGAAACCCCTGCAGCGGGGGCTGGGGGAGCAGAGAGAGTGAAGAGAAGGCCGAAGCCCAGCCTGGGCTCCATCTCCACAGACACGGGACCACGACATGTGAGAATTCACCTCACACGGACTTTCCTTCCTTCCCTTTGACTCTGAACAGGATACCAAGCTCAGAGTGAGCATCTGATGCGCATTTGCTGAATGAATGAAGACTGCTGTGTTCCTGGGCCCATCTCTTGTGGAAAGCCCTACGGTTCAGAGTTTTTTGGCCCTTAGGAAAGTAATGAGTGCAACAGGCCCATGGGCGTCAGAGGCACAACTCCATACTGCAGCTGAGCAGTGTGTGGGACACAGGAGACTATAAATACTCCTACATCACTTCAGGTCATCTCTGGTGCCCAGTGAACCGGTGCCAGACTTAAGAAAAAGCCTGTCATGTTTTGGAATGTGGAAATTGCAGATGAAGGATTGTGAGCCCTACATATTGTTTTTAACTTCTCTGGCTATGATGCAAAGTGAAAAATATATTTTTCACTAAAACCCATTACACACACACCCCTACACATGTAAAACTAAAATGTTTTTCAAGTAATACTTTGTCTTATTCTGCATAAGGCATTACTTTTTTTATTTTATTCTCTTTGTGGATTGTTGGGGGGGATTGTTTGTTTTCTGTCTTTTTAGTCCACTAATGGTGGGTGGGGACGTGCAGTTTGGAAAATACTGCCCAAGAGCCCAGCCCAGTGTTTTATACAGAAGATATCGACGAAGTATCTAGTGAGCAAAAACAGAAAGGAATAATTATACGAACACCGCTGTGTACCTTGTACATGGAACACTTTGACCTTGAATGCCCTCTAAGCTCTGGGTGGCGAGGTGGAGACCCTGGCTAAAGAAAGCTCTTCTGAAAGCCGGGACAGAGGGACACTGCTGGAGAGCACGGTCATCCTGGGCGGTGAGAGATTGAGGAGAAACTGCTTAGCTTGCAAGTTTGCCAAGAGCTGGCCGTGGTCCTGGCCTGCAAAGATGGGCAAGCGACTGGAAAGAGTCCAAAGATAACCTCTTCCTCCTGGACAGTGGTCAAGAAGCTCATTTCGTTCTGCTTCTGGAGGAACCTCAGCCAGAAAGGAACTCAGAACCCCTTTCAACCTTTTTCAATTGCTCTGACCCACAATAATCAATAAATTGTTTTTTTACCATAGGGTATCAGAGCTGAGGAGGAGCTGAAGCCCACAGTCCAGTCAGTCTGTCCCTTCATCTTTAGAGGGCAGTGAGGGGCAGGGAGACGGACAGCTGGCCGTGGGATCCCAGCAGGGGAGTTGTAGGGGGACTGGCCTGGATGCATGGCTGCCCACCCCAGGCCCTGGAAGCCCACGCCGGCCACCTCTGTGACACGATCTGCTCCTGTGATCTAGTCCCACATGTATGTCAAGTGGAAACCTCGACCGCTGCACAAAGATGGTTCTGGCTCCACGGTGGGCTGGGCTTCCTCCTGCCGCGCTCAGTCCCTGTCACACACTCTTGGACTCTCAGCTGTAACTGACAGTTTTGGCAACATGACATTTTCTTCTTGAAATTACCTAAATGCATTCAATTTTATTTTAAGCATTTTATATATAAACAAGATTTAAAAAAATACTATAGTAACTACTTAAAGCCACATATCTCTCCATTTTTTTATTTCTTATAAATAATAACAATATTAACAGTAAGACAAAATTTAGCACTTTTTGAGTAGAATTTCTCACAGCGATCAGGGGACCTCAAAAACAGAAAAGGACTTCTCTTCAGAATCCTTTGCCTTCTGTTCCTAACTGCAAAACTCAGTGAACAGAGCCAGGTGGCAGAGCCAACAAAACTTAAGTCACCGCGCCCACTCTTCCTTGTGGCTTTAGGAGGTGTCAACATCATCATCGTCATCATTTGTATCACCATCCTCATCCCATCATGATTATCATCACCATCATTACCATCATTCTGTCACCATCACCGCCATTACCACCATCAGAGTACTGTCATCACCCTCCTCACTGTCACCGCCACTGCCACCACCATCTTTTCTGAGTCTCTGAGACCAAGATAGTAAGTTCCTGGCCCAAAGCCAACATGTGTGCCTCGCCTCTCACTTCCTGCAGGCAGACTGACTGCTCCTTAAAAATACAGGACGTTACCTATGGAGCAGGTACTTAAAAAAATAAGATTGATCGACAAATTTCCTTATAAAACCTTGATGATACAACTCCAGGCCAGAGAAATAGGACTGTATTTTCAATGTGAACTGATGAGCGTAGTTCAAGTTTATACAAAGGTATAATAAACCTGACCATTTGGGGTTTGATGTTCTTTTCCCAAACGCTAATTTGCAAGATCTCCACTCCATATCAAATGATACTATTAAATGCCAAAAACCAATACACCTTGGTTAAAAAAAAAAATCTACATACAAACGTTAAGGTATTATATTTGTAATTTGTAAATACATCGTTTCTTCTAATATAGTCTATGTTTCACCCACTCTTCAAACACCTTTGCAAATATATTATATCATCTAATTAAAAACAAAAACAAAAATGACTGGCCATGACATAGTGGCACGTCAGACAAGTGTGGGAATCAGCCAGGAACCGAGGATCCAGGCTTAGACAGCAGCCAGCTCGTGAGACTGACACTTTTGGGGCCCTGTGGCTGCAGGGGCTCCCTCAGCACATGTCCTAAAACCCCCTCCTTGTGAAAACTAGAGGAGGAGGCTGACCTTCAGCGCTGACACGCGGGAGTGGGTGGGACACATCCCTGCACAACCCTCGTCAAAGTTAATGTTAACGTCAAAAAAAAAAAAAGTCATGAGCACCTTGGCTTTGATCCTTTCCACATCTGTGGACTTGTGCAAAGTTTGTTTTCTGTTTCTAAATTTTCCAATCGAGAGCTCCTGGTGGGAGTCGGGCGTGGGTCATTTATGCTGTTTTCTCTGATGTGTACATCTGGCGAAGTCTAGACCCCACTGAATTAGCGGTGGCACTTTCCTCAAAATGCTTACTGTCAATTCCTAATTCGACTGTCGGTCAATTAAATCTACACTTCAACAAACTTTAACATGTTATTTCAGGATTGGGAAGGCATTTTTTTTAAAGGAAAGGTGCAGGGAGGAATGAAGGTGAGCAGAGGAAAGCAGGCAGGCAGGAAGAGAAAAGGAGAAGCATCTTTTTGTAAAAAAAACCTTATTATTTAGTTGTTCAATGGTCTCCCAGGCCTGGGACTCGAATTCAAGGGTATGTGACCTGCTCCTTTAGAGATGAGAGACCTAACAGCTGCTCCACCAGGGCACACCAGGAAGGCATTTTAAAGCGTGAAAGCATCAAGTGAAAAATGGAAAAATCTGATGAGGTATAGAAAGTGCAAAATTTTCTGAATATCAAAAAAATAATAAACGCAATTAAAGAACAAATGAGAGAAAATATATGTATAAGAGACAAAGGCTAATACTGTAATACAGATGAAGCTTCCAGGATTGTTAAAAATAAGAACAAAACACAACTTCAAGAAAAATGACCCAAGGACCTGAGGGAGATTTCATAAGAGAAAAGAAATGTTCTCACCAGAGAGCAGACACATGCAAATTAAAACAAAGGTTATCATTTAAACTGTCAGAGGCACTGCTTAAAAACAAAACTAAAAATGACCAGAATGGACAGCTGGGAAAGGCATAAATTGGATCCTCTTGGGAATCAGGTCTTTGTTAATGTTTTATCCAGCAGCACCACTCAGCCAACAGCTTTTAAATACATCTTTCGAGTTGGTAATTCCATTTCTCAGAGTTTATCCTTGGGGAGTGAATAGCCAGAGATGTAGACAGAGATTTAGGATGCGCGTTCTCCCTGGCAGTGTTACCTCTTAAACCACAGGAAAGAAACTAAATGTTTCATCAATAAGGAAAAGAACAACTATAACACACCCACCAATGAAATGCCAACTAGCAAAAAGAAGAAAAAGAAAAAAAAAGTCAAAACTGCTCTTAAATCATATTTTTAAAATTGGGGAATTTTTTTCTTATATCAAAGAGTAAGTTAAAATTCTAAGTTTTTTTTTAAAAAAAAAAAACGGTTAAAAAAGCCCTTTAATAGGGTCATCATCTTGTGTGGCTAAAATATGTAACCAAAATGGTTACAACAGTGAACAATGAATAGTAGGAACACGGTGCTTTTTTTTTATGGTTTGCTGTGAATGCGTATTAAATGTATGACAAGATGCTGCTGAAACAGCAAACTTGAGCTGAGTAAGGCACCAAGCAAGGTCCCACACAAAGCAAAAAACCAAGCAAACCCTTCTGTGCTCCCGTCAGACTGCTGGGGTGGCGGGGCACGTTGGAGACCAACACGGAAAATAAAGCAGACTCCTCCTGGGACACGTCATCGTGAAAGGGAAGGGCCAGCAGACTGGCTGTGTCCACACGCTCTGCCAGGCGGCGGGTGGGGTGCACCCGGTGGACCGGCGACACCTGGCTGCTTCTCGGCACACAGCCTGTGAGCGCGCCATCGAGAATGTGCATCGACGCTGCCTAACCGATGGGCACCCAAACGCCACAGCAAAATCTAGCTGGAACACAGATATTCTGCTTCCAGTTGGCGCATCTTGAGTGAGATGTAAGATTTGCACGTAGCGATCGTTTGGGTAAACGAGGCCGGGGGGACGACACGGAGATGTCCCCACGCACCCCAAGTGGGCAGAGCCACACATTTAGGAGGAACCTCCCGTGAAACTTTTAGGATGAATACCACTCACACTCAGCCCCTGTAGAGATGTCCTACATTGAGAAATAGATCTGAATTCTGCGGTGTGATGCTCAGCTTCTTGGAAAAACACGGCTCTTTGATCTGGCTCATTAGAACTTGGGATCCAAGCAGTTGCTTGTGAGGAGGCAAGTCCCGTTTTTGCCTGATCTGCGCTAAGCCTCTTAGATCCCGAGCTTCGGTGGGCGGTGCCTGGAGTCCGAGCTCTGCTGGCTGCGGGCGTGCATGTCACCGGGCGCCCTGGCTGTGACGGGCCGCTGCCACCTGGCCCGCGTGCCTGGCCCACGTGCCAGCTGCTCAGAGGTTTCCCAGGGCGTAATTCTAGGGCTGTGTGTCTCAGCTGCAGGTATCCCGACACCGTGAAGTGCTCATCATTTACACCAACATCACCGGGTAACTGCACAAGTCACACAGGGTGTTCGCTGGAAGTGCGTTTTGAGTGAAAAGGGGGAAGAGCCTGATAAATGGAAATTGTAAAGCATGTAACTTCAGCAAGCGGGAGCGGGGTCTCTGGGGAGTGCTGCTGGCGTGGGGATGGTCACCGTGTGCCCAAGAACAGAGTCTGAGCCACCCTGACGAGCTCGTCAACAGTGGCGAGATGGTGAGCTTTGCTCTTCGTGTTTTTCCACTCTTTCTGACATGTACTCGTGTCCTTTTAATGAGCCCAAGGTCTGCGTTTGGGAATCAGGTATTGAGAGACAAGCGAGGAACTGTTCCTAACGACCTTGTCTCAGGGGATGAACCAAGAGTTCAGAAGAGCCAAGGGTCCTTGTCTACACGGGAAGACCCCAGACAGCTCCTGCCACAGAATGCACCCTACTCCTCGGCATGAAATTTGGGGTCGTCTGTCGTGTCTGAACTTAATCACCCTAAATCTGAGCCTTTTCTAGCTCATGGCGTTCCCCCCGCCTAGCCTGGCCTGGCCTGGTCCCCCCTTAGGAAATGTGGCCCCACTGGGGTCCCATCTGACAGCCCACTCCCCCTTTGCTGGATCTCTGCACTCCCCTCGTCACGTGGCATTCAGCAGAGCTCGTCACGGCCATGCCGACACCCACCGTGTCACGGAGACACCGCTGGACAGGCCTGGGCAGGAAGGCAGGAGCCTGCGAAGCCACAGCTGCACTAGACGCAGCAAGAGCAGCAGGCAGAGGTGTGGCGGAGGCAGTGATTGCTGGAAATTTCCAGCGCTTTGCTCTCTTTTAAGATCCGCCTAATGGCCAGGTCCTATTTATACGCGTACCGCCCAGCGCCCAGTGTCCAAGGTCTCCTCCGAGGTCCCTCTGGAGCCCAGAGCGGCCCCTGCGACACGCAGGCCTGGAACCCTGCCCAGCTCGCCCCACGCGGCCGACCGCGGGCTCAGGGCTTCCCGCTCCCGGCTTCTGTGTCGTGAAGGCCCCAGAGGCGGGACCTGGTGCGCCCGACATCCCGGAGCTCCCGGAAATCACTGGATGTCGTCAGCGCGGTGCAGGGGCCACAGCGCGTAAAGGCCACCCCGCCCGCACCGCCTCTGAAACCTCCTCGCGTGTGGCTTTCCAAGAAAATCACTTTGCTGTAGACTCATCTTCGAAGAGGCGGGGAGCACGAGGAAGGAAGAACGGCAGATGACAACACCGGAGGCTGAAGGAGCAGTCTCCTCTCTTCTCGTTCTCTCAGCGGTCCGCGATGGCCGAAGCCCCCTGGGCACCCGTGCCACCGAGCAGAAAGCTTCAAGGTGCTGCGCTGAGACACCAGTCCGAGCTCCCAGCAGACAAGAGGGTGAAACGGCGCTGGGGGCAGGCGAGAGCTGAAGCGTGTGCCCAGCCCTGCCCCTTCGGCCTGAACACAGAATCAACCCCACACTGGCCCAAGGTTTGGCGCCCTTGAAGGGGTTGCACCCCCAACCCCAATGCCCCTTCCAAGTCTTCTCTACATTTCGAGCCCATGGGGCAGCCATCCTCCTCACAACAAAGGAAGCCGGACGATCCCAGGGCAGATAAGGCACAGAATACAGGCTTTTATAGAATCCTTCGCTCTACTGAGATCAAACTGATCATTTCTGTCAGAACTCGGCATTTCCATATTCTATACAATACTAAATGCTGGTATGGGGATGTGAGAACAATGCGCAGCACCTGGTCCGACTTTCCAAAGTCATCAAGAAGTGCGACCACTCAGAGTCGGGGTCCCTCAGCAGAGCAGCCCTGGGGCCTGGCAGGACAGGAGCAGGTGGAGGTGCCCGTCATGAGCTCGGCTAATGCTTACAGCGGGCACTGCCCGCTTTCTCAGTGGGGAGACCACCCTACAATGATGCAAATATTTTAACATTTTCCAGAAGTTTCTACAAACGGGGCTTTTAAACTGCACAAGCCCTGATTCTGTAATGTGGTTTTTCTAAGGTCAAAATGGGGCCTGGAGAGATGCTGAGAGCCACTGTGGAGAAGTGAAGAAAAATCGTAATTCCTAAGGGGAAAATTCTGACATATTATTGGACTTAAGAATGTCACTTGGTTTGGTGCAAGCCTGATACTGAAGAGAAAGACAAACTCCATTCTTAATTGTGCCATCCGAGACCCAGAGACAAAATCTGCTTCCTCTTCAAAAACAGAATTGGCAATTTACCACAATTTTTGATCATATTCTTGGTGAAATGATCTCAATGTCTATCAGTTTAGTCTGCTACAAAATTGAGAATGCTCGAAATATTGAATCCCAAATGTTAATGGTAAAGCAATACCTTCCGGTGTTGAGAGATTTAAAAGCCCCACTGCTGATGAGTTTCTACCCTCGGGAAAGGTCCAGAACAAACAACAAATGAAGTCCAAAATATACCCAAACCAATTTCACTTTATTTAGTAATTTCACTCTTGCTTTCAACTCCCAGAGAATATAGAAAGCAGGTGTCTGCCTCACTAATCATAGTCCTGGGCTTAATAATTCACTGTTGGGTCTTCCAAGAAAAAGTCTCTATGGAGGACACTTAGCATAGAACACGGCAAGCTTTCCCTAATGAGCAGCTGGGTAGGCATTCTGCATCATCCCCAGGGACAGAGAGGTTCTTCGGAGTCTTGTAGACCACGACCAGACTGCTGGCTGCTCTAACTCGTCCTCACGGACCCGCTTAGGAAAGGTCCCGCTCTTCAACGTGATGAAGTCAAAGGAAGAAATCTCACTCTCTCCTGGAAATTCACTCCTTGGTGTATATATTGCACATAGACAGATAGCTAGCACGTAAGTGGCCGAGATATAAAAGCTGGCGTTTAGCTTGTTTTTCAAAAAAGTGTCCTATCATTGGGAGGGTGACTGATGAGCCTACAGCCCCAGTGCATCAGGGATCTTAGTTTTCCCTCCTTTAGTCCAGCTCTTTAAAACGACTTAGGAGTCTAGCAACGGGAGACTATGACACAAGAAGTCAATACAGAACTGGACATCCGAGATAAGCAGAAATAAAAATACAAGTCATAACCTTGCATCACTCTGGGTCATTAGGTGGGATTTTTTGCGTTTGGATAGGTTACCCTGACTCAAGGCGGCACAGATGACACCCTTGGCGTCTGTGTTGAGGTGGATCTTGGGGTCACTCTGAGGGCCAGTGTGTCGTCACCTAAACCTACTGATCAAGAATGAGCACTCGGTCAACCACGGGTTGACACAGGAGACCGCTGTCCTGCCACCACGAGGTTTTACGGCAACTCTCATCAAACAGCCATGCTGAAGTCATTCGACTTCCCTCAATTGCTCCCTGGAACCCCAATTAGTGTCCTGCGAGTTATGGGTTGTGGGATAAACACCTGGGACCAGAGCACAGAGTTCGAGAAACGGCAGCTCCCAGCCCTATGATTTAATAAACCAATAAAAGTCCTTTAAATATCTTCATCATACCAACGTGGAATGGCAAGCTTTTGTCAAGTAAGGGCAGGCAATAGCAAGAGAACAGAAAGTTTGAAGACGTCACCTGAAAAATCTTGACGTCCTTACACTGCCTCGTCTTTTTTCCTGCTCTGCCTCAGACCTCACGCCGGTGCGCTGGTCCTTCCGACAGACTCGCAGTACCCCGCCTCCTGTACTGGGGTGCCTGGGACGCTGGCTCACAACACTGCTGACGGGGTGGGGGCAGCTTTCCTGTCTCGAGGCCACATACCCACCCCATTCCTAGTGACTCACTCCCACTCTTAACTTGGGAACTAACAGGTTCCAAGCTATTCATTTAAACCATGCAGACATATTTTTTCACCTCTTCCCTTTAACTCACACATACTTAACAAGAGTTTAACAACGAAAAGCTCCTTCAGAGTATGAAGCTACTTTATTACGACCAAGTTTGCTACACACACAGACAAGTTCCAGGTGCGTCTCCAAACAGGCCGACCCCAAGTGCCTGCTAACTCAGCCCGAAGTTCGGAAACACGGGAGCACACACAGGCCTTGCTTACAGTGAGTTTGCGTGTGGGCTGCAAACACGCATAAGCAGCTCCTAGGAACATGTGCACATTAGATAAAAGCGCAGATTGGATCATGTCAAAATTGTACTCAAAAAATAATTTCAAGGTACTAAGTTTCAAACACTTAAGTTTCATTTTTATTAGAGGAAGAATCAAGAGTGTTATTACACACAGCAGATACCCTTTTACACAAAACGCATCTGTGTTTCTGAAAATTACTCAAAATGACGTATCGGTAATTGGTAATGTTTTTTCAGAGTTAGGTCAGCACATTTTTAAGTAAGATAGACCTAAAATTTGGCCTATCTATGGACAAATCTTGCTTTGAAAACCTTACCAACATGATCACTTTCTCCGCACATGGTGTATTTTCACTCGTGTCCAGGGGGCAGCGTGGCTCTGTGCCACCCTCAGCAACTCGGGCCTCCAGGAACTGGCACATTATAGAGCATGTCCAGGACTCCCTGTCAGGTGCTGGAGCAGAGGGATGCAAACCATGGCCGAGGGCCCCAAGAGACGACTGGCAGCACCGTGATAACAAGCTGCTTTCAAAACACGATGCCACGTGTTTTCAAAGGCAAACCTGAGACCACCGAGACCCGAAGTCTAGGTCTCTTCCATTTCCCCAAGAGCATGCAGGAAGGCAGATGCAGAGGAGGGGACTGAAGGGACTCTTCCAGGAAGGCAGGTGAAACCTCCCGTCACAAGAGGATAAAACACGACAGAGCAATGCATTTAGAATAGCTCTTGACCGAAGACAAAGGGGCTCAGATGGGGCAACATTTGTAAGAGCTGGAAAGAAAATGCAATGAAGGTACCTGAGAAGTTAGGCAGGACAAATTTAGCAGGATTCTGATGGGTCTGGGGTCCTAGGCACAGCCTGCTCCGGGCACACTGAGGTCAACAGTGCAGAGACGCAGGACAGAGACAAGGAGAGGCTGGAGGAATGGGGCTGCTCTCTCCGGAACCATGAAAGGCGAGAGGGTGCTGGAAAAGCCAACTCTACATCCCGAGGAAGTACAAAACGTCAAACATCAGATGCAGAACACGTGACACCTGTCCCTTCTAGTCGGAGGGTGCGACCCAGGCTCCCCTGGGACGTGGGGACAGATGCTTCAGAGGCTAGACATGAGCTTAAGGCACATCTGATGAGGCCGATTTGTCTATGGGTCCAATCGACAGCAGACACGTGCTTGCTGGTCGTGGTGCAGAAAGCCGCTTGCTCGAGGGTGTTTCCAGAGGAGCCGCAGCGTGGCCCGATGATGCCTTCCAGCTCGCCACTCGGCCCCCTACTTAGCTTCTGCAGATTTCTCGATTTTTCTAAGGATGACCTTCTCCGAGAAGTGGATTTTGCATGACAGTCCCAATGAAAGACATAGCAAGCAGGTGACTAGAGATTCCAAAATGGAGATAAGGGCCTTTCAAGTGGAAGTTTTTACTGAAACACATTTTCTAGAGAGAGAAATCAAATGCATCTCTTCTGTATCAACTGAAGACAGCTGTCTCTAAATTTACGAATTAAAAAAATAATCAAACAGGACATATGAAAGAAATAAAAAGGAATTAACTGGGAATGTCACCATTTTCTGGAGCACAGTGCTATAAATTTCGGAGGCACAAAATCCGGTCACTAGGGTAACCAGAAGTGAGCCCTGCCTGCTGGGTTACACTTCGCTCTGCTGTGCTCTGAGGTGCTCAACGTCCTGGAGACTGAGTTCGTGCGACCCTGCGGCGACACCTCTGCTGGGCCCACGGTTCGTGTGTGCGCTCCGTGTGCCACTTATGTAAGGTGTGTGTGCTGCTAGCTGACTGGTGCGATCGCAGACTCAACGGCACTCTCGTCTACTCGGGGACACTGAGACATGCCTGTGACACTTCACTGACACGTCGGCCTCATATGTTGTCTGGAACTCAGGAGCAGCAGCTCCAAGCTGCCTGTGCATGTCACACCATGTGTTTGGTATCTCAATAACGAGAAAAAGGCACACTTAGGAGGAATCAATTTAATAAGAATCAGAACGTGTAGAATATGCTCATTTAAAAACAGAAATTAACATTCAACTTCCTGAGCAAACCCCCGCCCCGCCCCCCACCAGGAGTGCTCTCCAGGAGCCACTGTTCAGTGGCCACTCCCAAGGCGACAGAGAACGCCCCCCGAGAGAGAGTGACAACAGTGGAGCAGAAGGAAGTCAGAGGAAGTTGGCTTTCTGATGCGGTCAGCCCCCCTGCCCTGGAACGGCAGGCCTTCCTGGGAGGGGATCCAGAGCTGTGCTAAGATTTTCAAAAAGGAGTGTAAAACTTTCAAACACAGAGGCCCACAGTGCTGGACTCATCTTCCCTGTGTGTCCCTAAATATTCTTGTACCCAAACTGACAAAGACCTGTTCCTCTCCAGTGACTGCCCAACTGTGAAGTGCAGAGACCCAAGAAGCGACAGATGTCCCTATGAGTCACACACTGAAGTTATAGTACAGCTGAGGCCAACATAAGAGTAACTTGTTTTACTTAGAAGTTTCTAGAAAACAATCAAGCACTGATTACATTTATGTCATTAATTCTCTATTATACTCAATATTCTGCATTATTTTCTGAAGTTATAAAACAGGGACAAAAGACCTATTCTTGTATCACTTTTTCTAATAAGTAAGACATTTATTTTGAACTGAGTTCATCTTAGAGCCACTTACTCATTTATAACACAGCAGGTTAAAATCGCACTTGCTGCTAGGAAATGTATTTGTATCTCCCAGCTCTCCTGCCATTACTGCCCTGAACAGAGAGCACTGGCTCGTGAACTACAGGTTAACGTCGGAACACCGACTGCCCACGATGACACGGGAGTTCCAGAAAAGCAGTTCTCTCCTTCATTCCCCTAAGTCAGTGATGAAGATTTTGTCCTGCTCCCACCGCCACTTTTCATTCCTAGACTCTCCTGGGTCTCTTTCATTTGTACTCAGTGCTCAGAACCTAAGAAGGTCTTTAAAACATTTATCCCAGTAGGGACTGAGTTTTTCCTGCCTGTCTAATTCCTTCTGGGTATATCAAATGCCTGGGCCAAGTCAATATTGTGGCTTGAATTGGCTAAGAGGAAACACCTCTATTGACAAAAGTATCACAAAATGAGAGTTTTTTTTAAAAGCCAGTTGTAATGGGAAAGCAGTTAAATAGGCAATACATATTGAGATTAAAATAAAACTTGACTTAAAAAAATCTAGTGTTTTCATTGTGCCATCTATTAAATACATTATCAGCCGAGCTTTCCACACAACAAAGCAACGCAGAAAGGGGTGGGGGGTAGGATATAGTGTAGCCTATTTAGTTTTTTAAAACCTTCTGGTAGACGTGTGATGAGAACTTCTCATATACACCCTTCTGATCCACTGGATAATCTACCAATAAAAAACGGGCAATAAACAAACATTCTTCTCCTGCTGAGCTGTCACTGTCCTCCGGATCCTTTGCCTTTGCTCTTTTCTTCAAGTTGCTTTGAGCATCGTTTTAAAAAGCTGTCACTGCCAGTTTCAGCAAAAATGTAGGGAGACAGTCATTTCTGACCGCTGAAAGCACTCTCTGCCCAGAATGTTCCTCACGTCCCCTGCTCCCCAGAAGCAGAGGTCAGAGAAGGTGAGAGCATACCAGAGCCCCGAGAGCCAGCTACCACCCAATCATCCAGGCTGCCCCTCCAGTCCTACCATCAGGAATGCTGGTTCATCCTGGGCCCACATCAAAGTAGCCCCAGGTTTGAAATAGCGTGTTCAGGTTCATGGAATATAATCCACTCTCAAATCATCCCTCTGGGACATTTAAGTTTTTTCCCTCCGTCTTACTCACTGGCTACCTTTTGGTCATTTGACTTTCCACTAACTCATCCATCCAACAACAGAGGGCGGAGGAGGTACCTGAACTGAGCTTTTCCCTTCATTACCTGTTCTGTCTTACAGAATAGTTCATCGAAAAATTGGCAGCATTTTGCCACAAGTGTATTTGGATATAATTTGGGTAGAATATTCATATCAAATACACACCATTATGAAACGATTGCCAGGTGGAAATTTTGCAATTACTACCTGTAACACTGTCACTTGATGATTTTTTCTTCTTCTCTCTTACCTCCGTTTTAAGTAAGCTAACACTGCAAGGGAAACAGGAAGGAAAGGAAGCTGACCAGATCCACGTGGGAAGTGACAGGTAACTGCCCAGAAAACATGAGGTCCATCAAAACACCCAAATCTTCAAAATTTGACTGCCTCCAGAATACAATGCTAATAGTGAGAACTGAGAATTTGAGACATGCATTCCATCTATATATACAAAATTATATAATACCTATGCTTTTATATGCTTTTAAAAAATTAAATCTACTGATTCACCTACTAAGCTGTTATATAGATATATATGAAAACAACAACGTCCAGGGTTCCTAAATATTTCCAATATATTCAACTTAGGGATCCAAGATTCTGAACATGCCATCACCAAAAAAAATTGCAAACCTAAAAAACAAAAAGGAAAAAAATTAAACAATGTCAAAAGGAAAATAACTTATTTAGAAAAGGTCAATATTTACTTTTATAGTTTTCAAAATGACATCTTAAAGTTTGTTTCTCATCTTACAGCTATGAGCTCTTAAGTCTAATATTAAAATTTTAAAGGTAATTTACATTATACTCATAATAACCCCTATTTACTGGGCAAAAACAAGTTCACATTTACAATCTCAGACTCAAAACGAAAGTGGCATTAGCTGTATTTTCTTATGAAAGCTGTCACTATGGTGACAGACATTTAGATGCATAATGAAATTATTGATTTCAGTTCGCACTAATACAACTTATTCCCTTAGAAATTATGTTCTCAGTCAATTAACAGCACTAATAAAATCTTTGTGTTTCTATCATAATAACTCATACCGTGAAAGATGACCTTTAAAGTCCATCTAACCTCCACAAAGGGCCAATTTAGATCATCTTTATTTTAAAAAGAAAAAATGAAATGACACTTGTTTGTATAAATATAATGACAATTTCTAAAAATAAAACTATCAGCAATTCTCATTTAAACAATACACAAATATGAACTATATGAATACTTCTACTATAGACATAAAAAATCATGCTATTTAGATCAGACTATTTCATTAATATTTCCATAGAAATCAAGAGTTCAGAGTTCACATTTCCAGAAATACAAAACAACACATCAGAGGAAGGTAAAACAGAGACAACCGACTGCACACTCTTCTTCAGTTGCACTGCACCAGGCCGGCTTATTTAAGGGTAACGTGAGACCACAGACGGGACCTTGCTGTGCTCCCGGGAGCCACACAGTCCTGATTTTCCTGGCCTGTGAGTATGTCTATCAGTCAATCAGGTTTTAATCACTCTCAGCATCTGGGAAACACTGCTTATAAAATACTATTTGCATAAAAAATACTGTTTATGGAGAAATGAAGTAATACATAGGCCTCAAGTGGCATTTGTGTCTTTAGAAGAAAACATGAAAATAAGCAGGACTTTGGAAAAACAATGTCAGTTCCTCCAAATTTGCCTCTTGCATTGCCCTCGGGAATGGGAAGACGACTGTACTTTCTCGGTATCTCGTGGAGCACATGCATCATTTAGACGACCAGTAAGTTTGATACTATTTTTGCTATTAATGCTGTACATGTTAGCACAGGAAATGAAGTAACAAAGAACCACTTTGAAAAGATGGCTTTAGTATGAAATCTAAACTGAACAAAGAGCCTTATTGGAAGGATTAAGTCTAGCAACTGCCTTCTACAGCAACATATTTAACAGACCATGGTCTGTTGGAATAAATTTAATAAACAGAAGTTGCCCATCACCTCAAAAAGTCCAATAATAATGAAAAACCGGTTCTATTACCTTCAAATAGAGAATATTTTACAAAGACACATGTAATAATTAAACCAGAGTTAAACTGCTACTACTAGTAACATTCTTAATAGACACGACATTTTCAAAAATCAAAGACATACATAAAGCATCAAAATTCTTTCTATGACAGGAAATAGAAGTTACGACAGGGACCCTTACTTTATAGGCTGGAAAACTGCGATCTGGAGTCTCCTGAGCATGAGGGAAAAGCTCACAGGCTCTCGAAGGCAGAAAATGATTTCAATCTGCCAAAGCCTAAAGGCTTATTAGGTTTCTTTGTATAGTATGTATTTTGTTACTAGGTAAGGAGCTCACTTTAAAAAAGCGTTTAACCAATGTGGGAAGGTTTCGTTACTACGTAGATTTACAGTTAATCTACGTTGACATTTGAGCCTGTTGAGTTAGGAATGTCAGCAAGCTGTTTGGTTTTTTGTTCGTAACTTAAAATGTTTGACTTTAAAAAGAAAGGAGCTGGGGTAGGAGAACAGACATGGAGAAACACAAAGGCCTCTCTCAGGTTTTGCCATTACCATTCGGTTTGAAGTGGTTTCAGGACGAGGCGATCGCACACCTTCTAGTCAGAAATCAGACGGCCTCAGAACAACTCATTCAGTCCTAGGCCTCATGTCTTTCGCTTAGAGCTAAAAATAAAAATACATGTGAATGAACAAATGATCATGGAATGAAATCTCCCACATGACAGTAAAATACAACTATCAGAAGCCAATTTTACCCCAGAGAGATGAAAATGTACAGATTTCTACCCAGAGCGCCCAGTCCAATCTGGGGCGGGGGTGGGGGTGCTCACATCTTCAGGGGAAATACCAACAAGGACAATTCAACCCGGGGCAGTGTGACAAAGCTACAGTTAGATGGTCTTCGTTTCCTAAGACCAGGAAACTCTCCTTTTTTTAAATAAACATAATACCAATAATGAAACTAATGACATCGGACAGAAATTCATTCTTCTTTACACATGAAAACTAAGGTCAGAAAGGTCAGCATAACACTGGGCCAGAACCCTGGCCTGACCTTGAGAAAGATATTTCTGTGTGGTCAGAATCCCTGGTTCCAAAAGCACAGCTACCAGCACGAGGAAAGTGGCCTGTTTGTCCAGGCGGCAGCTGTTTCTGCACTGGAAGTCAAAGGCTGGGCGGACAGGGTCCCGACCTCGGAGCCATCCCCAGCCGTCCATTTCCACAATTTTTTGTCTCCCGTCTGGGCAATGATGTTAAGGAGACAGAAAGTAAGCATCGCTATGTTTCCAGGAGTGGGAGGAGGGCAGTATATGTTATATGACAGCAGAATGAGACTGTGGGTTTAAAACAAAATCCACTGAGAACCCTAAATCTTCAGGGCAAGTCACCTCCAGGCATGGTTCATTCTCTTTAGCATGAGGCTTATGTTTGCAAAATCCTACATGAATCCTGAAAATTAATTCTCCTTCATTGGAGAGCGCTGGTAGTTTCAATCCCAAGCATAAACATCTCCAACTATTTTGAAAGGTTAAATCAGACAAGAATCTTCAAAAATCACTTATTAAGAGTACTTCATTCAATTGAAGTCGTAATTTAAAATTCAGAAATTTTGTTGCCAAAGTTACTCTGAAAGAATTGGCCCTAACTATGGTACAATGAAGACAAGTATCTTATGGATCTCTTACACCGTTTGGTGACATCCATTAAACAGAACTCATAAATGATCACTAAACTCTATAATAACATTATTGCTTAATGCTTTGCATTCCCCTGCTGGATCTATGCATAGCAATGACATTTCTTAATTTTGTGAGACTCCAGTGCATCACCAAACTCACCCACACACAACCTGATTCAAATGAACCTCTATGTCCGTTTTAAATCAAGAGGAGCAAACACATTTTTCTGAGTTCACTTATCTTCCCTAATTTTTCATGTGATGCCCAACTAATTCAATCGCAAGACAAATTTTATAAAGTTAAATTGTTTGACTGTGAGGTTTCTAGTCTCAGAACCACATTTTAAAGGAACAAACTATGACATACACTTAAATATTCAGCATAAAGAAGAAAAGAACTGTATGGAGTCTACCTAGGTTTTAGGTTATAGGTTGCCTCAAGTTAAAATATTAAAAACAAAGTCATTAAGGTTTGAAAGTTCATTTCCCACTGATGTTCATAAGATGATTCTGTGAGTTTTATATTTTGACGCTGAGGTTTCCATCAAGGAAAAACTGAACCACATGCCAGTCTCCTGTGTAAGCAGTCAACCCTCCTTTCCCCACATCTCACCACAGATCTCTGGTCTGCTCAGGTTAATTTCAGAAAAAGACGTAACTAACTGACAGACACTTCCCTACTTCAGGCCTTAAACACTGGCCTGTGTACATCCCAGTTTAGTCTGCACTGACGAGGCTCACAGCTGTTCTCAACATCTACTTCCTCCAGCTTTGTGAAAACTAAAAGCAGCTGAGCAATTTCCTTTGCCTCCGCGTGTCCTTCTCGTAAGTAACATTTGCCGGATGACAATGATCACCCAAGTTCCGTGCACAGCATCCCTCCTGCTTTTTGCTGCCATCACAGTGCTGGGGAGCAAGGGCACCAGCCACTCTCTCTGCCCCTGCACCGGTCATGCTCTAGTGATAAAAGCAACGGGGCCGCGACGTGCTGACATGCAGGTAGCTAATGAAGGTACGTGGCTTTGTACTCAGTCTTAAGTGACACTAACTCCGCAGGTCCCTTCAGGAAATGTTACACTAAGAGCTCCCGTTTAATAAGATCAGTGGATCACAGCGAATTAGTTATACACTCCAACAAACCAGAGAACCACATTTTTATTAAGCATAATTCCTACGTGTTTAAGAACACCCAGTGTACAACACATTCTCATGAAAACGGGCTCCTTGGGGTTTTTGTTTTGCAGAAAGGGTGAAGCTGAGTCCCCACACACGAGGTGAACTGAGTCCCGGTGACTCAACACGGCTCCCTTCTGAGACGTCCACGTTGGCTCCCAGCTCGGCACGGAGCCTGCGGCCTCCCCCTCACACACGCCCCTCCGGTCTCCTAATCTGGGAAGAGCTGCAGCATTTCTATTTAGATGAGAATCCTACATCACACAGGCAGCCTTCCCAACTCCGCTCCACCTTGTTTGAGCCAGACGCTGCCAGAAGGCCGGCCAACAGCCAGAAAGCCTCAAACTGAAGAATGTTACAGGAAGGGCGAGAATGCGCGAAGAGTGGCGCGTGACAAGAGTCAGTCGTTCAGAAAATTTATCGCTGGGTCTCTACCTTCACTTAAGCCAAGATCAAAGTCAGAATACCACACTCAATATTAAAACTTGAAACAATAACTATTTTTAGAAAACACAAGTTAATTTTAATAAATACTGAAGCACAGAAAAGACCTGAATCCTAGACATAAAACCTAGAAATCAAACAAAAAAACCAACAATTTTAAAAAGGTGGGGAACTGAAACCAAACAAAGAAATCGGTTGTAAACAAAAAATAAATGATAAACGGAGAAAGACATTTGCAGCAAATATTAATAGACAGTCAACAAATTGCTAATAAAAAGGTGAACCAATCCACTGAAAAATGGGAAATAAAAATGGCCTATAGATATCTAAAATTCTCTTCAAACTCATTCACAACCTAAGAAGTCACCAGTGACGAAGGGCATGTAAACACACAGCACTGGGAGACGAGGGACCTGTGGAGAGTTCTGGAGGAAGCGGCAAATCTCCCCAAATGTAAAAACCCACATGTTTTGTACCCAGAAATTTGACTTCGAGGACTAGAGCCTTCAGATCTCCTCTCACACGCAAGCCAGCATATTTGTACAAGGAGATTGTAACAATAACACCATTGCAGCCCTATTCATATACCAAAAAAGGAAAAGGGAAAAAATCTGGGAAACAACCCTCCTGTCCATCAAAAGAAAGTTAGTTTTAAAAAAGTTACATGTTACATGCTGTGGAGAGGGGTCCTAGATGAAGCATGAAGTGCGTAACTGTCACGAATGAACAGATCGGCCATGCCGTTTATTGCAAAGTACTATATTTAAAGGGGTACAACAGACAGAAAAAGGAAGGAAATGAAAATGATGGAAGGCTCCTGAAGAAACCATGAAAACATGAGAACGGAGAAAAGGACATTTTACTGACCACTCTACCACATCTGCAGTCTGTGATTTTTGTAGCATGAATAATCGCTCTATAAAGCGGTCTTCAAGCATGCTGGGTTATGCGGATATCAAAGCCCCAGGATTCCTCACAATGGAAAGGGGCTCATGGCCCTGAGTCAGGTGTCAGAGCCACCTGAGGAAGAGGAGAAGTCCTCTGCAGCCAGAACCACAGAGACCCTGGCTGCACCTGGCGGTGACGTGGGTGTGGCCCCCGCGGGCCTCTCCCCTTGACCACTGCTTGCTTCTGGTCATCTAAGTCTGCACACCATGGGTGGCCTGCAAAGCACCCTCCCCTCTGCTCCTGTAAACAAGGGCCTGCCAGGAGCGTCGGGTTACTTTATGGACTGGCCGGGCTCTCCAACAGCCCTGTGTGTGGAGTCAGCGACTCCGACAGTCCGACGCATCCTCCAGCCAGAGAGAGTGCCATTCCTGTGAACCCGTGCTGGGACCCCAGGCTCCACCGACCCCAGACCCAGACCCTGCCCCTTCAAAACGACCATCTTGCCGTTTTATGAGACTCACTCACAGCGACAATACGTGAAACCGGCCAGGCTTTCCAAGAAAACATCCCCAAAGAAAACCAGTCTCCCCAGCAGGAAACAAAGCAAAATGCGCTACGGAATACTACCTGCCTGTGTTTAAAGTGACCCCAGCTCTCCAGTCCTCACATTTGCCCCAACTGGCAGCACAGAGACCCTGGGCATTTACAGGAGCCCTCCGTCCCCCGAGGTGACCAACAGGTCTGACAGCCACTGTGCATCATTTCCGACGTGAGGCACTGCTGTGTCTGCACAGGGCGTATGTGGTTTGAAGAGTTCACACCCCACTTCTGCCTGAGAGGCGACGCCGCTGCAGCTGCACGGTTGCGGCCCTCGTCGGCACATAATTCCAACCATCTAACTGAGCCTCACCAACAGACATCGATTTCTAAACCCTCAGTCTCCCCGGGCTAAGGGGAAAGGGGACCCTCCTTCGGGGGCACCTGATCCCGGAGTGCGGGCCTCGTTCATTCCCCCTCCAGCTTGTCCTGGAGTAACCCCTTCCGCTGCGCCTACACGCACCCAGGCTTCCTGAGTTCCCCGAACGCTCCACGAATGTCAGCTGACGTCCTTCTCCCTCTTTGTCTTTACTGTCAAACTGCCACATGTCAAGTGATCTAATTTTGCTCATTATTCGAAAAAAATCACCCTGAAAACTACATGCCAGAGAGTGAGGAGACACAGTGTCACAGCTTCTCCCTCGGGGAGCGGATGGCTCCGTTACACCGATAAGCAGAGAGCTGTGTGGGAGTGCTGCCTGGCGTGGCAGTGTCATGAGGGGACCTGGCTGGGATGGGGCTGCTGCCACCTCTGCAGACCTCTTCCTGGTGGCCTCACAGCACCGCCAACTCGCCCAGCAGCTGGAACAGGACTCCGGGAAGAAGTGACACAGCCCTGAAGGGTGAACAGGCACTGGCAAGGCGATGAGAAACAGAAGCAGCACTCCGGGTGGAGGGGACTACAAGTGGGCGAGTCCTCAGACAGGGGGGATGTGGCGCCTTGGAGGCCCAGAGCATACACGGCCAGCAGGTAGGTGCCGGGGCCACCGGCCTGCACGGCGCAGCGAGTGTGGGACTCGATCCTAACTGCAATGGGGACAGCTTTATTTGTCACCCTAACTGGTAACTCTCTCAACTTCCACGCTACGTTCTCCGAAAGGCCCTCCCTCTGTACACCTCTAAGACACAGACTCTTCTCATTCTTATCAACTGATGTCCAGTTTCCATAACGACTTTTCCAGCCACGCTTGAAACCGTGAGCTCGCTCGGAGACCTTTTCTCTTCCACGTCTTTGAGGATTTTTAGCTTAATGTTTAGTACACAGTGGTTGCTCCAAATCTGCATGAAGGACAGAGTCTTGGAAGATGAAGCCGGCACAAAAAGCCATCAGATTCAGTAAGAGTCCCCATCACGAAGCGCCCGTGAGCCTGCCTTCACTTATGGATCCACCTGTTGTCTCAGGCAGTGAAGAAACGTCCATGAACTCACACGAGGAATTTCTTTAACCCCAGGTAAAGTGGCTCTCGGAGAACACCACACTCGGCTCTGGCTGCCCTGCTGCCTCACCCAGGAGCGGTGCAGGGCCCGGGCCCAGCCCCGCCAACTGTCACCGGAAACACCACTGCTCTGTTGAGGGCCCGCCTCTGGCACACAGGGGCGTCGTAACGTCCTCCAGTTACCGTGCGCCTGAGTCCCCGCAGAGGGCCTATTACTCCTCAACTGCGCTCAGTGTGCCATTCCTCCCACTTCTGATCACTAGCAAATGTGTAGTCCACAGCCACCACTTGCATGGATTTTAACAGGAAATTACCACACGTATGTTCTATTAGATGAAAATAAGCACCAGGGATGGCTTCCACCTTATTCTGACAGGCAGGGCAGATGTCGAGTTTGTGAGGCTCAGCATGTAAGGGCCTGTTCACATTCCATTCCAGCTATGTATTTCAGCCCCGTGCAGACCCTCTGCTTGTGTCGATAGTTGCTAAGATGTGTCCAGAATCAGCCCAGCATCAGTGTAGCTGAATTAGGTATTTTCAGTACAACACAAATGAAAAATGTACTTTCATTACTGCTGGATTGAATCTTTCGTATTATGTCTTTTATAACCAAGAGTAGCTATAAAATGTAAATGCTATTCATAAAAATATCCTATCTGCTTCATTCTGCTTTAAAATGGCTGGAAGACCCAGTCTGCACACTTTAACGTTCAATGTACATGGACATCAAAATGCTTCTGTTTTCCAGGGCCTCGTTCTCTAGCAGCAGCTGAATGCGCTTCACAGGCCTTCGGTGCCTCCATCCTGCTAAGAGACGGCGCTGTGACAGGTGGTCGGAGGAGTGAGTGGAGCATCTTACAGGCAGGCACGCTCTGGCTGTGGTGGGAAAACGGAGCCTGTGCTTGGAACTGAAATGCAAAGATGAACTAGTGCCTGTTTAGTAAAGCACAATCATGTCGTCTCAGTGGAGAGATGTTTATGACAAATTCATACTCCACCAAGTGCAGGCCAGGGCATTTTCAATATTAACTTTACAGTGGTGGATGCTTAGTCTTTGGGGGGAGGCGGTGGGGAGGGGTTCCAGCAACACAGGCAACAAGCACGGCGACGCCGGTACATCCCTGTGTCCTCACCGAGGTCTCGTCCGTCGTCAGGGTTACAACAGCCACCATAAGACCCTCTTGCAAATGCAGTCTTTCCAAACTAAATGACGAAGCATCAGAAACTGAGCCTTTTCTTTTGTTATGGAATCTGTAAAAGGCGCACAGAGTACACGGAACCGAGCATGAACTCTCATTCATCTTCCTCAGCACCTACAACGATCCACATTCTACCATTTCTGTCACTGCGTCTCCACTTACTCCTCGCCCCACAACGGAATAAAGGTGATTGTTTTCTGACCCCCCAGCCTGGAGGTAAAATTCACCACCAAGTTTTTCAGTCTGCTTGCTGGCTTGTTTTTACCATCCTGACCGTTTGAAGCATACAGTTCGGCCGTGCTGAGTGCTTTCACACCTGGTGGCACCACCACCGTCTAGCTGAGAGCTCACTTCACCCAAACATCTGAAACTCTGTGCCCACTCAACCAGCACTAAACAGCTCTCCACTGCCCACCCCCCTTGCCCAGCAACCTCCACTCCACACACCATCGCCGTGAATCTGACTACCCCAGGTCCTCGGAGAAGTGTGATCCTACAGTACTGTCCCTTTGCTTCTGGTTTCTCTCACTGAGTAAAATGTTCTCCAAGCTCATGCTCGCAATTTCCTTCCTTTTAAGGCTGAATAATACTTGTACGGAGTCCACATTTTGTTTACCCACTTATGCATCAACAGACACTTGGGTTGCTTCCATGTTTTAGCTATTGTGAACAAAGTTGCTACGAATGTGGGTGTATAAATACTTCTTCAAGATCTTGCTTTCAATTCTTTTAGGGATGTACCCAAAAGTGCAATTGCTGGATCATGTGGTTAATTCTGTTTTTCATGTTTTGAGAAGCCACCATACTGTTTTCCATAGCAACTGTGCCAGACTACAGTCCACAAGCATGAGGAACCATTTTTGTTAAGACAAGCGGCACTTGACAAATGCTTAGTTTACACATTCCTGTTATGTACATTACCTTCCATAAGCCTTCAAAAACAACTGACCAGCTGCGAGTCCCGATCTGCTGACAAGTATTCAAGATCCTGATACAGAAAAGTCCTCTTTGTCCTTGTTCAGTTATTCATGGTAAACCATGGTCTGATAATGTGTGCGCATACATGGGTGGATGCAGGCAGATACATGGATATATAGAAAGAGAGGAGGGAAGGAGGACAGGAAACTACCACGTTGTACTTCTACGAGGCCCTCTAACACTGTGTGGGTCCTCGGGGAATATCCTTCTGACTCCCAATGAACTTGCTGGAAAGGATAAATTTCTCTGGGTCTTCTACAACCTATACTTTGGAATTTTTTAAAAAATGATACAACACAATACTCTTTTTAATTATACTATAGTTCACTTTATTGTTGGCCTATCTTTCCAATCTATAGTGAAGCTTCGGAATTCTAAAAACCAATGTTTGCTACTTTCCTGATTTTCAATTACAGAAATTCAAACTTAAGAAAATCTCACTCATGTTTACTTCTCAGCTTTGCAGAAGCGGGACTACGTCACCAGGAGAGAACATCTTAGGTTTCACAAGAAATCTCCTGGGATTGCATTAACTAGATCCAAAGCCTAGTCTTCACAAGGTCAGTAGAATGACCCCTGAAGAGCACTGAGCAGTGTGTCTCCTGAGGATGGACTGACTTCCAATGGACTATTTAAAGCCAGAAGGCCAGTTCAACAGTGTCAGTGAAATTACAACAGCCAAGGGAATGAAGAGAAATTAAGAGTCCCGTAGCCAGTACACTTCCACCTAATCCCCTCCACAAACCATGCTGGAAACTGATAATCAAAGGGCAGCAGAGACCATTTGCTCAAAGCAAAGCAGTCTTTCCAGGCAGTCATGCCACTCAGGAAGCCAAATCACAATCATATACTTTTAATGGGCTTTTACAGAAATCAAAGCAAAGGGGTCAATTCATTTAAATATTTAACAGCATAAGGGTATTACAAGGGTCGTAAGTATCATTCTCCACCACAGGGTTATTACTCTGGAAAACTAGTACTAAAAACTGGGTTCTCTGGGGTTACCTGGATAAACATTAAAAACTGTGATGACTAACCATCTCCCTTTCTAACAGTCCAATTCTTTATTAGATGCAGTAACCTTTGCCAGGCTATGCTCAGACTCAGCTGGCCGGCCATCAGTCCTCTCACAGGCCTGGAGTCACACATTTTCCAGCTTCTAGGACCACACACAAATTCCTGGGGTCGACACCCGCTCCATCTTCAGCAGCACCGTGGTGGCGTTTTCCAGCCTCTGACTCTGGACTCCCCCAGCCCCTCACTTTCACTTACCAGGCCCCGTGTGACCACACTGGGCACACTCAGACAATCCAGGACAATCACTGTGCCTCCAAATCTCCACTCACATCTCTGAAGTCCCTTCTGAGAAGGACACACTGATAAATTCTGGGGATCGGGATGTGATATGGCTGGGGTACCACAATGCTGCTGACCACCGGGCTGTTTTGCTGTCATTGTTAACTATTGTTAACTATTGTTAACTAAGGAGAACATGGCTATTTCTATATATAGTTCATACTAAGATTAGACTGCTTTTTTTCTATTTCAGTTGTCACCTATGAAATGGCAGACATTTGATTTATCAATGGAGGGAAAAAGTCTGAGTTAAGCAATCACATAAGCCCTTAAGGTTGTACCAAGTAGTACAGGACAAATTCAACAAATACGAAATTAGGCAGAATGCAGGCATATGTGAAAGAACCTAATGTTTCAGTTTTGCCTATTAAAAATAGGGAATAAGCAAATAACAGAAATAAACTACTGAGAGACTCACTCAGGTCCTAAACTCTGTCATTACCAACCACTTTAACCATAGGGAAATCTCCCCACCACCACCTCAACTTTGCTCATTTCCTGGAGAATGCCAGCTCCAGCAGAGCCTCCACACCAGTGGCACTGAGCCACCACCTTTCCTGTCCCCAGTTAGTGCTCAGCTCGCATCCCAGCTCAGACCCCGCCAGTATAATCACCCCCTTTGGAAACATTCCCTCTCTCACCCTGTGGTTCTTGGCTAGCAAATCCCCATATGTTTACATTCAATTTCCTGTCTACTTCTTACAACCAAGAAGAGTTTTTCATGGTCAGAGAAAACTCTCCCACCAGCTCCACTAATCTCAAATGGACCCTCACTGTCGCCCCTAATGAAACTACACTTCCTTTTATCCATTGATTCCACCTCTGCAGATAATTCTCTCTCTCTCTCCTCCCCACACTTTCTTCCACAACCCCCATTCTCCATTGATTGCTTTTATTTCCTTCTTCACTCATCAATTAAAAATAATAGAAGAGCGTTCCATCAGTCCCCACCTCGTCACCTGCCCATTGACTTGCAGTGACCAGAGGCCCCCTTGCCCTCTGTCAGTCTACATTAACTGTCGGTGTCTTCACTTCTGTCTTTGATCTTGTCCCTGCTCTCACCAATCCAAGCCACAGCTCTATCATTTCTCCCTGATCCTGATTCAAATGTTTCCTTTCTTGGAGTCATTTCTATAAGCATACAAACATTATTCTCGCTACCTCTCATCACCTTCCCCGCAACTTCTCCTGAGCCCAGGCACCAGGTGCTTGCACTCTGCAGCACACACTTCTCATCAAGGTCATCAATAATCTTTCCATGACTAAATTTAGCTGTCAATTCTCAGACGTCATATTACTTGACCTCAACAATCATCACTCCACGAAACACTTTCCATACTGGCTTTCAAGAAAGACATCATACTATTCTGACTTTCCCTCTACCCTACTGGCTAGGCCTTTTCTCTCCTCTTTCCTGGATTATCCCCACCTCCCTAACCTCTACAAGTTAGAGTGCCTCATGGTCTATATTCACTGCCTTGGAAAAGTCATTTAGTTTCAGGACTTTAATTACCATCTGTATCAGTCACTCAATTTCATTATTACCAGTCTGGATAAGATTCCTGAAATTTAGTCCCCTAGATCGTAATTGCCTGTGCAAATGCTTCTCTCAGATACCCACGGGTCTCTGCATATTCAACACATTCAAATTCTGCACATTCAAATTCCTGATCTTGATCTTCCCTACAATCTACTGCTCAGTCTCACTTTCTCAGCTCAGTAAAGGGCACCCATCCCTTCAAAAGCCTCAGCATCTTCTTCAACAAGGGCTTTTTCCTCATCTCCACCGTCATGTCCACCAGCAGACCAAACTAGCTCTAACTTCAAAATACATCCAAAATCTGACCACTTCTTATCATCGCCACTGCTATCACTTGAGCCAAACTGCCATCATCTCTTATCTAAGTGACAGCTAGGTGATCTGCTTCCAGCCTTGTTCCTCTAGTTTTAATACATAAATGCTTGCATTCACCATCCAAATTGTGCTGTTGAAAGTCCCAGTATGATGGTATTTGGGGTGGGCCTTCAGGAGGTGATTAGGATATGAGGACAGATGGGATTAGTGCTGTTATAAGAAACTCCACAGACTCCTTTGCCCCTTCAACCATGTGAAGACACAGGGAAAGGCCCACTGAGAATCAGGAAGAGGGTCCTTATTTGGTCATGCTGGCCACCTAGCCTCCAGAACCATTATGAGAAGTAACTCGGGATAAATTACCCAGTATTTGGAGACAATAGCAGCCAGGAAAAACAAATTAATTAATGTTCATGGTTTGCGCTCTTCTCTTTTAAATTAAGGTAAAACTTGCATACAGTGAGATTAAACAAATCTCAGGTTTCAACTCAATGAGATTATACACCTATGTAATCAAGACTACAATCAAGATAAGGTTGGAGTATTATAAATAAAGCTGCTATAAGCACTTTTTTATGTTAGTCTTTTGTGGACACAGAGTTTCTTGGGTAAATACCTTAGAACGGAAGTGCCCTGTAACATGGTAGATGCGTGCACAGGTAAGTTCACAGCAGCACGATTCACAACAGTCAAAAGGTAGACAGGGCCAAATGTCCATCCAGGGCTAAATGTTAACTCAAAGGGCAGCACGTAATACAATGGAACATTATTCAGCTGCAAACATGGAGAAACCCAGAAAACATTATGCTTAAAGCAAAAGAAGCCAGACACAACGACCACATTCATAAGGAGATTCAGAACAGGAAACCCACAGGCACAGAACGCAAACTGGTGCTTGCAGCGGGCAGGGGAAGGGAAGTGGGGGGTGACTGCTAAATGGGTTTAGGGTTTCTTTCAGGGCAATGAAAATGTTCTAGAAAGAGGTGAAGGTGGAGGTTGCTCAGCGCGAATGTTCTATAAGCCAGATGCTCACCTTGAACACTTGAATGTGCATCTCATCCCAGAAACACTTTCACAACATACTAAAGTCATCACGCTGCAGACCTTCAACCTTACACAGCGCCGCATGCAACTATACCTCAATTAAATGGAAGGTAGGCACACAGAAGGTTTTATTTTATGACACACATCCACAAACCGGTAACACAAAATCTAGTGCCATTTGCACTGTGTATGAGTAAAGTGGGTTCGTTCATAAAATGAACTTTGTGTCTGGAGCAAGTCTCTTCAACTCTGTTGACTTGTGTTTTCACGTGAAAAATGAAGGTACTTCACTGGCTTGTTCTGAGAGCCAACTGAGATAATGATGATGAAATACTTTGTAAAGTGCTATGCACAAAAACTTAACTGTTTTTCTATCAACCAACTTCGAGGTACGTTTAGGCTGAAAGGCCAAGGGTGAACACAGGTAGACTTTCCTGGGAGGCAGCTGAAAGTATTTTGAGTAGTTAGTTTTATAGGGAAGGAGGGCAGGGAAGCCAAGTCAAGACACAATAGGACCCTGCCCACCCGCTTCTTGGGACCCTGATCTGTCAGTCACTTAGGTTGCCCTCACTGGTCCCAATCACTGATCTGACACCATGTGACACAAGCTTGAAAGTGTCACTTCAAGAGGGAACAGACCACCAAAGAATGTAGGAGCTAAGAAAGGTTACTTTCTTGAAGTCCTAAGTTTAAGAACCCCAAGTTCTCAGGAACTAAAATGGGAAGCTAGCCAACTATCACACCATCTCAAAATGCAATTCCAACTAACATGTAATAACTAGAATCTGACTACAGTAATTTGCGGTGTCTCACACAAAGAAAAATCATAATCAATAGGTAACTAGCCATCAAGAAGCAGCACTAAATAGACTTAATATGTCCAAATGTAGTTCTTCTTAACCCAATATTTAAGTTATTCAAATTAACAACTATAATGTTAATTACTCTCACTTAACCTACTCTGAAAACCAACCAACCAACTAACTCACCAAAGGTACAATAAAACATTATCTGCACCACTCACACCACCCAAGTAAGACAACTACTTAGTTCCCATTCTGTCTGAGTTCACCAAGGCATCACGGGACTAGACCTCAGGTGGGGCTGACTTCAACGACACCCCTTAGCACATCTCAGTCCTCCCAGGTCCTAAGTTCCATCGACTGCTTGTCCCTGATGAGACATGATCACCAGTTCAGGGTTCGTCCGGGCTTTCAGTCACAATTACAGCCCACTAAGCCCTAGCCAGCACTGACCTTTTGATCTTGCAGACACCCAGACGCCTAAGAAAAGGAACAGAGGTCTAGAACTCTAAGATCTAATTAAAGGGGTCAGGGGTCAATATCTGATGCAGCTGTCACTGGGCCTTTCCGCTCTACGAGAGCCACTAACAAACTTTCACCTGCCGGGGCTGCTGCCACAAAACACCCCAGGCTGGATAGCTTACACACGGAAGAAATTTGCTCTTGCAGCTCTGGAGGCTGTAAGTCCAGGAGCAGGTGCCAGCAGGGGTGGCGAGGCTCTTCCCAGCAGACTTCTTGGGGCCCCACAGAGGGAAGGAAGCTTCTTTCATAAAGACACTAATTCCATTGGGGGGGGGCTCCACCTTCATGACCTGATTCCTCCCCAAGGAATCGTAACCCCATCACTCGGGGGTTAGATTTCAACACTGGAATATGAATTTGAATGGTATGGGGTACTCATAGTAAAACCCTTCTCAGAAATATTTTTTTTTTAAATCAAGTAGGCAAAAAATAAGTGTCTAAAAGATTGGAAAGACCAAGCTGCATTATTACACATGTATCTAGCAGAGAATATACATTCTTTCCAAATATATCCTTGAATATTCACAAACACTGATTATGTATTAGGCCATGGAGAAAATCTAAGACAAAAGAAAAACCAACACAAGTCGAATTTGCTGGCCAAACTGCAAGGGAAGTAGAAATGAACAACAAAAGGTCAAAGAGACAGCTATTTACTTGGAAATGTGATTTGAGAGGATGTGAAACTGAGTGTTTTAAACTCTGAGCTTCTAAACTTTGGGCAGAATTGACTATGCAAGGACCACAGGGCACCCTGGTGGAGCAGTGGTGGGCTCCGCTGCCTCCGGCCAGGCACCATCCACACACATCCCAAGGACCCGGGTTCATGTCTTGGGGCATGGGGAACAACCAATGTGAACAACTAAATAAAAATGAAATAAAATGCTTCTCTCTCCTCTCTTCCTGCCTGCCTGTCTGTCTGCTCACCTTCATTCCTCCCCGCACCTTTCCTTTGTAAAAAAAAGGACTACAGGCCAGACATGGCAGAAGGCAGTGAAAGCCACGGTGCAGCGAACTTTTAGCAGCTCTATCTGCAGTGACTGAGAATGTTTACTACCACCTAAGCCCCCATTCCCTCCTGCATTGCTTGGAAGATGAGGTGGCACTAGAGGCCTCAGGTGAAACGCAGGCGAGTGTGTGGGGGCACCTCACCTCACCCCTCACGCATTACACAGAGCCGGCTATGCACCACGCGGACTCACCACAGGACCCGCGTCAACTACCTGCTGCTTCCTGTCCGTGGCTGTAACATCAGAAGATGGTCTGAGGTCTTTTCTAACTGAAAGACCCATGTCACTCTTTATTCAGAAGCTCTTCATGTTAACGGATTTTGAAAGCAAGCTTTCAGCAGCAGTAGTCCCCTCTCTACAGCAGAGTGTACAGTACTTCACTATGTACACGTCACTTCACTATGACCACCACCATAATGAAGAGCTCCTATTGTGCCATGTGCTTTAAAAAAACTACAAGTCTAAAGTGAGAGTAAGACACATTTCTCCTCAAGAAGCACTTTGCATTTTTCACCATTTTCACCATTTTTCGCCAAGTAATTTCTCAATCTGGTAAGATAGGTTTTGGGGTAAGAGAGCTCTCTTTTTATTTCTGTGGAAAATACTCCTGGTGTTAAAGCTAAAAGGTTGGCATACCCTGGTGGAGTAGTGGTTTGGTCGGCCGCTCCAGCTGAGCGCAGTCCACAGACATCCCAAGGACCCTGTTTCACTTCCTGCGGCCAGGAACAACCAAGATGAACAGCTAAACAAAACAGATGAAATTGCTTCCTCCTCTCTCTTCCTGCCTACTTGCCTTCAATCCTGCCTGCACTTTTCCTTTAAAAGAAAATTGCTTAAGGGGAAAAAAGGGAAACTTAAAAGGTCTATCGCTGCAGTCGTGTTTGAAACTCAAGTATTTAAGTGATTTTTTTTTACTGTCTAGTGGCTAGGGCTTTTAAAACTACTGAAAGTTCTCCTCCTTTTCACTTTAAAGGAAAGGTCCGGGCAAGAAGGCAGGCCAGCAGGCAGGTAGGAAGAGGGAGGAGGAAGGATATTTTATATTTATTTCCATTTTCAGTTATTCACACTGGTTATTTTCCCCCTGGACCCGGGACTCAAACCCAGGAGCATGTGGTTTGTGTCCTTCGGAGGTGATTTACCCAGCCGCTGCATCACCAGAACATGCCTCAGAACTATTTTTAAAGAAAAGGTGCAGGCAGGAATGAAGGCAGGTAGGCAGAAGAGAGAATGAGAAAGAAGTATTTTATTTAAATTGATTTAGGTCATCTTGTCCCCGCTACCCGGCCCCGGGTCATGAACCCAGGTCCTTAGGATGTATGTAAAACTATGCCAGCGGAGGTGGCGCGCTGACCCGCTAGGTCACCAGGTTGCAATTTTTAAACATAAGCTTCAATTAATTAAATGACGAAATTTAGCTATGTTTCAAAAAATGTTTCCTATCCATATCATAAATTGAAAAGAAACTCCTAAGTTTTCCATCATGCCTTCTATTTTAATTACTATTCTCTTCCTTACATCTTACATCTTTCAAGTAAATTTCAATTCTTCCTTACATCTTACATCTTTCAAGTAAATTTCAATTCCTCAATACACACACACACATTTTCACCACAAGCCTAAATGGGCTTGTCCAGACTGAGACTGGCAGAAACTCGAGGACACAGCTGCACGTCTGCGTGACGCTGCAGAGAAAGGCTGCCTCAGTAGCTTCCAGGAACATCACACACACTGAGTGGGAGCTGAACACAAAATGTTCCATTCAGCACGTCAAGTCGCCGAAAGGGTGTGTCTCTTGGCTGTGAAATCCCAAACCAGGAACTAGCCCTGAACTAAGGATTAGCACAACGAAACAGAGGTTCTAAAGCAGAGAACTCAGTTATATAGCTCGCTTTACTTCCCACACGGCTGCCCCAGAGGCCACACTGTCCCTATATGCTCAGCTCTAAAGCAGTGGCCCCCACCTTCAGCACAGCCAGGCCCAAGCACGTCCACCTCCAACACAGGCCCGGCAGTCAGGTCTACTACAGAGCTGGGTGTCTTCAAGTCCGCATCAGGGCCCAGGGACACAGGGGGCAGCCCCGGAGATACTGCCAACACGTTTGGGCTGGTCTGATGATTTCCTCTCAGCTGCACACCGCCGTCACCTGCCAACTGCCTGGCCGTCCCCTTCCTCCTTCACACCGCTTTCTCCTGCCTGTGGTCTGGACAGCCTTACATTTTTCTTCTCTCAACCTGTAGGATCTCTTGTGATGTGCAAAGGAAAAATATCTTCTAATGGAAACGTCAGAAATAAATGTCCCGAGGACAAACGTGTGCTCAAGGCAGACAAAAAGAATTTATATTAAAGGGTGAATGTACACATTTTTGAGACCAAAAACCTCTGTAAGGAAAACGAGGACAAGACACCCTCTAGACACCGAATGCTGGAGTGAAGGGAACTGAGCTGGGCGCTACTGCGGGACAGACACCTGGCTGTCACTGCTCCGAAAACGAGGTGGATGGGCATCAGGAAGTGAACCTGCAGTGGGCGCGTTTACTAACAGCTTTGTTGCTTCAGGCACGAGAACTAAAAAAAGCGTGATCACCGCTGTGTCTCTAAGCAGTCAGGAGCACATTCTCACGGAGCCATAAGCACTTGGGTCCCTGTGATGGGCAGGTTCCAGGCGGCCTGGAGCAACAAAAGGTACCCCGAACGGGAACCTGCCTCAGCAACATGGGCCGAGGCTGAACTGTAGCCGAACACTCCCCTCCCTTTCCCAACAGTCTGATTCCTTTAAGACCAGTCTCATGGCCCGAGGAAAGGCCAGGTCTCACAACCACCCCACACCTGTGCCTCCCAGTGCATCAGAGGCTGAAGCAGATCAGATCACCTCTTCCTTAAACCCAGCAATGAGGTCCCCCAGGGCGCAGAGCAAAATCGCACCGTGACTTTGACCACGAGGCCATCAGAACTTGGCCTCCAACCTTCTGCCCTGAACGGCTGATGAAGCCTCATGCTGAAACCACCTGCAGGTCCATGAGAGCACCCTTTAGGCTCCTGCTGCTGCTTCTTATCGTTCTTTCACGGCCACCCTCTTTCCAGTCCGAGCGGCCCTCCTTTCTGAGGCCTCTCCTGCTCATCACCTGTTCTGTGCTCTCCACACACCCTCCCCCTGCAGCCTTCCTGGGAGCATCTCCCACGGCCAGGTAATGCTTGGTGACCCCGCCACCCCGCCTCTGCTGAGCCCTCCCCAGATCTGAAGGGCCTCGAGTAAATGGATTGTCTTATCTTGGGCCAACATTCACAAAAATCAAAGCACCTGAAATGGTTCATACAAGCTAGGAGGTAAGAAGCAACTTGGCACCAGTGACTTCTGTCACTGAAAAAACTGTATGCCCCGCGACTCTTGTTTCTGTACCTTAGGCACAAGTCAGGCACTCCGTGTATGTTGTGTGACTGGAATAAGATGCTAATCAGCATTTTCAGTTGTCAGATTCTTAAAAAACTGAAATAGGAAAAATTGTACCTGGAATATTTTTTGTTTTTTGAAAAGACAGGAGTCTATGGGTCTTTTAATGTGGAAATGTAAACTGGTACAACCTCTTATGAAGGCTATTTGAATATACACATACACGCACACACACACTCACTTTGTCTGCTATGGTGTTATAATAGCAAAAACTAGAAAAGCTGTAACTAATGATAACCGATCAGCTAATTAAACTAGGTACAATCACAATAAAATGCTATACAATAAAAAACATATGTTGTACACTGAGATTCAATGATACAGAAAGATTTTCCATTACACTGTTAGAGTGAAAAGGATGACTGCAAACTATTCCATTACTTCTGCTGTTTTAAAAACCAGTGTACATATCCATATTAGAAAGTACTGAATTTTTCCATTAAAAAAGTTGCTTCTCCTGTCCCTTTATTTACACTCCTCCCAATGATACACCAGCATTAAGTAATTAAAGGTTAGCTTGATTGTGATATTTAGCTCAATACTGCGATCTTTCAGTATCAAGGCAACAATTAGGACCTGAAGACTCATGAGGAGGACTCGCTTTTTCCGGTATCGACCTGTATTTTTTCATCACATTAGCTATAACAGTGTGATCTCAGCACAAGAGCAGACTGAGAGATGGATCTATGGAATAAAAAGTCTGAAAACATGCACACAGGTAACTTTTAATGTGACAGAGGTGGAATTTCAAACTAGAGGAGAAAAACCTTCCAAAGAAGAAAACTGAGAAGACCGCCATACACACACAAAAAACTTCAGATGGATCCACATCTAAGTACTAGGAAATGAAGGAAGGAGGGAAGAAAGGGAGAGAGGGAGGGAGGGAAAATAAAATACAGAAGGGAAGACAAAAATACAGAAACGTACATTTTTAAATACGGATTTTTTTTCTTAAGCCCAAAATGTAAACTGTGCGTGTATGTATATGTATGTATACATATATATACACACATATATGTTAATAATTTTTAAAGAAGAATATATTCATATATTACTTTAACTCAAAATTATCACATTTCAACAACTGTAAGACACTCATCTGTGGGGACAATGGATGATACCCGATAATAATTGCTAATTCCTCTTTCTAAGAGAACAACAAAACCAGTGCATCCAGTATCCCACGATTCTGAGCCAATGAGAGGATCGTTTTTCAGAGGCAGGGAGATGAAAAGATTTACATACAGAATTTAAATATGGATCATCTCCATAATGTCTTAGCCCACACAGAGGACATCTTTGTACAGGGTGGTATGGGTCTCCTCATTTCTTTTTCCTTTTGCATATTTGTAATTGTCTAAATTATCTACAATGATCACATGGACTTCTGACCATATGGATTTTTTTTCCAAGGGGGGAAGTAACATTTAAATAGAATGTGGCTTAAGAGGAATAAGATAGTGAAAACATATTGTAGTGAATATATACATTAAATAAATAAACACGATGTTCCACGTTCCTCTCTGATATTTTTTAGACCAAAGCACAGCATATTTACCTCTGCTGCTAGTTTCAGTCCAGTCAGTCCATGCTCATGTTAAAAAGTACGGCTGCAAAGCAGCAGCAAAGAACCAACATTCCACCATGGAATGTTCTAGAAGAGCTGTATGTGGTGAGGAAATGTCTGTCTTAATTCCTTCAAGAAACCAATGCACACTGCTATAAAAGAGGAAATAAAGAGTTGTAAAGAATTCAGAGGATCAAGGGTAACAGAACTCCCCCTTTGTCCGCATATTCTAGCCAGAGTATTATCCAGTACCAAGATGGTTTCCCTTACCCTCTGGCCTCCTGCAGGTCAGTTAAAGTCACTGTTGGGAGACTAGGTTCTCGACCCTCCCACCTGGGGGAGGGTCAGGTAACTGTCAGGTCTCCACCACCAGTTTCCTGAAAGAAAAGGAGAGCCGGAGTCTCTTCAGTACTTGGCTCTTCTAGACCAAATGAACAGATACGTCCACGTGTGCGCAATGTATGCAGGGAGCTCGAGCACCAGGGGAGTGTGTGAAGAAGCTGCTAAACTGAAATAAGAAAGGAAACAGGAGGGCTCTGAATTTCTTTTCAGTATTTTCTCTTTTCATAAATTTTCTCTTTATGATCTTCCTCCCTTAAACCTTGGGCTTTCTGAGTTGCAAAGAATTTTAGGCTCCAGATTTAGGCTCCATGTTAAACAGATTAAAAAATAAGGCCAGAATCCGACTTCTAGAGCCCTCCCCTCGGTCCACGGTCCTCTCCACTGCAGGCAGGAAAGCCCTGCCTCTTCCACCACTGTACTCATTGTAGACGGACGTTCTTCGGAGAACATCTCTCTCTTCTTTTGAAACTGACTACTGTAAATACCTGCTAAAATTCTGCCCTTAAAGTCCATCCCAGAAAAAGGGTATATGCTCAAGGACCATAAGAAGGCTGCAAGTACCCCAACAACGAGTCACGTAAAAGAGATCTGTATTAAGCATCATGTTGAAATGCTATCAGGTAAGGCTGTGCACTTTTCCATCATCTTCTCCCGTAAGTTTGAATAATTTATGAGTGAGAATCAGAACAATTTTGAGGAACAGGACATTGGTTATGCATCTAATTTTTTCAACTAAATTTTTCAAGCAAGCTTCTACTTGTTAACAATTATCATTCAACATAGCATGTCACAGGTACCCAAACTGTGCCGGACTGAACACTATGATTTCATATCTCAGCTATACTACCGACTCTCAGATGGTTTACTTACACCAGCTTTCATTCTGTATCTGATTTCAGATTCTTACTAAAATAATTAAGCTGAAAAGGCATTAAGAAGCAAAAATAATCTTGTTTAACTTTAAGTCTCCCTTCTGGGCCCTCCTCCACTCTCTGCAACAAAGGAGGTAGTTTAAAAACACAAAAACATTAAAGAGTACTCTTAGAACCAAGGCAGGTAGTCTTCAAGTTAAGGAAAATAGGGAAACTAAGATCGATGCAGAAGAAAGGACAATTAGATAAATTTCCACTTCTCTGAATGTTTGCAAAGTAACTAATTTTACTTGAAGTGTTCTACACTCTCAAAATAGGCAAAACAATATAAAACAAAAAATGTATGTTTCAAGTCAGAAGCATTCTTTTACACCAAAGTATCTGTACCACTTCATTAGCTGATAATAAAAAACTGACCTCAAGATAAAAATTTGCAGTAACATATTAATACATAATCAGCTAGCTACCATATTCTGGATAAATTTTATTCACTTGCTGATGATTAATAAAAGCAATTAGTTCTCTAGCCCACTTGGGGTAATTTCACAATAAAGCTATTAACCTTTACTATTAAACACAAATTATAAAGCTTTTATCAACCGTTTACTCTCTTGGCCTTCATGATATAGCTGTTCCTTTGTAACCACAGATTCTTTACTAGAAATATTTTTCTAAGTCTTCATTTCCTATACAGGAAACGAGTTTTTTTCTAAATGAAGTATGAAAGCAGACAAGGTAACAGAAGCAAAGCAGACATTTTATGACGCCATGAAACGAGACTCCTCGTGCAGGGAGCAAGTCACCAGTAGCCATGAGACCGTGCAGTGGGGAGGGTACTGAGCAAGCAGAGAAGAGAAGCAGGGTCCCTGCTGACTGGTGGAACAGGAGACCCCGGCCCCCCAGGTATTCACTGGAACCACAAGGGACCAATGAGCAGAGGAAACCTGTCTGCCTGCTCCAGTGGCAGGTGTGTGCAGTCCTGAACGTAACGCTGACATCACACAGCTATTAAAGACAACTGGGAGAAGGCGCACCACATATTCAAGACAAACAGAACACCCCAACCTTTCCCCTTCTGACTCCAAAAGAGAAGTGAACAAAAGTCCTATCGCCACAGCCCCTCCTTCTTCATGCCCTAGGAAAGTGACAGCTGAGTTTTGAATGAGAATGTGAAAGAAAGGGAGAAAAGATTTTTTTTAATTGCACTAGAAAATTTCCCCCAAAACTAAAAATAATGACTTTCTAAAGAATTGCTGAAAAGGTCAAGAACGAGAATTAAAGGATGAAAAGGTCCATATTAAAGAACATTAGTGAGAATTTATTTATAGATGACATGATCTATTAGAAATTCAAAACTTACTAGAATAAGAGTTTAGCAAGATTGAAAGGATGTCAATAATAAAAAGATCAATTGCATTTCTATAAACTTAACAATCACAAACTGAAATAGAAAAAAACATTTTAAAAATAGTATGAGAAAATATGAAATACTTAGGGAAAACACTGATTAAAGATGCACACAAACTCGACATTAAAAACTACAAAGTAACACTGAGAGAAAGAAAAGACCACTAAATAAATGGTGAGACACCATGCTCAAGGTCAGAAAGCCACCATTAGGATTTCAGTTCTTCCCAAGCTGAGCTACCAAATTCCACACAACCCTAGTCGCAATTTTAGCATGCTTTTTTTCTTCTGGAAATTTACAAGCTGATTCCAAATGTATATGAAAATGAAAAGGACCAAGAAAAAACAAAACAAAAAGGATGACTGTCTAAGGACTTACAATAAATAATATCAGGACTAATTTGAAAAGTTACAGTAATCGAAATAGAGTGGACTTAACATAAAGACACACCAAAGAGCAAAAGAGTTCCAAAATAGACTCAGACAACATTTATAGTCAAGTGATTTTCAACAGAGAGAAATTCAGTAAACAAAGTAAATTTTTCAACAAATGGTATCATAACAATTAGACAGTCATATGCAAAAAAAGGACCTGAATGAACTCCTACTTCTTCCACACGTTGTGTCTGAAGAAGTAGTGTGCAAATCTATTAACGTAAAATTCTAGAAAAGGTGTAAGAATCCATCACAAGAGACAGCAGATGAGTGGACCCCCGGGGACAGGGAGCACTAACAAGGAGGGTCATGAAGGTATGAGAAAGCTCTGGGGGGTAGTAGTCTTGACCGCAGGGCTCACGAGTGGTTCATGACAGCTCGTGATCGATGCCATGATAGTTCAAAACATCAAGTTGAGAGCTCCAAATATGTGCAATGTTTTGTAAGTCAATTATTCTTTAACCACGCTGCAAAAAATTATATGTACACATATGCACATTTAAAACTACAAAGGGGAAACGGACTTAAAAACTTCAGTCCACAGAAGTTTTTAATAAACTTCTTTCAGGCCTTGAAAGACTGAAGAGGTTAAAAACCAAGAACACAGAAAAGCACTCGGGACACACATCTAACGACGTCACACAAAGATAACTACACTTCTGTTCAAGGAGTCACACTGCCACTCAATTCTAAACACAAACTGGGCCAGTAAAGAACATTTTCAAAAACCATAAAAAAAGAAATCAAACTATTCCAGTTATGAAGCAATAAAACTAGAAATTTATGATGACAAAAAATCTAACTACTAGAATTTCAAATACTGTCTCATAAGTGGTATCAGGACAATGGGGACATCAAATACACTGCTAGAGATTATCTAGAAAAACACAATTTAAATGAAAACCATGTCCAAAGTTATGGGTTACTTCCAAATTTCTAACATAAGAAAGCTCAGTTTAAAAGTTTGTTGTTAATAGGAATGAAAATGAATAAGCATACAAATGAAATCAGAAAACGAGTAACATGTATCTAGGAAATCAGAGAAGAGGAAGTACTATCAACTAGAATCCTCACAACAGAAGAAAAAAGGCTGTCTCTCTGATTAAAATTCAATATGACCTATAAATCACAAGTTAGTCGACTCAAAATTTAAAGGGACAAGCCATGAAAACTGAAAATAAGGGGAAAAAACAGGAAAATAAAAATAATTATCAGAGACAATTTTAACTTAGTGCACATCAATCTGAAAATCAGGTCATTGGTAAACATTTCCTAGAAAAGTAAGTCACAAACTGATTCAAGGAAGAGGAGACCTAAACAGAGAAAGCCAAGGAAGGAGCTGAGAAAGCAGAAAGCTGCAGCCCAGAAATCAAGTCCAGATATTTCATGAGTGACCCTCTACAGTCAAGGACCAGACCACGCTAAAACTAGTTAGACTGTTCCTGCAAACAGATTGAAAAACTGTCAATTCCTTTCAGAACAGAACAATAATAATAATAAAATACATGGACACATACATGAAGACACTTCATTTATAAAACCTAAGAATCAAACTAAATAATAGTCAATAGAAAGATGGTCAAACATTAAATAATATCTCTTATTAAAGTTTTCATTCAATTAAGATAAAAAAGAAGAAAATCTCCTGTCACAATATGCAGAAAGAAAAAGCCAAATAACGAAAATAACATATGACAGAAAATGAAACCAAACAAAAAATATTAAAATGGATGAAAGATTAAAACAAACAAAACCATAACATATACAAATTTTGTTCCTAAAAACATAATCAACAGAAACGTTTACGTGCATTCATCAAAGACAAAAGCAAACATATTCAGAGCAGTATTATTCTTAATATCCAAAACAAGGACAACCAGATGCTCCTCACATAGGAACAGACCAGCCAACTGCACATTCCGGAGGGCGGGACCCAACACAGTCACAACTACACTAACACACGCTGAATCTCAAAACAACCTAAGCTAAAAGAAATCAGACACTGAATAATCTGTATGATTCTACATGATATCATCCACCTAAAACTCACACACCGGTGAAATTCACTTTCAGTATTAAAAGCCAAAATCAGTGGGGGTTGAGGGGACAGGGAAGGGTTAGTTTTAGCGATGAAAGGCACAAAAAGGTCTTTTTATGGTTCTGTTTTCCTGATCTAGGTGCTGAGAGGATTCACTTTGTCAAAATTTACTAAGTTAAAACATAAAAAAGACACTCAAATTCAACTAAGAACTACAAATTAACAACCATGCTTCGGCTGTCTAATTAAAATACTGGTAACAGTCCTTCCTGGAAGTACTGCAGATTGGTACCTAGAGTGCTGTCTACATTTCTACCCTAGAGCTAGAAACATCTATCCCACTAAATACTAACACAAGTACAAAAGGTAAATATAAATCAAGTGTCTCATTTAACAAGAATAGGTGGGTATATAAAAAGCCAGTCTCAACATTTCAAATTATTTTGGAAATATTTTCAACAGTTGTTTGTAAGACTGTGTGCACAACAGTGTAAGAACAAAGAGCACGGACATAACACACTGGTTTTACTGTTTCATCCCTTCAGTATGCCAAGACTTCAATCTTTGCTCAGGATCAGGAAGGGAAGAGTCCAATATAGTTCTATCCATGTGACTACAATGTGATACTGCCCTAAATCTCATGTTAAAAGATACATCCTAACAAAATTTCTTCAATTTTGACGTCCATTGTTCTGTCCCTCTCTCCCAAGTCTTATCAATTTCTTTCCAAAAACTGTAAAGCCTCAGTGGAATGACCAAAGATGGATTCATAGTCTACGGGTCCCTGTGTACACATAATTAAAGTTTGTCTTTTCTCTTGCTAAAGAAAAACAATGATATCTTAAGAACAATTCCCCAGCAGTGAGTGGCAGTGGAAACAGTGGAAGGGACTAGTGCCCATCAGCTGGGGGATACTGGCTGGAGAAGTAAGAGCAGCATGGTCCCTGCTCTGTCCACAGTGGTGCGCGCTCCGGAATACTCTGGGAAGGCCCTTAGCTCTGACTCCATTACATACCTGCACATATCACCAGTCTTGTTTACATCATTCCAAGTTAAAACACATTTTTAGAACACTGGGCTATTATTACATTTTCTTTAAAAAAATTTGAATCTAGATCTATAATAAATCTTAGAAGGAAAGAAAGAAAGAGAAAGAGAGGAAAAGTCAATATACCCTACTTTCTTAGAAGGAAAGAAAGAAAGAGAAAGAGAGGAAAAGTCAATATACCCTACTTAAGAATGATGTGTCCCTACCAGGAGGGGATTTCTTATACCTGAAGAACTTTTTTTCTAAATAAACTATAAATTTAATCAAAGATTCTCATCTTCTATTTATTTTTATCTCAGTGACAACTACTGGGCTTTGTATGTCACTAATCTGCTTGCTTTCCAAAACAAGCAAATGAAATTAAGCTGATAACCCAGAGAATGAAACCATAGCAGAAAGCCAAGGAAAGATCATTCGATCTTCAACTTGCTTTTGCACTACTTCTAATTATCCTTTTCAACTGTTAAAGACAAATTTAAATGGAATTAGAATTGAGTTCATCTAGCCACAATTCCCAATTATAAAACATGTCCCAAGCATTCTTAAGCAATTTTTTCTTTCCATAATGCAGCAAAGATATTACTGGGTCACTGGGGCTTGAGAACGGGACAAACTCCGGCTAACAGATTTGTCAGAGACAAGATCTGTACTGGCAGGGAGGGCTATCCAAGAGGCCTGGTATTTAACCATAATATCAACACAAAGTTAACTAACAAAATTTTGCTACAGAACTTTTTAATTACCAATTTTCAAACTGAAAGTAAATACGTTATTCTGCTCTATCCAGTGAGGTTCGGCTAACTGACAACGCTACAGTTTAACTCAGGGAGGAACGTGAGGACACGAAACCAGGCATCATCAGCATCGGGGGAGCCACATGCAGACGGAGTGACAGTGCTCAGTATCAACAGTTCCTTTAGAGAGATGCTCTCAATCAACCCAAATAAGCCAATTTACTAGGTCGACAGAGAGCGTGAAGAAACTATTTCTTGATAGAAATGCAGAAACAGGACATAAGTGGTACAAGCAGCATGTACAATGTAGAGACAAAAGATTTCTGAATATGCGACCAGCTTCAGTAGGTTGGATAACAGGTCCAGAAACTCTACTGCTATTCAGGAATAATTAAAATATCTAAATATATGTAGATCACTTTGATAATATTATCAGACAGAAGAAGTCAATATGAAGGTACCAATTATCGTATAATTTGGTCTGTTGTTCATGTGACGTCCTACCACTGGGGTTAAAAATACAACAGATTTTTTTTCCTCCAAGTATCTGAAATACAAGGAATGTTTTCTTTTAATAAAATGCAATATACCATCAGTATGCTTGCTTTTGTGATTTCTCCTAACTGACAGGAGACACCCACTTCCTATGACGGGCACTGGCTTTCGATCACCTCTGTGTAGCAGCTCTGTCCTTGCCGCTGCTCCAGCCAAAAGCCTGAAGACATACCTTGGACTCTCCTTTCTGTCACACATCACATGCATCCTGTGAAAGAAAGTTCTGTCTCCCCATTCCTTTAAAATATTTCCACATTCAGATCACTCCTCCCCACCCCTAATACTATATCCTGGGGTCAACCAACATTCCCTCTAGAAGTTTTCCTAGCTGGTCTCCTTCCATCCTTGCCCCTATTCAAGATCAGTCTCAACAAAAACTCAAGATTATCTTTTAAAATCTGAGTGTGTAGTAATGTTGGTATTGTCCAAAGAGAGGTCTGGCCTTTAACTTCAGCTCCCAGCGGGTAATCTCTGTCCTACTGATAGAAGTGATCTTCTGTAGGGCAGGGCTGGCCATGTCAAAGACCAATTTAGAGGGAGGCCTTTGCATCGCAGTATCAGTACACCGGCAGGCGAAGCTCAAGTCCAGGACAGTCAACCAGCCATGCCTATGGGATGAAAACTCAGGAAGCAAGGTCCGGGTGAGGGCGCGGTCACGCACCAATAGCAGGAGAGTAGCATGTCCTGACTCTGTGAGAGAGAAAGAAGCTACACCTTTAGAAATCTCCCAGACTCTGCCCTCTGTGCCTCTTGCTTTGGCTGACTTTGATCTGTACCCTTTCCCTGTGACCACAAGTGGGAGGCTAAGTTCTCAGTGATTCCTGCTAGCAAATTGTCAAACCTGTGGGTAGTTTTGCACGTGGTATGAGTGAAGGCCCTCAAACGCTGCAATTGGCTAATTCTGGGAAGGTATCGCTTCAGTTTCTGCAATTTCCTTGCACATTAAGAGGATTTCTAAGTGCACATAATCTCTTCTGTTGCGTTCCTTCTCTGTGCATGTGGTCTCTCCCCCAGCACCTTCATCCAGTCTTAAGGAAAAACAAAAGTACTGTCCCACCCTGCCCACCACCCTCTGTCCTGTTTTCTCTCCACTGACTTCTCTTCAAGGGACTCCAAATTGAAGTGGCAAATAAGTTCTCCACATAGTCTCATAAATACGCTATGTAAAGTGTCTATTCCTCCTAAAGGAAAACCAAGAACACAGAAGGCGCTTGACCAGCACGGCCTCACATTTACACGTGCTGCGCCAGGGATGAGAGAGACCAGAACCCCCCGGCCAGTCACAGCTTCATCCGAGGACGCCACCACCGCCACTGGCTCCGCCTGTCTGGATGTGACACCTCCTCGTGGCCGTGCTCTGTGTGCGAGCTCACTGTATTACTCAGCAAGAGTCCACTTGGCTTGGCTACGGTCACCACGGCCTTATTGTCTCGCTTCGGTCTTCCAAATTTTAACTAACACGACAGCATTTGGGCAGACGGAAGTCCCTGCCTTACTAGCTAATTAGGGGTCAAGTATTCCAGAGAGGCAGTCAGATAAAAAAGAGAAAAGAAAAAACATCTGTTTATAAATCAGTCTGACTAAAGACCGGTATTTGAATATTAAGCATTTCAGTATGTAAAATAAACAAAAATAAACCGCCACTCCAAAATAACAATATATAGTTCACAATAGCGTATATTGTCTTTACGATACAGAGCTTTAATGGAATTCAGGAGCCTTAAATGGGAACTACACACTATAAAGTCTTACACTTCTTAGAAGAGGTGCACGCAGGCTATTTGCTTCACATACGTACACAGTTTTCACCTGACTGTTCCCTAGTCTCATGCAAAGCACCCACCACCCCTCGCAGAGACACTAGGGAAGGTTGACAAGTGGCCCCATGTTTGCTCAACTCTCCCCTCAATCTACTTCCCACTCTGCCCCCTCCCCTCCCCTCCCCTCTCCCCCTTCCCTCTGCCCCCCTCCCCTCCCCTCTGGCTCCTTCCCTCCCCATCACGTGGCTACAGAGTAATGTGACTCAAAACACAAATCTCATCTTCTCCCACTGATGGCCTTAGGGGGCTTTTAGGATAAAGTCAACATTCTTACAGACTTTGCCTCGGTGGCCTGGCCGTGGCCTGGCCGAGTTACCAGCACACCTCAGTCTCCCCGGCACACTCCCTCCACGCTCCCCTACCCTTCCCCCATTCCACTCATCTTCAGGCTGCAGACTACACATTGAAAAAGGCTTCTAGGATGCCTTCCCACAAAGGAGGCAAGGTCCCAAGACACTCACACCCCAGCTTTCACAGCACTAACCTCGTGCTCAATCATCATCTCCAACAGCTGAGCGCAGGAACCCCGTTTTTCTCAGCCACTGCGACAGCCACGACGCTTTGTATGTATAGGAGAATAAATAAGTCAGAAGCATAAAATATGCTGACTTTACAGGTTTCGGACAGTCATTAGTATAGATTATATCACTTTATTGTAGTGAGTTTTTATTTAGCATTAAAATACTAGACAGTTTTTCACATAAAAGCTTCAGCATATCGTTTTTGAGTATTAGAGTGAAAACTGCATGCTTCACTAGAGTCTGAGGAGAGGAACATAAATGCAGAATGCTGCCTAAGGAAGTTTTGCTTTAAATGAGTCTCCAAAGTCAATTAATAGCAGGCCCAAAGGGCACTATGACCACGAAGCATGGGGTCAAATCCATGTTCAAACCTGCTAAATGTTAAGCTTTCTTTAGGAGTAATCCCCTCAGAAGAGGCTGGACTGCTTGATAACTAGTATCTAGCAGATGAGAAATCAGGGATGAACAAGGTGGCATAAATTAAAAGAGGTCATCATAAAAAGTAGTCCTCCATAGTTCATAGTTAAAATGATCTACAAGCAGAAGAAAAACGTCAGTCAGGAGTCACTAAGTGTAAAAACAGCTGAATTCACTTCTTGAGTGAGAAACTATTCAGAACAAGACAAACCACCAAAAGGCCTAACTTCACCCCCCACCACCCACATCACGGGTGATACATGGTGACACACAGGGCCGAAGGCTGCAGCCTAAAGCAAGAGAAACAACGGCAGAACTTCTCATGTCCTATCACATCGCACTGATTTTGACCCTTCATACATCTGTCCTAGATCCTTAACTCCCTGGGCCAAGTTCGAGGGCACAATAATAGCAAGGCGGAAGTGTAGACACAGCATGAACTCAGCCGGCAGGAGTCTGGGGGTTCGCATCACAGCACAGCGAGGCGCATCCTGGATTACTTCCTCGGTGCTCCCCACGCAGTCTCCTGGCGCAGACCAGCCCTTCGCCATTTCGGGAGCCTCCCTGCAGGAGCCTCATTTCCAGTAGCTCTTTCCTTCTCTACTGAATTGTGCTTGTCACTAACACACTCGCATCGCTCTCACCTTAAATAAAACAAGATTTTCTGCACCCACAATCTCTTCCAGCCCTGCGCCCCGAAGCCCTTCCACAGCCAAACTTCTTCAAAACCTGGTCTGACTTCACCTCCTATTGACAACCTGACTCACACAAGCAGGCTGCAAATGAACGAGTAACTTACGGAGTCATCAAACTAAAGATGGAAATAACGGTGTATAAAATCAACTGTTATCCTGAAAATCACTTAATAGCATAAAGTATAAAGACAGATAAAATTTATAAACTGAGAAACATACCCAGGTTTCTCCCCACCTCTCTGATTTCAGGGCACACCCACTTCCTACTTCAATTCCCAAACACACTGCTCATTTTCACACAGGACTGCTGGCTATCCCCTCTGCCTGAATGAACTCTTTCTCATTCATCAAGGCCACATTCCAATGGCATCTCCCCTCCACAGCTTTCCCCAGCCTCTCAAAGTAAAACGACTCCCTTAATTGTGTTTCCAGTAATACTTAGCTCAAATTTCCGATCTCCTATGCAACATGGTATTGTATTTTTTACTTGCCCATCTCTCCAGCTGAACTGAATTACTGAAGGGCAGAGATTGTATTAACTGAAGTCATAACACTTTTAAAGATCTGTGCAAAACCCTTACAGGTAGATGCAAAAGTAAAATTTTGTATATCACGTTTTGTTTCTAAAGCACTTACCCATTTCTCACACAGGTATGTGAGCCCCAAAGAAGTCAAAAATTACTACTGTCCTCCAAATCACAATATAGTGCCTATCACATAGCAGGACCCCTAAAGTGCCTACTGAATTGTCATCAATAGATTTACAAAGTGACTGCACAGTGATAAACCAAAATACTTATCTGGGAGAAAAGAATTCTAAGGAACATATGCAGTGTCCCCACAAGGTGGAACTTAACCCACCCCCCCCATACAGAAACGGTCCTCCAGGGGGGCTACGTAACAACCTGCTTCCAAAGAACAGAGTAGAAAAGGGACAAATGGTCACTTTGCAGTAGAGAAACCTGGCAAACATCACCCCAGTCAAGTGACAGAGGTTAACCTCACCCATGATGTCGCGCAGACGTCACACTCCCCCCTAGTTCAGTCTTCATTCAGTTACAGCGGACATGCTATCAAGGGTGCTATGCTCAAACCAAAGCAAAAATCTGTCATCAATTAGAATTACAAACATTATAAATTACAACTTAGAGGTTAGTGCTGGCATCTATTACTTGATAATGAACTTTCAATAAAGTGTAATTAGTGACTTTAAATCTGAGCCATCCAACTCCCTTCATCCTGGCATCACTGTGCTGGGCACCAGGACACAGGGAAAGAGCCCAGAAGCAACAAGTGACCAGGCACTATGAGAGGGAAAATACAGGATGCAACAGAAGCAGGCAGGAGAAGCATGTGACGCCCCGAGGGAGTGAGGATGGAAGGGCTAGTGAGTATGTCCCAGCACAATGCAGAGACCTGAAGGATGAGAAGCCTTAGCCAAGAAAAAAGATTAGCACCCCAATCAGAGAGAACCACCTACACAAGACCTACAAGGGAGAGAACATGACCAGTTGTTCAGTATGGCAACAGCTTAAAAAGCATGTCAAGAACAGGAAGCTCAGTTTTTGTCTGTTTTTAGAAACTGTGTCTAGAAGCCAGACCTAGTGCTTCTTCAGCTTTCCAACAATTGGGGTCTCGGTGCAATCTCGTCTGCCCAGCTCCCTCCCCTGCTGCCCCCAGTGGGGCAAAAAGGCAAGGCAGCCAAGAAGTAAACAGATATTGCTAATACATAACGTGTTAAGGTCTATACTTGTGTTCAAATATACCAACGACATAAATACAGGTAGCGACGAACTAGTTAAGAAAGGGAGACAGGGAAGAAGTAATTACCAGAACACCAATCCATCATCATACTGGCACAAATCAAAAGCGTAAAAGGACTGTCTCACGCTTATCCTTCCTGCAGCAGTGGACCCATCTGAAGGAATTCAGTGGAACAAACATACGGTGACAAGCACGGACTGGGGGCCGCACTGCATGGCTCTGAAAGCCACTTGCTAGCTATACGACTCGGGCAAGTTAACCTCTCTGGGCCTCATCTCCGCCTTTGTGCAATGTGGATATTGACATGTCTATCTCATGGATTTAACAAGTTAATAAGTTCGCTATTATGAATATTCATCACAAATCACCAAAGGTGTGCTCTCTAGCCCTGCCACTCCAAGACAATGTGTCAGGATAACATCTTGAACATCTTGAACTTGATCTACTTTATATGATCAAATAAATCATTCTCAGACCTTAGCTTACTAAGAAAGATACGTTTCGCACAGTCCACAGGAATTGCCACACTCAGAAGAAAGCCGCACTAGACCGCGACAGCAATGGAAGGTGCCACTGCACTTCTTACTGATGAAACCAGGGTTTTCTTGGATGGGTCACGTGCTTTAAAGGCACAGGCGCCATCTCCAGTCCCTGACCAGCTGCCCTCGTGTCACCCAGAAACTGGTGAGAACGGCAAATCCTCATCCCCAAGTCAGCAGGCGGCATGGGAAATTGCAGGGCTGAAGCCAGCATTCTGCGCTTACTAAGCTCTCCGGTCCTTCTGCGGCACAGAGGTGGCAGCCACTGATCACGGACCACGGGGCTAGTAAGGAAACGCACCTGGGTTAGGACCGGGCACGTGACAACGCTGACCAAAGAGTGGTACCTCAGAAAACTTCATCTTGAAGGACAAAGATGGCTCTTTCTTTTGGCCTTAGGTGTTAGCGGAAGAGCTGTGGGGTGGCCTGGAGCACATCTGCCAGCGCCGTGCCCCCCAGGGACCAGCTGCGCATTCGCTCGCCATGGGAAGAGGCAGCATGCGTTTGTGAATTATCAAGGGGGGAATGACAAGTCACATTCACTTAGATGTTCCAAATGTCTCACTTTTCAGGAACGTTTGACTATGAAGAAAATGCACATCTCCGAGTAGAAAAAAGTATATCCACTGCTGCTTAAGCCTGCTAAAAAAGTGTGCTCTGTTGCCTGCTGCCAAAAATATCAAAATTGATTTTTTAAAAGAATACTACGTTCAATTCTGAGTCTTCATTAAGACACAGAATGTACAGAAGATGGGCAGAATAATGGTGGGGAATCTTGAAACATAAATTAAAAGAAATTAAAAGGAAGATTTAGACTGAGAAAATAAAATTAGAAAGGGGGCTTGCAACTGTCCTTGAATATCTGAAAGGCTGCAATACTGAAAAAGGATGAGACTTTGCAAAGTAAAAATCCACCAATGGAAAGTGTTTCCTTAAAAAAAGGTCGATGCTTTCCAGCAGAAACAGAACAATCATCTAAAAAACAGTGGCTTTGGAAGGTGGATGAGATTACCTCCAAGGATCCTTCCAAATTTAAGATCTTAAAATCTATGACCAAATTAGAATATAGCACAGATGACAAGACTCAGAAAAACCTACCATCGAATCAATACTACCCAAAGGACCTAAGGCAGGTAGAACACCTCTGAGCAACTGAACTCAAGAAATCAAAACGTGGGACGGAATTCACAGTCCCTTCAGGTTAGGGAGATGGCACAGAAGTGCGGGGATTAAGCGGTCACATCATTGATCAACAACTTCTAAAGCCAGAAGAGAGACGGTCCCTTCTCTGCTCATTTCGAAAAATAAATAACTATCTACCTTCTTCCAACCTACGCACCTCTCTCTGCAGGGATTTAAAATTCTCTCTGGCAGCACCTCCCTGGCCACATCTTCCACTCCTTACAGCGTCCAGTCAGAGGCCACACCCCATGGCTGGTCACGACCCTCCCGGCCTGCTGCTGTCCAGGGTGCCTGCTGTCTCCCGCAAGATCTGCAGCTCCCCAGCACCAGCACCAGCCCCAGCACAGCCCCAGCACAGCCCCAGCACCAGCCCCAGCACAGCCCCAGCACCAGCCCCAGTACAGCCGCAGCACCGCCCCAGCACCGCCCCAGCACCGCCCCAGCACCGCCCCGTGGGAGCAGGGTCCAGCACTCTTCTCCCAGTAACGGCCACAACTGCCACCACGCAGACGTCACCCTCTGCTGGAGGTGGACTTACCCAACGAGCATGCTTGAGCAGTGACTTTTCTTTTAGACACTTTTTTCCAGTTATAATGTCAACACTTCTTTACAACGTTGGCAGCATTTTTAAGCCCTTAATAAATCTCACAGATCAGTCAACCACTTTACAAGCTATAACAAATCTTTCTCAGTGCTTAATACTTGGTGTATTTATGTAATAATGAACTTCATCTTAAACTATACCACCAACTACACGCACATCAAAATTCTGGTTGGCTGTACTAACAAAGGACATTGAAGAATAAAGGCTGAGCCGGTCTCTGTATAAAGGAACCACACTTGATTTTCCAGGTCACAGCAAACAGACAGCGCTGAGTAAAACGAAACAGAAAAACAAAACAAGAACGTCCATAGAAGATACAATCCCACCGTCTCAATTTCAGAGAATCTCAAGAGCTGGAAAGCAATCTAATTCCATAACATTTTATAGACAAAAACAATAACCCAGAAAAACTAAGTCACGCACCCAGATAAAAAAAAGTTTTTTTTATTTTACACGATGGGGTGGAGACCAGAAAGCAAGCCCCCACATTTTAAAAGAATGAGCAGAGAAAGGAATCCAGGATGAAGGGTACAGGGCACTGAGAGGAAGGAGGACCAAGGAAGCAGCCGGTGGCCCCAGGGCTGCAGTAAACAGGAATATGTGCTCCCCCCTCATAGTCAGTTCAGAAAAAGGCCTCCTTCCTCTTCTCTTACTGGGAAGAGGCACACTCAGACACCCCAAACTCACTGAAGCTTTATGGCCCTTATTTTCCACAAGCTGACTGAAGATTGACCAAGGTCACAAAGTAGATGGCCCCAAATCATAGAAGAGGGAAAAAAAAAAAACGCCAATTTTTTTATTATAATCAGGGACTAGGTGGAATTCTTTCAAATTCTGTTTTAAGGCAGCTAATCTGGAACTGAAAATGGTTTATACTGCCACGATGACAGTGAATAATTACAGAATATACTTTCTTCTCCACAGTTTACAAAAGAGAAACAAACTACTTTTTGTTTTTGTTATGTTTTATTTTGGCTTGTATTAAGCAGCATGACTTATGACTCTCTAAAAATTCTAAGACATTATTAACAAAAGTTCCATTGGTTACAGTTTTAAGACCGTCAGTCTGTCTGACATTTGGGAGCCCGAAAAATAACTTGGTGATGAGACACACTGTCTTCAGTAACTCTTTAAACCAAACCCATTAACCCTGAGGGCATATCCAACGGCTGAGTCCCAGCAGAACTGGGCAGCAAAGTGCGTTAAGACGTCAGAATTTTTAATGTACTCATTCATCTGTCTCACTCTCAATCCCCATCATCTGTTTAACCACTGGCCTCCAAAAGTTTCACTTTATGAGAAAGAAAACTACTCTTCTTTAAAAAGAAAAGCATTATTTCATCCAATGTGCTCTCTCCACACATGAAAACAAACGGAAATAACACCTTTTACTAATACAATACACCAAGCCAGAAATAAGTGATCATAACCTAAAATTATGTTCTAATAAAACCAGGGTAACTGAAAATAACCAAAAGTCAACCAATTTAATAACAGTATTAGGAAAACTATAACCATACTGTGGAGTGGTCAGTCCCAGCCAACTGCTTCTCAAACAGGGCAGGTCTTAAACACAGCCCAACCTCGTCGCACCGCGCCTGCCGACACTGACTGTTACAAAGCGAAGGTCTGCAGAGACCTGGCACAGAGCAGGCCTATCGGCGTCATTTTCCCAACAGCACATGTACCTGTGTCTGTCGCTTTCTTGCACACCTCAGACAAGTGCAACTGCAAAACCAAACCCACCTCCACGCGCATATCGTTCCAGGAAACACGTGACGGTATACGCCACGCTGTGCCTTTTGTTGCCACGGTCATTTCCCAGATCCAGCATAAAAAGCTCAAAGAATCCACCCAAAACACATGCACCAAGCCTTTCCTTGGTCACATAATTATGTCCTGCATCTGCTGCAGATAAGATTTTATCGCAGGACTTAATTTTATCATGGATATCTAAGGGCAAAGACACACACGCATGTGTATACAACGGTGGGTGAACGGGAAAATTCAGAGCCCTACTTAGATGAGGTGGGAAGGCCAGAGTGCCCACAACACATGCACCAACGAGCAAGAGAGGAGGAGTCGTGCCTCTCCCGGGAAGGGATGCGGGGTGTGGGGGGCGCCCTCCAGAAGTTACTAGGAGGTTGTCAGCCTTGGATCTGAGACACGCGTGCGCGCGGGTCTCCCTATGACCGCACTCTCCCATCTGCCCTCTCTTCTGTTGTTTCCGAGTAAACCAGCTTGTTGTTGGAAGAGCTGATTGTTTTGGTCTGCAGACCACAGGGTAACCGAACATGCTGCACTTGGCGGAGGCACCTGCTGAGCTGGGCTAGCACACACATCCACACGTCTGCCGGGGCTGGTACTCGTCTGCCGGGGTCTGGTACTCGTCTGCCCGGGGCTGGCACTTGTCTGCCGGGGTCTGGTACTCGTCTGCCGGGGTCTGGCACTCATCTTCCCAGGTCTGGTACTCGTCTGCCAGGGGCTGGTACTCGTCTGCCAAAGTCTGGTACTCACCTGCCGGGGTCTGGTACTCGTCTGCCGGGGTCTGGTACTCGTCTGCCAGGGGCTATTACTCACCTGCCGGGGTCTGGTACTCGTCTGCCCGGTCTGGCACTCATTGGCTCAGTTTTGGCACCACCCCTTCTCCAGCACTTACTTTGTGCTGGGCACAGTCTCAGCACTTCTATTCTGCCTCTGAGTAGGGATCCTGTTGTTACCTCATGTCACCATTAAAGAACTGAGGCGGCAAGAGCGCGCCATGTCCAAGGTCAGAGCTAAACACTGGGTTTATTAGTTGGTTCTAGATCTGTGCTGCCTGGCCCGCAGCAGGCAGGGTTAAGAGTACAGAGAGACATCAGAGCCGAGCCTTCCTCAGCCCGCCAGCCCACGGGCCAGGCCACCAACTGCGCTTCTGAAGGGGGTGTGAAGGCAGGTGCTGGAGGAGTCACTTTCCTCAGGACCTCGCTGCACAGTCTTCCGGCTCCCTCTGTAATGGGGAAGGCCGGCTGGCTTCCACGAGCTTCCCTACTGAGTGTCTGTCTATTCAAGGCCAGAAAGCAGGCTTCTGCTTCACTTCAGCAGAGGAGTGAGGTTTGAAAGTGCCTCAAGCAGAGCCAACAGTTCTCTGATCCTTTACAGTGTCAACCCGGCAATTGTGTGTCCTGGCAGCCGTGCAGGAAGGAGGTCAATTACTGCAGGCCTCACTCACTTTCCCTTCCCGCCGCCACGCGCAGGCTCTTTGCACTTGGCTCGGAGCAGACCCCTGCCTCTCCCCAGCTGTGGCCCCAACGCGCCCCTGCTCCTGTCCTACTCTAGGCTTCTCCATACAGACTCCGGGGGCAGAGACAAAAGGTCGGAGGGGCAAAAATTAGAAAATAAAAATGAAACGAAAATCCAAGAGGTTCTTGTTTTAAGTGCTTTACGGTTTTCTTCCTTTCAAAAGAACCAAGCATTAAAATATAAGGAATATGTCCTAAGCATAATAAAGGAATAACACACACACAAACTTATCTGCCACAAGAGTGAGGGTCTCTGATTCCTAGGCGCCCCCTCTTCTTTCCTAGTCACTCATTTCTAACTACACTGCTCTCTAACCATGTAATCAGCTCTTCCTGAAAACCCTCTTGTCAGATGTGAAATACGACATTAGACGCAGACCCTGAGACCTGGCTTCTGGAACTCCGCCATCACTGACTTACCAGACGGTGTCACTGGGGCTTTGTTTCCTCGCCTGTAAAACAAGGGTAACCCCACCTTCCTACCTGCCTGCACCTCCTCAATGTGGGGGCTCCAAGGGGATAATGTGTGTGCAAGACATCGGAGACTTAGAGGGGCCAACGGGGTGAAGATATGCCCTCAGACCACAAGATCCCCTGAAGTAACGAGTCAGCATTAAGTAATCTGACCTTTCCTGTGACAGTAACTAGTTTAAGCAGAGACACAGAGAAACTAGCTCCTATGCATTCATGGAGAACTGTCACCAGATTACAGGTCTAGCTGACACCTGGACAAACAGGTAAGCAGCATGGAGGGGTGGCACACCTGCCTCAGTACCAACCGTCATGTACTAACTGGTTTTCTAATTTTTCACCAACTCAGAACAAAAGTGATGTGTGAACTTCTCAGTCATACTCCTGAAAAAGTAACAGTGAACCCCAAGCCCACAACAAAGTGACTGATCAAGGACAAAGAGCCCCCAGAGACACCAGAAAGAAAACACAGACTCTTGCATCCAGCAGCTTCCGAGTCTGGTCCACGTGGTCACTTCCAGCTCATGCTGAGGGCTGGAGGAGTGTGTCCGCTCCCGAACCACTGTCCTTCACTGCCTCATGCTCTACGAGAGAGCAGCGGGGTTTTACAGAGCCACATGCAGTGGGCTCGTCTAACGTTCTACCACGTGATACCAGCTTTCCCTACTGGTAAACTGATCAAAAAGGTCTATTAGTTACCAAATAGCTAAGAGCGCTTTAGCCGAACCTCAGTTTCTCCTGCATATGCAAAAGCTGTGTAGAAATTGAATCACTTTACCACTGTTTTGGATGATTTCAGAAGTGCATCTGCACAGGGGGAAACAAATTCAAAAATATGACCTTGAGATATAAAGATCACAAGGCAGCAAATCTATTTTTTAAAAATCTTATTAGTACTTAATGTTTAGCATTTACTAGAAAAAAACATTAGCTCCACCACTCCGTCAACAAAAACGCCAGCATGGCTCGAACACACCACACAGCGGAGGAGCAGTCCCCAGCACCTTAGGTGGAAGATCACAGCTGAGACACGGCACACCAGCAGGCCAAGAGGGAAAGGCAGAAGCAGCTTCTCTGGGGAATGAGAGAAAGCAGCCGGAGACATGGCTGTTGAGAAAGCTGCACGCACGCCCAGGGCGGACGCACGCTCAGTGATCCTGACAAGCTTTCCCCTTGGGCCGAATGTTAGGTTAGCTGGGGGTCTGGCTAAATGGTGAAACCGCCCACGAGCTCAGAGCCAGTGTGAAAGGCCAGGAAAGGTGTGTCTGCTGTTTCAGCTCTGTGCAGTCCCAGAAATCTGTCAGAAGATTAGCCGGACACAAAACACGGAAAGACATCGGATTAGCAACCACACACCTCCCGATAAATGAAAGCTCAAGACCATGGCTTTGCCAGTGAATTTTACTAAACTTTAAAGAATTAACATTAATCTTTTCAAAACTATTCCAAAAAATGGAATGCTTTCCAGCTCATTCTGTGAGGCTGCAATAAACCTGATACCAAAGCTAGAAAAAGACATCACAAGAAAATATCAAACCAACTTCCTTTATGAATATATACACAAACTCTCAACAAACACTAACAGACGGAACCCAGTGATGTGAAAGGATTAAATTCCATGACCAACTTTATCCCTGGAATGCAAAGACAGCTCAATACAGGAAAAATAATGACTGTAATACCACATTAATAGAAGGAAAAAATGCACAATCATCTCAATTGATGCAGAAAAGGTATTTGACAAAACCCAACATTCTCTCATGATAAAAACACTCCAAAAACCAGGATTTGAAGGAAATTTTCTCAACATGTTAAGCGGCGTTTATGAAAAGCTCACATCACACTGAATGGTAAAACACTGAACACTGTCCCACTGAGATCAGAATCTCATGTTTCTTTCTCCTCTTCCTTCCTTAAATGCATTTTTCCTCCTCTCCCTTCCTTCCTCTCTTAAAAATAATTATGATATTGGGTACTACTATACACTATAATGCAAAAATTAACTCAGAATGGATCCATAGCCTATAAATATAAGAGCAAAACCATAAAACTCTTAGAAGGCATTGGGGTAAATCTTCGTGACCATGACTTCAGCAATGGATTCTTAGATCTGACACGAGAAACACAAGCCCAGCATCAAAAGGAAATCTGAACAAACTGGATTTGAATTTGAAAACTGCTGTACCTCAAGAGCCATTACTAAGAAAGTGAAAAGACAATCCATATAATGGGAGAAAATATCTGTCCACCACATATTGATAAGGGTTTAGTATCCAGAATATATAAAGAACTCCCTCAGCAAAAAACAAACCAATTAAATAGGTAAAGGACTTGAACAGACTTTTTTTGCAAAGACAATATACAAATGGCCAACAAGCACATGAAAAGATGCTCAGCATCGTTAGTCGCCAGGAAAATGCAAATCAAAATCACAATGAGGTAACTCCTGACAGCTAAGGATAACTATAATCATAAAAATGGAAAATAACAGGAATAGGAGAGGATGTGAAGACACTGAACACTTACACATTGCTGGCGAGATGTTAGGCGCTGAGGTGAGGGAAACAGTTCAGAGACTTTTCAAAAAGCTAAGCAAAATACGGCCCAGCACTCCAGGCACAGCCACGGACACGAGGGTGCGAGAGTCGCAGCTCACACAGATACCTGCGCACCAGTGTCCAGAACAGCATTCCTCAAAGTCAGAAGACAGAAACCACCAAATGTCTATGAAATGACGAATCAGCGAAACAAAAATGTGGTGATATCCATGTTATATTACTCGATCTTAAAAAAGGAATGAAATTCCGGTACGTGATACAACATGGATGAACCTTAAAAACATGCTTACGTGAAATAAGTCAGAAGCAAAAGGATAAATAAATGATTATTCCTATATGAGGCAATAGTATAAACAAACATATAAAAAAAGAAGACCAGAGGTAACTAAGAAACAATGGGGAATTACTGTTCAGTGGCGACATAGTTCCTTTTTGAAGATGATGGGAAGTTCAGGAGATAGATACTAGTGATGATGACACACAGTGGATATACTCGATGCCACCCTGAATTGCACACTTAAAAACAGTTAAAATGGTAAATTCTGTTATGCACATTTTATCACAATAACAAAATTACAATGGTAAGTGTTATGCTATGTACATTTTACCACAATTAATAAAATGTATATGGCTAAAATAATACACTTTACATTGCTAAAACTGTACCATGTGTTCTAGTCAAATATGAGAAAGAACAAAGTGTGATCTCACAGGCATAGTTAAGAAAACTTCTCCTGTAGAGATATGACAGTGAAACCTGTAATTTCTATTTGGGACTAATGTCACATCTAGATTAGTGACTACTACCTCAGCGTAGCCTTAAACAAGGGGGACCGAAACAAGATCGGGCTTATTACAGAATATCTTGTACTTAACAAAGAATGAACTAGAGGGCTAACTTGCTACCCTTCCAGTTACTCAAAATGTTAAACACAGAATTATCACAGACCCAGCAAGCCCACGCCAAGGTGCATGCCCAACAGGAAAGAAAGCAGGGCTCCCCACAAAAGAAATTGTAGAGTTTAGCAGCATTACTCTAAATGTTCATTCAAATACTGGAAACAATCCAAGCATCTGTAAAGTGATAAATAAATAACATGGCATATACCCATTCGATGGAATACCATTCAGCTATAAAAAAGAAGCGAGTACGGGCACACTCTGGTGTCTCACGCCTAAGGCGCAGTCCGCACGGAGCCCGAGGACCAGGGTGGCAGCCCCAGGACTGGGGGGAAACAACTGCAGTAAAATGCTTCTTCCTCCTCTCTCTCCCTTCCTGCCTGTGCTTTCCTCTTTAACAGAAAAAAAGGTACTGACAGAGGCTACACAGTGGCTGAACCGTGAAACCTGATGTGAAGGTGTAGGAAGCCAGGAGACCACATTTCGTGAGGCTGTTTTTAGACGTGACTAACTCACGGAGGCACATCGAGCATTAGCCTTCGCTGTGGCAACGGAAGACACCCCAGTCCCTCAGCCTTCACCACGGCTGCTCCGATTTGAGGCGGCAGATTAACCTTGACTCCTTGACTCTCACTAGTTTAGGAATCACGAGCAGAAAGAAAAACGGAGGCAGTACCTGTCTTCTAGACATACATGACTCTTGGTTCCTGAAGTCTCCGTCACTCTACGCGTCACTGGTCAGGTGAGGGGCAGAACATGAGGAAGAAAGACCGCCGGAGCGTGGGCACCAGAGAGGCCAGCGCGCATGACACGAGGCACCTGCACACGCACCGCCCTGGGCTGTGCTGGGGCCAAGGCCAAGGGCACGGCCCCACGTCCACGCCCACAGCGCTCACGGAAGGTGGCGAGAGGCCGGCGCGATTCCCTCACAAGGACACGGCGCAATGGCAGGCCGGTCATCCCCAGGAGGTTGCCGCCACACTTTTCCTGGGCACAAACTCACAACAGCTCCTCGTAGAAGTCACTGGATGCCCCCGGTGGCACTTGCCCCCTCCTCTGAGGGCTTTCCACATACCCACGGCTGTCCCCCATGGAAGTGGGTTGGCTGACTCACCGGGGATGCTACCATATGCAGGAAGGAGGGAAAAACAGGTTGCTTTTTTAACCACAGAAAATGCTTCCACGGAAATCTATTTTAAATTGCAAAGCCCTCTTTCCCTTTAATCCATGGCTGTCTCCAGATATGTTTGCCTGCTCAGCAGGAGCCAGAGCCAGAAAGCACGCAGGCCCCAAAGAAAAACACCACCAATAAAACACTACGGAAGGCTCTTGGGGGAAACGTTTACTTTAACAAGGCAAAAGCAAGACGGCTCCTGCACACAGTCTGACAACAGTGGAGCCGCATCAAGTCACACATTTACTGTGACACAACATCGCTTATCTGGCATTTAAGCCACTGATACATCTTTAATTCTCATTTACCTGATTTGGGGACCAAAGGATACGATTTAAAAATACAACAGCTTGCAGAGGACAGAGCTATTTCCAAGCCCGGCACCTGGAGAGAAAGCGACATGGGAGCCAGACCAGCTCAGCGAAACCTGTAACTAGCGAGTCACTCGCAGCTGTTTCCACAGAGGGTGGACGTCCCAGGCTCACGGGCTGCCGCCAGGGGTTCCGTGGCCCCGGCACCTAATCCAAGCACCTAGTGCCCTGTCTGGAGTTTGCCAGTCCTGGAGGTGGGGTCAACCCGGTCACTCGTGGGGCCTGGACAGTGACCCTCTCTGGCCACTCCCCTCTCGGGGCAGCTCTCTTTAATCGACTCCTGAACCCAAATTTCCCAGCCCCTTCGTAGCCCTGCTGCCTCCAGAGAAGGAAGGTGCGGGTGTCATTGTCAACAGCCACCAATGTGTCCACTGAAGAAATCTGCTCACATGCCACTCTGGCGCCTAGTGCTTGGTGGGACACAAGACAGCGAGGAGGAACACAGGCAGCACCTCCCGCTGCCGGTGACTTAGGATGAGGACGCCCATGTTCTCTTCTACACACGCCAATATTTTTGTCTGACTTGTTTACAACATATTTGTGTGTTTAAAAAATACTTTTTCAATGAACACAATGAAAAACATTTGCTTTCTAACTGAAACTCACCTAATACATCATTCAAAAAGGAGATCTAGAAATCCTGTCCTACAGGTAGTTCTTCCTAAGGATGGCAAGGAACAAAATCATTACGGCTGTCAACTCCTCCTCTCAGTGAATGAAAAACGAAGAGGGACCTGCGCTGCATTAGGAACACATGCGCAGACTCCACACACTTCCTCCCAGTCAGTCACTCTCTCTACCAGATGGCAGGCGACACTCCAACAAAACCCACATATTTCAAACAAGTGTGGAAATGTTTATTGTACATTCCTTTCGAAAGCAGCTGTTCAAGAGAACAGACCCTTGCAGCAATAAGGAAAGAAAGTGTATGTCCAACTAACGAAATCTTTCCGCCTGAGCCTGCAGACTCCAGCGCTGCTGGCTGCCAGCTGCTGCCTGACTACTATTTTCCAACATCCTCTGAAGGCTAGTAGTTACTCAATAGTTTTTAAAAGAAAGTGAATGCAAAATATTGTAATTATTAGAAGATTATTATAATTAGCCTTTCTGTTCCTTCCTTTGATTCAGGGAACAAAGAGGCTGAGGCTGGCAAAGACACACAGTGCCTTCCTTTGGCTGTGTCCGCGCGAAGGTGACACTGACTGAGGGCGAGGCCGGCACTTTGCATCCTTACAATCCCAGGCTCCTGAGCAAGTCCGACAGCTCCCCTCTGCAGCTCATTCCGCAACACACCAGTGAGCAAGAGAAAGGACAGTCCGAGAATCTTCTCACGTTCTCTCTGCACCCAAAGCCACCTCTGGACAGAACATCCCAGCAAAGCTCCAAAGTAATTTAGGGTTATTAGGTTTCCCTTCCCTCTGTGCAAGACTGGTATTATTTGACACAAAAAACAGGGGGTGGGGGGAAAGAAGCAGAATACAAATTCGAGAGCCCTCTGTAGCAGGTTCTCGAAAAAGAAGGGTCTCTAAGAATTTCCCGTGGGAAGCAACCTCTGATATCAGACCCCGTCCAGCCTGCTCCCCGCTGCCCCCAGTGCTCCTTCAGCAGTCCGTGGGAAGCACAGCGGGGTTGATCAGCACGCTCACCACCTCGATGGACTGTATAAATAGTAGAACCCAAGTACCAGAGGACAGGTTTGCAACGCTACCTTTCAAGAAAATAGAGAAGCCATCACGTGCATTTAAAGTCTGGCAAATGGTTGCTAATTTCCGACCCCCAAGAATAAGACAGGCTGAGTGTAAAAAACAAATGGCCTCATTAAACTCATTTACCAGGTTCCCAACATGTGTGCTGAGTGTGTCCCCAGCAACCTCACTGCCACTGCCCCATATACTGCACATCTCTGAAGCATGCCTACCAGTTAGCTGCTTCAAAAAATGAAAGAATCTCAAAACTAAAACCAACCTGAGGAACGAAAGATCTAGTCCAACTGATCAACATTATGCGGAAATCTGGTTTTGACCCCGTAACCATTTTAAGATTAGTAAGATGGGTATTATCATTTCCAGTTTGCAGAAGCAGAAACTGTGGATGAGCTAATAAGTAAAATGACCTAGCATAATAAATGAGGAGGAGCTGATAAATTTACTGTGTCAGAAATAAATGCCCCCAACAGAAAACTTGAGCAAGATATTGACACTGGGAAGAGGAAAAAAATCTGGTCTCAAATATACAGGTACGGTGGTATTTTTATTAAATTATCCCTGTATATGTTAAATAACTGCGTAGACCGTCTAAAGTTAGGGTAAGCCACGATGCACATCAAACTCCTTCCCAAGGCATGAATTTATGGCCCCACTGTGCTCCATGCCATCCACTGACCCAAGGACTATTTAAAACCCTGGTGGGAGAGATGAGGGCCCCCCCAGACAGACTCAAGATTTTAGGGTGTTCTCAGGACCCCTGGACTGAGACCCACCAGCAACAAGCAGTACATCTTAATCAAGAAAGAACTCTGGGTCCCCCATCCCTGCCCAAGTCTCTCAATCAGACCGAGGGACCTCCACTGGCCATCTTCCCAGTTCAGTCTTCAGACGGTCCAGAGCTGGGCAAAGTCTGGCACCGCTGGCAGCAGGCTGGCCTCCAGCTGCTCCCCGACAGTCACGTTCAGAGCAGCCAGCACCAGAAGACAGGAAGCAGGACAGCTCCCGGAGTGGACCGCCACGTGTGGCAGACACACACTGTACCGGCATCACCTCATCCAGCAGTCGACCAGGGGACTGCGGTCCCACCTGAGCAAGGGCAAATGAAGGCTCTGGGAACTGCTTCCACAGCCTAAGCCTATGGCTTATGTCACAGCAAATACGCTCTGCCGGCCAGCACGACAGACAAGAAAGCCCCCGGCATGCCCTCGTGGCTCAGCGGGAAGGCCACCCGATGCAGTCCACACACAGCCCAGGGACCCAGGCTGGAGAAAGCTCCACTATGCATCCCAATCACAGAAGTCCGGTGCAACGGGCCACACACCACCACCGTGATGGTCAAGTAACGAGAGTCCTGCGAACCCCGTGGCGAAGCGGCAGGTCGACCTTTCCTGGACGTCATCAGCCTATTTTCATGGACAGCTGAGTCCCCACTTGAAGGGACACTTACAGCCAAGTTGCCTTCATTTCCTGTCAGACTGACACGCATGACCACAAGAGGGAACTTCAAAACGCGCTACCTAATAGAAAACACAAGGGTGTTACGGTTCAACTGTGTCACCCAAAAAAGATGTGCGGCAGTCCTAATCCCGTGTTCCAGAGCGTGACCTTACTGGAAACAGTGCTGCTGTAGAGGTGCAAGTTCAGATGAAGTCACCCTAGAACAGGCACGAAGAACGCACACGACATGGGTGGCAGAGGGAAGTCTGCGGCTGCAAACCAAGAACGCCGAGGACTGACTGTCACCACCACATCGGGAAAGGAAGGGCAGGAAGGGTCCCACACAGAGTCTCAGAGGAATGGCACTTGTGACACCAGCTCTCAGACTCCCAGTCTCCGGCAGTATGAAGGACGTGTGTCTGCTATTAGGACACCCAGTGTGTGACGCTTGGTTACAGCGGCCTTAGGGGGAAACCAGCAGAAACCACTGCGCACAGTGCAAGGCACTGACCAACCGGGGCCCTCTCTAGAGACGGAAGTCGCTGGTCTGAGGCACTTCCGCACTGCACAAAACAGCTGGCCCCTTCATACCAGGCTTTCCAGAAGGGAAGAGGTCAGCAGGGCATAGAAAGCAGGGTCAGAGCGCATGGGGCTGAGTGAAGCCAGGTCTCCCAGCTAAGAGGCAGACAGGGCAGGAGGGGAAAGGAGAAGAGGAGAGGAAGAAGGGGAGAGGAGAAGGGAGAAGAGGGCAAGGGGGAAGAGAAGGGAAGAGGGCAGGGGAGAGGAGAGAGTGAGGAAGAGACTGGAAGAGAGAGAGAGGGCAGGAGAGAGGGGTCCCATGGAGAGAGATGTCTTCTCATCAACACCATAAAGGACCAAATGCAGACCACAAACACATCTTTCAGTCAAATCAGTAACCGTGCACTCAGCAAATTGCTCTGCTAGCGTCTTAGGAAAGCTTATCTGCTTGGGATCAACCTTAAGGATGAATAATATTATGAAACTTTGAAAATTACAAAGGGGTTCCAAAAACGAATGTATTAAAACAGATTTCTTCCTTAAATAGTCTTGTGTGACTTTGGGACATTAGGAAAGAATACAACCTGAATCCAAACAGGAACCAAACAGGAACCTTTTTGTACATACATATTAAACTTCGGGGTAAAAAGGATAAAAATATTCCAACCCTGGAGAAATCACAAAAAGAAAATCCAATTTTTTTAACGTAAACATCTGAGAAGTTAAGAAACAGAAAATGAAACAAGAAATGGGAGAGGCACTTGAAGAAAATTTGAAAAAACATCTCACTTTGCTGCATGGCAAATCATTTTGCCTGTAAAAGGAACTGAGACAAAGTACCTACAGATGGTTGTTACCTAAAGGGCCAGGAGACTCTGCTTCCCTTCTTCAGTTAATCCATTTTCCAACTGGCTTCGGTTCTGTCTGAACTCTAGAGGAGGCCAGTTACCCACAGAAGAGGCATCCAGCTGGAGAAGAGCCATCGAAGCCCGACAGGTGACAAGGTAAAGACGCGTCCTTTAAAGAAGCGGGTAGAGCTTTTTATAAGGAACTAATTTCTGCTAGCTACTTGGACGGAGCCACTATACACAGAAGTCAGATTAAAATAAACCTCTACATACTTCCAGTTCCGAAGGAAGATTAAACTAAAACCTGAGCCAACCGGGCCCTGCAGAGGGACGGTCACAGCAAACCTGTCAAGTTGGAGGAGGCTCTTTCCAGGTGTCATTAGATTGAAACACTTCCACGCGTTGGTACCGCCCTAACTTCGGGAAGCCCAACACAGGCTGCTGTTAGAGACCCATCTCCACTCCGTCTTCCAGGCCACGCACCGGCCGGCTCTCCTTCAGGGCACCTGGCTGGGCTGCCCTGTCTCAACACGCTGAAACGCTTTACAGCCACGTTTGTCCATTCATTCATGCAACTTTCTATCAAGTTTCTTTTCAAGGAACAAAGATGAATCAGACATAGAGCCTACTCTTACGGGAGTTTAGTAAGGAAGACAAAAACAGATTATAAATAAGTAAAATAAAATACTCACAGAGTATCAAAAGTACTTGCCCTGGAAAACCCAAAGTCGAGAGTGATTATCTGGATGCACAGACCCAGGACCCACTTTCACAGAGGCGGCAACCGTGAGCAGGTCACAATGCAGGGTTAGCATTTTAACCAAGCACAGCAGAAAGGAGACGACGTCAGATTTCCCAGCCTCGGCACCGTGAGCTTTGGAGGAGCGGCTCCGTCACAGGAATGAATGGACAAGGAAGAGAGGCACCCGTGGCCTCCACCCCGACGCCAGGAGCACCCTCCGGCGAGGCCGACTCAAAATCCCCCAAGACTGACAGATATCCAGGGACAGGAGGAAGAAAGTTGTCCCGAGGCGAGACTGCAGCGGGGAGTCAGCACGCAAGGGCAGGGGCCAGAGCGCCCGTCCACACTCGAGGGGCGGCGGAGCGGGCTAACGTGAAAAAGAAGTGAAACACGGGGCAGGAGACGTCTTCTGCGGCCACAAGGTTCAAACGCTCGGTTTAAAAGTCTGGGGAGTATTTTGCTAACAAAGTGGGACAAGTGACCAGCAGGATCCGAGCACAAGATCTGACGCCGTTTAGAGAGAACATCACGGGCTGCTCCACAGTGAAGCCGCTGCTGCCGGCATCTTCCTGACCTGCTGAAGACGGCCCGTCATGGCCTCCATCAAAAGCACGTGCAGGCGTGGTGATTCCCCATGTTTTTCTTAAAAAGCACATCGAAATCCTTTTAGACTCTACGGCTTTCGCTTCAGACAGCCTGTCGCCCTGGACACGCCTGCCTAGCTGACTCTGGACGCCACTTTCTGCAGCAGCACGCGGCCACGTGAAAATAAGTAACAGTGTGACCACAGCTTTCTCCCTCGTTTCACCTGAGTGTCTAACAGCCACACACGGTGACTGTCGTCACGTCACTACACCTTTATTTCCAGCATTTACTGTGAACACTAAGCATCTTGAGAGAAAGAGGATGAGCTAACAGACGAAGGAGGAAAATCTTGTCAGGGTGGGTACAACCTTCAATTCTGCGGGTCAGGCCGGAAAAGCTGTTTTCGCGTCCACCATCGAGTGAGCACTGACTCTGCACGAAGCAGTCTCCTCACACTTCGGACCTGTGGGCTTTTCATTCTGGAAACAAGCCTGGGAGGCAGCAAGATTCCAGAAAGCAGTGCTGACCGTTCTGCCCACAATCAGCACCATTTAACCTGTGAGAAGACTCAGGAGCAGAAAAGTTAAGTGTCTTGTCCGGGTCAATAACTGGTCGGACACAAGTTTGGAGGCGGGAAGACCCTTGATTTAAAACACCACACGTGCTTCCTTCGCTGGAGTCACCCCAGACATCACGACACTGGTTGTCTTCCAATCGGCCGCGCGGGCGTCACTGTGGAGGCTGACTCTCGACCTGACGATGATCACACGATGTGAAAGTGACTGAGTTTTAAAGATTTTTGGTGACAACTGAAACCAGTCCTCGGCTGGACTGTCTGGCTGGAACACTGGGAAGAGGGACGCCTTGATCTAAATGGGTTGGCCACTGGGACATAGTCAGTACCAGGTTCATTTATATGTTGTCCAGGAACAGAGAAGATTCTGCTTGCTTGTTCTTTAGTTTGCATGTAGAGCTGGGAAAAATGAAAATATTTGGAGGGTTTGTTAAATTTTTAACTGTGGTAAAATACACCTGACAGAAAAGTTGCCGTTTTCCCATTTTGCAGCATACGGGTCAGTGGCATGAAGCACATGCACACCGTGACACAAGCGCCACCAGGTCCACCCACGGAACACGTCGTCCCGCGGACCCTCCCTCGCCCCCACGCCCCAGTCCCCTTCCTTCTCTGAAGCCACCATTTGAGGCGCCTCCTGAAAGAGGAATCTTACAACAGCGGCCCTTTGTGGCTGGCTCGAGTCACCGAGCATAATGTCCTCAGGTGGAGGCTCTGCCAGAGTTTCCTTTGTTTTTAAGGCCGAGTAACATTCCCCTGAGGACCCGCCACACCCCGCTGACCACCAGTGGCGGCCGCGGGCACTGCTGCACCTCCTGGCTGGTGTCACCATGCTGCCACAGACACGGCCAGACGCTGCTCCCAGTCCCGCGCTGCCTTCCGTTGTCAGGCCGTGTGGGATTCTGAACACGACGTCTGAGGAAACACCACACTACTCTCCATGACAGCTGCTCTACTCGACATTCTCAGCAACAACGCACGTGGTCTCAGCACGACCACACTTTTGATTTTCTGTTTTCTGATTGCAGTCAGCCTAACGGGTGTGAGGTGTCATTAGATTTTTTTTTAAATTATTAGCCAAGCTTATATTTGTTTTAATCAGGAGCAACTGTACTGTAAGTTTAAGTAATTCGTTTTCTATTTCATTCTGGATAGAGGGACTAAGTTCTGTATTGATTAATATGACTCTGATGCTAGGAAGGCAGATTTTTGGAGAATCTACCCAAGAGGACTTAAGCAGTAAAAATGGAAAAGGCTTCTGAATAAGGCTAGAAACACAAGGGAAGCATCTGTAGCAGTATTACGCTCTGGAATCCATGCAGCAACAGTATTTATTTTGCCCAAGCTCAGACAAGGTCACTTGACAGCTTTAAACACAGTGGGGTTGGGTCTGTTGCAGCCTGGGCAGGACCCCCGGGGCTAGCAGTACATGGGACACTGGAGGAAAAGGCTAGGTCGCCCCCAGACAATGTCAGTAAATATATTAAAATTTTATTAATATGATAAACTAGACAAAAATGTTATCTCACACACTCATATTTATAGCTTCTGTCAAAGGTTTCAGTGTAGTTTTATCCTAATTATTATAATATGCAGTTTTATTTCACAAGTATAACAGTCTAAGGTGATACTACTTATTAGTCCTGACTTACAGGTCAGAAACTCTGGCTTTTTAAAGAAAGGGGAGTCCTCATCTAGATGCCTAATACACTTTCAACTGGTAGTAACAGTAAGTAATAAACTTTATCAAATAGTTTTAAAATAAATATATCTGTGTTTATTATTTTACTGTTTAGAAACCTAGTTTTCAAAAGCCAATTAAAATTACCAGACAATGTAACAGAAATAATATTCAGAAATAACAGAACAAGTATCTTAAAACTGTTGGCTATTAAACCTTCAATACCACAGCAGTAGACCTTTATCATTTAACTAGTTCATAAATTTCCTCAAGAACTTAAAAAACATACTGATAACTGCTGATGAAAACACCATTGTTTCAGATCTACGTTAAATCTAGGTGATTTACCAGGAATTTTTAGGTTAAATTTAGGTGATTGATTTAGGAATTTTTAGGTTAAGTTTAAATCCATCCCTAGTGGTTATCAGCATGTGAACCAAATAGAATTCGGTCATTTTTAGTAAAGCTTTACTGTAAATTTCAAATCTTTTTAAGTTTTCTAGTCAGTGGTCTGTACAATCAAATGAAAACCAGGAGTGACTTTGGGATTAGTTACCTGGGGGAGAAAGTTCAGTGAGGTCCCCGAGTAAGGGACAGAGTTTTGTCAGCTATGTCAGTTGTGGTCACATATCAAGATCCCAAACTGTTCTTAACTGGATGAGCTACCCTTTTTTTTTTTAAGACTGAGACACTGACAAGGTTCAGGTACGGCCTGACACTTTCAGTCTCTGAAGGCTACTTTTTCCTCAATGAAGTTCTATCTAAAGAAAAATTATTTCAGACTAGTTAGATTTTCAGTATATTTTCATTTAGCCTACCTCACATGGATCCCGCGTACAATGACTACACTTTGTTTTTACGTCCCCGTCCTGGGTCTCAAACTCAGGTCCACAGGCTTCACGCGAGCTGCACCGCGGCTGCCTCAGCCGCCTGCAGCGCAGGGATCACCTAAACCTATTATTTTTAAAAACTAACTAAACAGCTGTCTTACCTGAACAATTAAAACAGACCCTTAGGCTTTTGGGGGTTCAGTGAGACAAAGGTCTGGTGTGGCTAAAAAATTCTAAAGTATTAAATTAAAACAAAACCAAGTTCAAAGAAAGAATACTATCTGGCACGCTAGTCAGTACACTAATCACCTGGCATCGTACGCACACGCCCCTTCCTTAACGTGGATGGCACCTGGTCTAGGCACAGAGTTTTCTGAGTCTCTGCTCATCAAAGCCGTCCCCGGGCAGGGACCACAGCTCCCGGCCTCCTTTCATCTACCAGGACAGGGCTAGAGCGCCACGAGGGAAGGTCAGCAGAAACGTGTCTCACTTCAAGCTAGGGATTCTAAGAAGCAACTGTGCTTTCTCCATAACCTCTTTCCTCTCCCTGGCTGAATGCTGAGGGTGCTGATTCTCTCAACACTGTCAAAGGCTCCACCAGCCAAGTTCACCCGCAGGAGACACCACATTTCTACTGTGTTAAGCCTCTGACATTTTTGTCATTACAGTTAAGAAAACTGTAATAGTTACTAATATACATGTTGCATGTTTGCTGCAATACAAATTTACTAACTTCCACTTAACTTGGAAGTTCTCCCAATCATCCTAAAAAAACCCTATGAAAACAGATTGTTTACACTACTGAAAGTCGTCTGTTTATTCCACCTCTCAGTCTTTTCCTCGACAACTGGCTACTGCTGCTCTTTTTCCTATTTACTGAATTCTCAGATGAATTTTAATTTAAAATCTCACAATCATCACATCTCAAAGGAACCAACACGTTAAAACGTTCCCGCTCTACGTATGCAGTTCAAGTGCTGACGAAGCACTGAGAAGGCGTCACATTCCACCCAGGTCTGTTAGAGAAGCAGGAGTTTAAGGGGGTTGGAAAAGCCCCTCTTCACTCCTTTCTGGGAGTTAAGGCCCCAGCAAGCAGGAGAAATAGTAAGTTGCGCTTAACCGTGAAACTGCAGGCTCTCCAAAACTAGACTTTCCACAAGAGGACCCTGACATTTTCAAGAGCGGTATTCTCAAAACCATCATGAGATCAAAACTGTATCAGTTACGCCACAAGGCGCACTTCCATGACTCCTTCACACACAAATGGCAAGATGGAAAGGACCCCAGTGCAGGAGGGACTCCAGTGTTGCGGGGGAGGCTATGCAGGACGAGCATGGCTCTGTCCCCAGCACATCGATGTCCTGAAACATCAAGGGCAAGATGCGCTGCAACAGTGAACCGACCTGGAGGGAGGGAAACGAAGACTTGAACCTTAGCGAAGTCCCTTCCTTTGGTGTGAGTACTGGTGGCTGGGTTAAGTGGCTTCAGTATCCGGGAAGGAAAGCTCTAACTTGGGAGAAACTGATCTCCAGTAGAAGCTAACACCTACAAGAATCTACATGTCAAGGAAGAAACACCTGGGGATAGAGCAGGCCTCAACTCATCTGGGATGATGCGGGGTTCAAATGTCCCGTATTACCACGCTAGTACGGTTTTTTTGTCTGTCCTTGCTCGTCAGTGCTCTGGTTAGAAAATACATCGTTTTAAGCAGCCTCTCCAAAATCCTGTTTTCTCCATAGTCCTGTTATGGTTAGTGCATGATTTTGCAGAATGAGAGTCTTTTCAGGAAACCATGGATCACGTTACAGTAGCTATAAATCACCACACGTTGAGAGAGTGAACTGCAAATACCAAACAAATAAGCCAAACAATACACACCGGCCTCTCCGGTTCCCTCTCAAGTCATCTAACGTGCCTGACAAACACCATATCATTTAATCCTAAACAACTACCTAAAGCATTATGTGGTCCCTATGAAATAGTGAAAATCTCTGACAGAGTCCATAAATGCTCTAAACATTCTAATTCTCTATTTTCCCAAATTTAAAATGTAATTACTTTTAACTTCAGCTTCCTTTTGACATTTTTTTATTTAATCTGCAGACAGAAGTAATGGGTCCTCTCAGTAATTTTTCTTTTTCTTGCAATTTAAAAGCACACCTTCGCCCACTAGGGTTAAGTACACCATCTGCAATTGTTAAGGTAGCTTCTTTATGGGAAGCCAGAGGCAGAGCCTTTTCCTTCAGAGTCAGCTTTGAGGAAAAGTGCCTCACAGAAGGCAGAATGGCAGCACCCTAAATATAGAAGGCTATTTGTAACTACTATTCCATCGACTACTCAAAAGTCGTATTCCCTATGACCAAGCATATGAAGAGATTTGGGGTTTTGCTCGTTTTCATCCAGAATCACAGAGACCCCCACCCACTCTGCCCCGTGTGTCCACACACTGACCACCTCTGCGCCAACGCCCCTTCTAGGCTCCTGACCCGGGAACGCTTGGGTTTTCCTACCATTGCCCTGCGCATTCCCGAAGAAGTCAAAGGCACGTTATTTGAGGCACGGAGATCTTAGATGTCCTTCTGGTCACCTACACTGACAAATACTCGGTGGCGGTGGGCCCCCTCCCATCACTTCTAGCTATTTGTCCCATGAATCTGCAAAATGTAAATCATTTTCTTCTCTGTTCCTCTCATTCCTGTCTCTAATGACACCATCTAATACCTTTTAGGTCACTTCTCTCCTTTCATTCACCAGTTTCTTTTTAGGAATCCTATCCTTGGCACCGATTTCAGCAAATATAGTATTTCTGAAAATTTGAGACATGAAATTAACTCTGGATTGAATATCAATTTTTCCAACACAATAAAATGCCTCAACCTTGGCACTTCTGAGCACCAAGAGTGATAATCCGTGTTAGTAATGACCTTGAAGTACTTCAAACTTGCAAAGATGCTTTCGAATCCAAGGAATATTCAATTATATCTGTACAGTTTTCCTTTTCAATGTTTCTAGAGCATTCTAAACCTTCAGCACACTACATGGCAGCCCGCGTACCAGAATAGGAGGGAAAGAAAGCTATCATTTAAATAACATACACTTTTCAGAAGCCCAAACCAGCAAAGAGTAAGGTTCCATAATAAAGTCTGAGCAAAAACTCACATCCCTGGCCCAACTCCCCGAGTCCCAGGTTCCTTAGACCTGTAAAAAGTTAATCAGTCTGCATGTTAACAGCCCAGGCCTCTCCCAGCACAGGAGTCCTGAGCACCTCAGGACAGAGCTGAAAAGAGAAGGTGGAGGGTGCCTGCTTCCAGAAGACCTGGACACTTACATCCCCACCATCTCTATGTCACCAGCAGGCTTTCCAAACCACAGACTTGCTGTCTTCCTCACCTCTGCCATCTTCCCTCATATGTCCCATATATTTAAGATAGAGGGGAAAGGGGACATAATGGTGAAAGGGCTAATTTTTATTTCATGTACCTGTGATTCTTTGGGATGGTCTAGGCAGGATAAATCATATTATCAACTCCACCACCCTTGCAAGAGTACTATGAACTGTTGTGTGCCTTTCTGTGAACTGAATATTTACATTTCTTCCTAAAAATGAGGAATGAGAAGCATATAGTCCATGCTCTATAAATTGAGGATCAAGATAAAACAGAAAAGCTTCTTCACCATTATATCAAGAGATACATAGCTATAAATCAAAATTACATATTTTTCAGAACAGAAGCTATTTTAAAAACCACCTGTTTGACATTTCAGGATTGAAAAAACAAAGAAATGTCTTGCTAGCAATATGCAAAATGCCTTGTGGTTTGTTTTAAGGAATATAAAACTAATGTAATATATCCAGATCTACCCATTAGACATGTCAAAAAAAAAATACTAAGAATGACTTTTATGCAGAAATGTATTAATGTCACTAATCAGTATTTGATGACTCCTCCAAACAAACCCACCTTTCACAAAAATTAAACTCAAATTAAAAAAAAAAAAAAAGACTACCTTAATCTAAGAAAAAATCAGAATTGTTTTCTAAAGTAGTTTACAACTGACATGGAAGCTATCATTAAAACTTGTTTACGAACACTAACTTTTCAAAGTTAAGAGAACACACATCAAATAACAAACTGAAGTAAGTGACCCTGAGGTTCTTCCCCAATGAAGAAATTAATCTTTGTAAAGAAATCAGAAAAATCACCAAAATATGTAAATAGATATACGAACTATTTTAGCTTAAGCTAACAGTAAAAATTTAAAACAGAGGAAAATGATCACTTTAAAAGACTTCAATTTTAGCTAAAATCGCAAAATCACAAAACAAGTTAACAAATCAGCCTAACAAGTTTCTCTAGAAGTTTAATCTGCTATAAATTTTCACATTAACTAGAGAGAAATATAAAATGTCTCTATAGGTAGGAAAGAGGTAAAAATAACGAAAATTAGTTTAAGTCAAAATAACACAATATAGAAAGCACTTCTGGGGAAACCTATTCGTTTTTTTTTAAATATATTCATTATTCATACCAAAATCTGAAATTTCTGCTTTGAAACGTCAGAGTGTATAATGGAATTTTCAAAATTGAAGGGACCTTAAAGACGAATTTAACTCATCTGATAAACAGAATATGAGGACATTGAGGCCAGAGATTCTCACAGCTTGCCCAGCAGTAACCTGGTGTCTTAACTCCAGCTTTCCCATAATACCAGGATGTGTCTTGTGCTTCTTAATTGATGTCAACAGTGGTTAAGTCGGGGACTGTCTCTAGATAACAGTCAAAAGTCACTGACCTTTATAAGGGGACTCTATTTTCACGACTGTGTTTTAAGTTTCAATGTCTTCAGAGCCAAATGAGAAATCCAGAATTTGCAACTGGAAGAAACGAGTTAAACACCACGGTAGCAAGTGACTGACTAATCACTTTAGCCACAAACCTGTCTGCAGAGCACACAGTAATGCCAGCCCAACTGCTGGTGAAAATGTTAACTGTTTGAGACACATTCAAACTGTTCTTCTTTGTTTGAATTTCCATTCCGCTGAATCTTTCAAACCACTCAGAATTTATCTGTTATATATGCCTCATCTCTATGGACCCTATGAACAAAGTTTGCAAAATTAAAGCAAGTGACATTAAAAAAACGTCTTTTGATGTGTGTATACTGACATTTCCAGGATGCTAGACTTCTGTGATATAGATCTTTGTGCTACGTTTCTAGATCATTCTGGAAAAACTATCCTTCATCATAGTTGCAACTTAACTCCACAGCATGCCATTTTTCATCAACTTCCATCAAAAATTCACAAGTGTCATGATTTTACTGTATCTGTTCACTCGAAAATAAGAAATAAATCTTCCAAGATGCTGTCTTCATCATCACTCTCCTTTAGGAAGTATCCCTTTGTCTACAGATAACTTCCACTTTCATGGCTAATCATGTACGTCTGTGATTCTTCAGGTGGGGGGAGGGGAAGAGGATAACTAGATAAGACAACTTCATGATGTTTAATTTATTTCCTTTTTCATAATCCTATCAAAGGGTTCTGCCCGCTACCAGATTATAAAATAATTACACTGCATTTTCTTCTAATGTTTTTGTTTGCTTGTGTGTCTGTTTTCTTCTGTTTGTCCCGAGGGCCCGGGTCTCAAACCAGGTCCCTGGCTTCGCCTAGTCGTTGCCCCAGCAGCCAACTAGTGCCCGAGCCACCGGGGGGCACCTTTCCAGCCACCAGGGTGCACCTTTCCAGCCATCAGGGTGCACCTTTCCAGTGTTTCCAGTCGAATATTTTATGTTTACATCTTAATTCTTCTGGAAAATTTGTTCAGGTAACGCGGAGATCAATTTTCCCCCAACCTGAGTAGCCAACCACGGTAACATCATTTATTGAATAATCCTCTTTCCATTCACTGGTTAGAGACGCCGCCTTTCCTCTCTACTCAATTCCCACAGACATGTCAATTTATTCCATTCGCTATTCTGCTCCATCACTTACATGATTCCTCTGCTGGTGACACATTATTCCAATTATTGACACTTTACAGCACATCCAATTTCTAATAGGGTTTAAGTCTCAACATATTTCTTCTCCAAGGTTTTTTGACAACTCAAACATACTTTTCAACTTTTTGCATGTCCCTGAAAGAATCCCTTAAGTTTCCTTTGAAGTAGAATTTCATAAACATATGAAATTAAAACTTTCTAAATTTAAAAGTGTAATTTTTACAATACTGAGATCACCATGCAGTAAGAAGCAGATACATAAAGCCCTTCCCAAAGCACGCGCATGTACGTAAACTTTTAACGTGATTGGTACCCTGGGTGGATTTCCGTACTTGTAAGGTAACATCTCCATTCTCAAATCACAAAATCCCAAGAGCCAGAGAGGTGTGACGGATCACTTGGTCCAACACACACCTCCTGGAACTTGTTATGTTTACCTCATGTGTACTTAAGAGAATCATTTCAAAATTAAGATGATTATCTCTTTTATATGCGACATCATCATAACTTAGGTGCAGCGCCGAGCACAGGGATGGGCGACATGAGCACAAAGCCGCTCTGACGGCAGCAGCCCTGGCAGAATAAGACCCACGCTTGGACTCAAAGATGAAAACACTGAGTCCCATAAATGCATACCCTGAGACAGCCCCAAGTACTTTTAGACACTCATGTTCCCAAGAAAAGTCATCTTGTTAGAGCATTGTCCAAGAAGCAAACTTCACAGAACCAAATCCTTCCATTCCCAACTGTCCCATCCTATTTATTAAAAATGCTAATCTACTAACGGTCTCCAAAAGAAATAAGCTGACACCCAACTCTACAAGTGTATCTCAGCCTGGCAGCCCCTCTGACCACCTGTGGAGCATCTGAAAATAAGACTGCTCAGAGCCCATGCAAGGAGTCATTGGCCCAAGGTCCAGCAACACAGGGGTATTTCTTTCATTTTTTAAAGCTCTCGTGGACGCTCTACCCAGCCAGAGTTAAGAACCACTGCTCTCAAATACCAAACGTGAACGAAGTGTGGTGATATACTACTCAGCAGCCCCAGAGTAAGGACAGAGGAGTAGTAAGTGAAGCATCTTTTGTGCTGACTACAGAGCGAGCTGGATCCTTATTCATACAAAGTTTTGGAACAGAAAAGAAAACACCTTCAGACGCTCACGGATTGGTGGTGCCACTATGATATGTGAAATGTAGTTTATTGTTTTCCTCCCTCAGAGGCAACCCTCTATCCCGCCCCATCTCCCACGGAAAATACCAGCTGACAGTCATTTTAAAAAGGGAAAAAAAGAAAAGTGCCGGCAGGAATGAAGGTGAGTGAGCAGGCAGACAGGAAGAGAGGAGGAAGAAGCATTTACTTAGTTGTTCATCGTCGTCGTTCCCGCTGGTCTCTGGACACGAACCCAGAACCTTGAGATGTATGTGGACTGCGCCCAAGCCCTACTCCAACAGGGCGCGCCAACTGACATTCACTTTTAAAACGGAAAAGTCTATTAAGGTTTTTAAGTAAACTGCTCTCTTACTTAGGAAAGTAGAAGAGTGTGTCATGAATGAATGAATGACTGAATGACTGACACTGATGTGGCTGTGCCATCCTGACAGAAGATGAAATCTCAAAGAGCGGTTGCTTCCTGGGCTGCCACTCACCAAGCACCCTCTAAAGGTAACACAAAATCCAAAAAAAGGACAATACACGAAGTAAACACACTTCCGTACGATAATGCCATGTGCAAACCAAATGGCGCAGCTCATGATGTCCACGCTCCAAACACGACCTGACTTTCTAACGACATGTCGTAGGAAACTGAAGCCTCCGTGTGACTGGTCCCTGATCAGAGTGACTCCTGCACCTGCTTTCCCTGGAAAAAACACTTTACAAACAGCACAGTAAGCTCTCCACCGAGCTCATGTTAAGTCATCAGCAAGGGGACATCAGGCCTTCAACAGCCCGGCCAGGGCTCTGCCAGGTGAGGCTCAAGAGCCCAAATGCGCGCGCAGACAACTCCGGGCCTCGCGAGTTCCGCTTCTGGCCTGGGTAAAAGAGATGTCAAGTGCTTTCCTCTTTAGCAGGAAAGGCAACATGCAGAGAAGCACGCCACCTTACATCGGCGACCACATTTCCTTAAATAAGCACTGTGCTTTGTCTAAGCAAGAGTTAAAGAATTTTACATTTAAAAAGGAAAAAAAAAAGGCAGGTGAAGAGACAGGTATTCATGGTTTAATAGAATCGGTTTTGACAAGGCACAACTTTCCCGACATCTTTTCTTAGAAATGTGACCCAAATCACAGGATAGAATTCCTAGACCTGAACCAATGTCACGTGACCACATGACATAGCAAAATTTAAGTAGCAAACATGATTAAGAACAACTCTAACCCCAAAAGATCTGCAGTAAAAACTGAGAGGATGTATGCTTACACACACTGGCAAGTAACTGTCTGCCAAGAGAGTAAAACCAGAAAAGAATAAAAGTCCTTCTCCAAAGCGTTTACATGTGATTTCCATGCACATGCCTAGCAGGTATTAAAGAACAGACCCTGCCCCTGGTGTAGCTCAAGCAGAGCCAGCTCACTGGAAAAAAATGTAAAAATAAAATCCTTCCTCGGTAATTTTCTTTTGAAGTATAGCTGTGTTGAAAGAAATAGCTTAGCTGAATTGGCATGTCCTTGAATACCTTAATTTTATGATATATTTAGAGACATATTCTGATCTTGAAAAACACTAAAAAAAATTTATACACAGTAAAATCACAGGCACGTACACACACACACACACACACACACACACACACACATACACGGTATATCTGCTATATATGCGTATCTGCACTTAACCTTAAAAGTTAAATGCAGACCAGGAAAAATAATGCGCTACCCTATTTTAAACAACTATAAAAGCTAAACTTACTCTTTAAAATATACTTTTCAGTTTGCCCCAAAATCTGGGCTACAACTTAAACCCAACACAATTAAGGTTTGAGGGAGGGGAGATTACTCTGCCTAAAAAAAATCTATAAAACTAAACTCCAATTTCATTACACCCCAAAAGCTTGATACTAATGCATATCTAGGATAGAATACATTCGGAACAGTTCTCTCAGGAACTTTAACTCGCCACCAAGACTTGGAAGCCCACGTTAGGAGTCTAAGACATGGACACAGGTGACTTGTTCAGTAGAAGCCTAATTATGAAACACACGCTGTTCAAGTGTACTTGTATTTCAAAACCTCGTTCTTCCTCATACTTTTGGTCCCTTGCCTCCTTCAGCCCTTTGCATCTTACAAACCTGTAAGAAATCAAGTAACCCCACCACCAAACACTCCCTTTGATTCACTGTTGATCTGGGTGTTTTTATACTTAAGATTTCAAATTTCAAACATTTCAAACATTTATGGGATCCCAAGCTATGCTCATAATAGCTGAAAGTTCATCAATTTTTTTTTTTTTTGTATTTTATTCCCCCACCTCTTCTTATAAACTTAGCAGGAAACAAACAGCTGCAGACAAATGCAGCTAGGGGAACAATCCTGGGAGGACCAGGAAATTCAAGGACCACTCAGGTGCCAATGCTGAACTGATATGGAAATTCTGTACGTACAACTTCCTGCATGCACTTTGATGATGTGATTTCATTCAAATCCAAGCTTTCTGAATAACTGTTATTTAAAACTCCGACTAGAGAGATGGACAAACAATTCAAAAAACAATGAACTTTCTTTCTGCTAACCTGAGTACACCTCAGTTAACTGAAAACTGAGCACCTAAAACCCAGCAGGCCTAGGAGTCAGGGCAGCAGAGGCAAAATGTCTTCTCACACAGAAGCAATGTACCTGAAGAGCTCTGTGTAATTTAACTAAAGGGAAGATTTTCTCTCTTGCAAATGCTGTTCCCTACAACTCACTGCTTCCAGAAAACACTTTAGTTGACTTAACTTGGAGGGTACCAGCATCATTTCCTTAGCTTAACCAGTTGAGTAGAGTTAAGGCTGGTGGCAAAAAGAAAATCTGCAAGTGATTTTTGCAGGATTCACCTGGCACACCAGGACTTTCCAAAGGGAGAAAGGGCCGCAGGGCCAAGCTTGGGGTTTGTGTAAACAGCCCCTGCGTTCTGGCCTGGCTACACCAAACAGGGTCCAGCAGAAAATCCACGTCCAGGCGGCTAACTGATTTTCTGGAGGTGAGACTTGAAAACCACCGCTTACATCCATCACGTACCATATAATTTTACCTGTCACTAAGAAAAGGGCATGTCTAATCCAGCAAAAAAAAATGAAAAATATAAAGCTCCTTTTCCTTCAAGGAGGGCAGCGGGTCGGAGTCCTTCGCAGGGGAGGGGATTGCAGGAAGGGGGAGGGGGCGTGGACCGAAGGAGGGCTGAGAGGCGGCGGGGGCTCGCGCACCGGGCCCCACACAGGCCACTGCGGAGACAGGGGAGAGGGGACGATGTCTCACCGGGGGACAAACCCGAGTGCAAAGCGGCTGAAGGAGGACGGTTCCCCCAGGAGGCGAGCTGGGGTGCAGATAAAAAGCGCTAGCGGCTGGTTACCTTGGGATGCGGGGGAAAGAACAACGGGAATACGGAGGTCTATGGAGACCGAGGGGCGGGAGAGGCGGAGGCAGGTCTCCGCCAAGTGCGAACCCGGGATGCAGACAGACCAACAGCCGGACGCCGGCCTCCCTGGGCCAAAAGGCGTGGCCGGGGCTCCCGATCCAACGCCGGCCTCAGACGCCGCGGAGCGCGCGGCGCAGCCCTCGGGCCAGACCCCAGCCCGGCCGTCCGCGCGGCCCAGCGCCGGCTCGTCGGGGGCGCCCGCCTCGCCGCGGCCCTGCGCAGGCCCCGCCCCCACCCCGCAGTCTCTTACCTCCACACCTGCCCCATCTGCAGCAGGTGGATGACCGACTGCCAGATCCACACGGAGAGGCGGCACAGGCGCTGCGCCCCCGGCGTGGCCGAGACCCCCGCGCCCGGGCCGCCGCGGGCCGCGCCGTGGCCGTAGCCGGCCCCCATCATGGGGGGGCCCCGGCTGCTGAGCCCCTCCACGGCGCCCAGCCCGCCGCCCGTGTAGTCCTGCACGAACCAGCGGAAGCTCAGGCTCTGCACCAGCAGCGACGGCACCAGCACGAAGAAGAGGGTCAGCCCGAAGCAGCCGTAGTCCCCCTTGCGGTAGTAGTCGAGGGCCAGCCACAGGTCGGTGCCCACGTCCCCGAAGAACACCAGCAGCGCCAGCACGATCCACAGGCAGTCGAGCCACGGCCGCTCCACCTGCGGCGGCTGCGGCCGCGCGGCCGAGGGCGTCGGGGGGTGGCGGTCGGCGCCGGCGGCCGCGGGCGGCTGCAGCGGCTGGTCCCCCCCGTCGGCGGCGGCGGCGGCGCCGCGGCGCGGCTTCTTGCCCAGGAGGGAGCGCAGGCAGGCGGACCGGCAGCCCCAGTAGCACGAGGAGGTGTTGCAGCAGTGGCAGATGTGCAGCGAGCTGCTCTCGCCGGGCTCGCTGCCGTCGCCGCCGCCGCCGCAGCCGCCTCCCCCGGGCTCCCCGTCCTCCTCGCCGCCGCTGCCCACCGCCTCGTCCAGGTTGTGCAGCTGGGCGAAGCCCACCCCCACGCCGCCGCCATCGGATTTCGCCGCCATCTTGACTCTCTTCCCAGCTCCGGAGGTGGGGGGGGAGGGACGGGTGGGGGGGAGAAGGCAGGGAACGGGGAGGGGGAAACGAATGGAGAGGAAGGGGGGCGGGGAGGAAGCGGGGGAGCAGACGAACGAGGGGGGAGTGGGCCAGGGAACCCCCTCCGCTTCCGGGTAGGTGGCGTCACTTCCGGGCGAGCCCCCCAATCGCAAGGCGCCCGCAGCTCCCCCGCCCTACCCTCCCGGCCAAGATGGCCGCCCTCCTGTGCCTCAGCTGCTGGGCGGGGGGCCGGGGGGTTCTCCCCGCCAGGGCTCCCCTTCCCCTCTTCCGTTGACCCCGAAACCCATCAGGTTGACCCCTCGGCGTCTCTGAATCCCGCTGGGCCGAGTGAAGCGGTCCAAAGTGATCTCTGGAGGGGGCAGTGCCAGACGTTTTGGGGTCCCCTTCCTCAGCGTCGCAGCTCACAGCTTTCCTCCTGGAGAAACGCCCCCTAACACCCTCCCGGCAGCTGGCGGAGGGGCGGGACCTCTGAGGGAAGGGGCGGAGCTAGTGCAAAGCAGGTGATTGCGTGTCACTTCCGGGAGATGGGATGACCTCATTGTGTAGTTAGACACCACTGGCCCCCCCACCACCATCAGAAATGGCTGTGTCTCACCTCTTTGGCTCTTTCTTTCTTTCTGTCTTTTTTCTGTTAAATGGCACTCTTGTTCTATTGTTTTTTGAGGGTCTTTAGAAATTACATAAGTCATTTTAGATGCCCACAGACGACTTACAGATTCTCAATTCTCTTTAGACGCTTCCCTACTCTTTTACCTCTGTTGACCCCCTGTTTGCCTTATCACTGACAACTTTACACCTTTTGCAATAAAGTTTCCACTTTTCCCTTAAAGACTCTCCAGGCAAGATGCAGTGAAAAAAGTCATCCTGTTTGTTTCTTGAATGTTGGAATGAAGATCGAACTGGCGTACTGTGACCTTGAGTGTGTTTTCTTCACCACTGAAAAGAGTTATACCAATTTTTTTAATGTGTGATTTTTGAAATTCTGTGACCTTAATTTGGAAAACTCAGAACCAGCCAGGGTTTAAGCTGTATCAGTTGCGTGTTTAGTCTTCTTGAAACTGTGAAGAGTGCCTTTTAGAAAATTTGGTGCTAAGGCTGACAGTAAATTTGGCTTTAAATGAGTGAAAATGTTATCAATGTGCTATATCATTAAAATAGGTGCAGGGTACACTACTTAATCTTGACTAACAAATTATCAAAGTGAAGCAGCACTGAATGGATTTGAATTACAATGATCTTCCAGTGAAAGTATATTTGAAGTCAGATGGAGCAAACCACATGATTACAGTTGTTACTAACCAGGTAAAAGGAAACATTTTGAAGATAAAAAAAGAAAATATAAGCCTTAAACTTTCTCACCGTGCCCTCAGATTTTTGTACTCATTTTTCTGATTCTGTCTACTTCAGTAAAACCTAATGACAATAAGTTTCTTTGGAATGCTGAAGACAAATTAGGTGATCTTTGTATGGCACTGAGGTTCTGTGGAAGAAAGATGTGTTTGAAATTTTCAGTATTATTCTTTTGAGGAACTGAAATTTCATGTTATACAGCCTAGTTAAGTTTTGGGAATGGTAGGACAAGATGAGCATTCCACATTTTAGAGCACAAGTTTTTGTGAATATTTATGCCAAAGTTAAACCTGTAAAGACTTTACAAAAAAAGTATGGAGAATTTTTACTCTAGTCGTTTGGGGAGTAGAGAGAGTCTTCCAAAATCTACTTTTGAAAGCAAGTCTTACAACTGTGTCTTTTTATTTTGTCCTATGATATAAGCATCTTTGTTCCTATTGTAGTAAAACTTACAGACAGCAGGTAAGTCATGTATTTGCATATAGATGGAATTGTTTCTTTCTTGAATTTTAATTTAAAATGCCTTGGAAAGATAACATTTAAGTGTACCACAGGACTGCCCAAAGTTGGATCCTGATTTCACTAAAATAATAATGTAAGCAGGATAGCTGACCTCTTTAAACCTCAGTTTTTTCCATTATGTAAATGGGAATAATGCTAGTGCCTTTGAAAAACTGTTAAGCAAAGTAAAGGTTATAATACATACAGAGCTCTCATCATGATACCCGATAGGTAGTCAGCACTAAATAAATGCTGCTGTTATTACTGCTATTATTGTTCTTTATATTATGTTTGCAAACTACCGACATCTATTCAGTAAATTTGGCATGTCTAATAAATGAAAGTATTTTTAAATACTTCTAGGGAAAAACTACAATTAATCTGTATTTTCAAAAACATTTCCTCTCAACTTTGTGAGACTGAAGTGAGATACAGAAGCAGGCAGCAATGGCATATTTATGTTTCCTATTTCTCTGTGCCCTGAAAGAACATAATCTACTAGTGAAATTAGCTAAGTAAATTACACTCACTACATAGGTCTGACAAATGAGACAGGAAATTTCAAGTAGATTCACAGACTGAAGTGATTTGGAGTTTACATGTGCTGTTTCAACACATTTATCTTTCTGCCTTCTTTGGAAGGGACACATTGTAGAACCCAAGGGGTTCTAAAATTAAAATCAGTAACAATGAAAATAAAGCTTTCATGAAGACTCACTGAACAATTAACATAAATCTGGACCATGCTATGAATAGTACTTTTTAACAGGTGCTTCAAGTAAGACAGTGCAATGCTGTACGCATTGTGGACTGTGAATAAATATTGATTAGATGGGTGAAATAATCAATTTTCCAAATAATATTCAAGTGCCTAAAAATTGTATTTTACAATTTTACAATATAAATCTTCATAAAATATATTGCTGTATTACAGAGACACCTCAATTCTTTAGTAAATGGAGGGAAATAAAAAAAAATGCATTGCCCACTGATCTGCTTTTTTTTTTTAATGAGGAGAAAGAAACATCTTTATTTATTTTGATCCCCCATTCCCCTTAGGTCATGAACCCATGTCCTTGGACTTTACATGGTCCATACTCCAGCCGTCTCACCCACAAGGATGCACCTGGTCTGCTTTCTTAACAGCACACCAGTTAACCCTATCTTCATGACTGGACCTTAAGGTCACCTTCTGCTAAGATGTTATGACTCTGGTCCTGAACTCTGATTTATGCAAATACAAGCAAAGAGGAATAGACAACCTCATTCCTCCCTTTTGCTTACAGAAAATGTAGCGCGCTCTGTTGATTGCACCTTGTTTTGTTTTGTCTTTTTCTTTTTTTTTTTTTGTTGGTATCACAGTATATCCTGCAACGCTTTCTATATCCCCAGTTAGAAACCTATACATTTTCAACATCATTACATTGCATTCTGCTATGTGAACATAGCATAATTTAACTTTCTCTTTGGATTGATATTTGGTTTTTCCCCCTACTGCAGTTTTCTTACTGCTTTAAGCAATAGTTAGAAATAACACTCAAGAAACAACTTCGTATAGGGTGGCCATAGTGGTGGAGAAAAATAGTGTGTATAGGACCACAGATGGGAAAAGTTGCAGAGACAGGTAGGAATGAAAGAGTAGACACCTCTAGTTCTTCTCAAACAGTAACACCACTGAGGATTATTTTGTAAAGATTCTTGTCTCAAGATCTCTGACACCTATAAATTGATTTAAACCTTTCTTGAAAGGTCTTACATTTTTTCCACTCTATTATCTAAATAAAAATAATGAGCTCTGTAACTGAACACCCCAAAGAGCACACCGCAGCATAGGTTCAACATACACACATCTAACTTGTGTGAAATCAGTTACTCATGCTCAATCAAAAGAAAAAGGAGCAAGCAATAACAAATTAAGTCATGTAGGCTGTCACAGAGCAGGACATCTGCTCCCAGGTGGGATGTGAGGTAGGAAATGGAGTTAAGCTATTTCCACAGTAGACCTTTGTTCCTTAGTTTCTTGTCTGACTGCCTCACCCAGACCTACTGTTATTCTAAAGTTGAAAGGCATGTGTTGGTCATACAACATGACCTCCCATCTCTAGTCAACTCCTTTCTGTGGTATTTAACCAAAAATAGAAGATTTAAGCAGATGATAGAGGAAAAGCAAACTAAGTTTGACTTTGGGAAAATTGATATATTTACAATGCAGAGCTAAGACCTCATGCTCAGTGCTGACCCGGGATCCTAATCATCATCCCACACAATGAGTCTCCACTATGGTCTCCCTCAAGTTTCAGACATGTCTTTTGGTTGTAGTATTTCAAAAGGGCAGATCCTGAATGAAATTAAAACTAACTTAATCCACCAAGTGTCTATGGAAAACCTACTGTGCATCTAATTTCTTTTGGCACAGAGAAATATGAAATAAAATTCCTGAAAATTATAATCCCATCGAAGACGTGAAGTAGACACCTACAAATAAATAAGTCATGAAGTGTTGTCTAAAATGTATAGAACAATTAGCAAAAAGCAAGTACAACAGGATCCATTTACGACAAGTATTCAAGCACCTACTTCATGGCAGGCACCCTACTAGATACTGAGAATGGCCTAGTTTTGACCCTCATGGATCTTGCAGTCAAGTGGAAGTGACAATGAATAAATAATTATAAAGATGAAGAAAATAAGGTATTTATAAAAGGTTAAAAACAAGAGGATATATACTTAAGAGGCAATATACTTAAACATGAGAGATCAGGAAGTCTGTAGGGTCACATTTGAGGCTGAAGGGTGAGGAGGGACAGTTCTGGTTGACTGTGGGGTGGGATGGGAGTGGCCCTGGGAAATGCCTTCCAGATGGAGAAGTCACCTGTGTCAGGTCCTGAGCGACAAATGGCTTGACCTGTCTGAGAAGAGGCCAGTGTGGGAAGTACCAGGCAGGAAGCCAGGAGAGGATCAAAGGGAGACCACACAATAGAGTTTCAATTTTGCAAGACGAATTTGGAGGTGGACAGTGGTGATGGTTGAGTGTCCTTTGTACCGCTGGGCTGACACCGAAACATGATGGCAAGTTTTGTAATGTGTGTACACATAAATTTTTTTAATGGAGGAAAAAAGTGTGACATCAGAAAAGAAGCATTTGAACCACACTAAGGATTTTGGTTTTATTTGAGATGTAAATCACATAGATAGACAATAATAACGAAAGAACTAGAGGAAGTGACAAGAACTGGAGGAGTTAGAGGGCATTGTGGGGGAGGGAAGGGTTCATCAAAAACACTAGCACAGTGGACGGAGAATAAGGGGTAGCGGTTGATGTGAGACAGGTTCTGTGGGCTCCAGTGAGGGCACCGGGTCGACCAGAGACACGGAGTTGTGTAGACAGGTGGTGAGACTGCAGAGGAAAGAGGAGGTGGTGGTTGGGAGACACAGAGACAGGCCTGATGCCATAGACAGAGGGAGCCATCACCAATGCTGCTCTGAATGTTGCAGAATGCTGCTCAGAGCTAACAAGAATGTGACCCAGTGCCCAAGAATTGGGACTGATAGAGGCACAGTAGGCAACTAGGAAGGAGAAAGGAAGGAAGTCCATGATGACAGAGTTATGGGGGAAAGCTTTAAGGTGAAGAGAGAACTTGGTTACTTTGGATCCCATCAGATCTCCACTGTCATCCTTCCAGATGTGGGATTTCCATCTAGCCTCAGTATCTCCCTGTCTAATTTAATTTAATGAGTACAGATTGGGTACCTGTAATATATTCAAGACTGTGCTCAGCACACTGGGGAACAAATAATTATATAAACATCCATGACCTCCAGATAACTACAGTCTTCTTTGACCATCCAGCATCCAGCTTGCTCCCTATCATGAGACTAATAAACCTAGAAAAGCCCTCATGCTGTTATGAGAATTCATGATGACCCACTGTTGCCCACAGTACCAGATTCAAACTGCACCCCTTTGTCTTCAGGTCTTTTATAATCTCATTCCAACCTTCATAGCCAAAATTAATTTGTTCTGTTAGTCAGAATACCTCCTTGTCAGGAAAATGTCCTCATTGTCCACGCATATCCTGCTCATTCCTACTTTAGAGTTTCTGATCTTGCTTTATACTCATTCACTCCTTTTCTCCTCCTTTCTGTCATTCAATGTAAAATTCAAATCCATAAACTTTTCCTGGAGGCTGTGTCATATTAGTAATGGCCCAAATACTCTCATGTTTTAATACCTATTTCAAATCCCACCTCCTTCAGCAAAAATGTCCTTGACTATTGCAACGCAGAAAGATAACTAGTCTTCTGAAGCCCTGTAACATTTAGAATCTCTCCACACATTGAAATTTATTTATATGCAGTCTTAGATTTTCTTTGTATCATATTTAAACATTTACAGTTATAAGGAACCATCATTTCATCCAACCTCTCAAATAAAAAAAAATCTGAGATTCCTCTAAATGATATTTATTGACTTATTCTATATCAGGCACTTCTCTAGAGTTCCTAGAAAAGGAGTGGATACATGTCAAGAAGTGGATATAATATGTGTAGAAGCAGGACAGAAGAGAGCAGTGAGGCTTATGGAGACAGTGTGTCCACAGCCTTAGATCAGGGAGAAGTGGGAAAACGGAGGAAGATGACCAGTGTAGACTGGTGTCAGGCTTACAGAGACTGGAAATGATTAGAGACTATGAAGCAGAGACATGAAAAATCAAACTTGTGTTCTAGACAAGTAGCTTTCAGGACAGTACAGAAGTTAGAGCCAAAATTTACAACAAAAGGGTATCCTAAGTTGACTAAGAAATTGGTGTCTCTAAAAACAGTATTTTTTCATTCAACATTTACTTAGAGGAGAAAGAGAGAAACTAATATTCTCTTCATAAAAGTCATATTCAGAAACAGATTTGTTTTCTAACCCAGGAAAAATCAATTGTCTTTTTCTTTTTAATTAAGAAAATAGTTCTCTCTTTTTGATAGTTCTTTTTCACTCACCAGCTATATTTGATGATTTTCTAAAGCGCTTTGGGGAGCATATTAAAAGATTTAAATTTAGGTACTAAAATAAGTTACTCTTTTCAAATAGTCAGCACTACACAATGCATTATCTGGTTTTCAAATTTCAGCAGAATGCCAACTTTCAGTTCATTACAATCACACACAATTTGAGAGAAGAAACGTTAACAAACCATAATTGCCTGACAGGAACTTTTTTTCCCTACTCATAAGAACTGTCTACTTAGACATAGGTTGTAAACAGACCCTAAAATGAACCTGAAAGAGTCCCCTCCTGTGTTCACATGTTTATATAATCCTCTCCCTTTGCATGTGGTTAGGAACCTTGACTTGATTCTAACCCAGAGAATATGGCAGAGGTGACATGATGTTACTCTCTAGGATTGTATTACATTATACCAACTTTATCTCTCTTAGCTGGCTCGAGATCCTCCTGTGGGTTTGATGAAGCAAGCAGCCTGTTGATCGAGATCATGTGGCAGGGCGACCTCTGGCATTGGGGAATAGCCTCCAGTCAACAACCAGAAAGGTCAGGCCTTCTGTGATAAGACCACAAAGAAATGAATTCTGTCAATAACCCAAATGAGCTTAAAAGTGGATTCTTCCCCAGTTGTGCCTCCAGATGAAAACACAGCCCTGCCAAGCCAAGTTGAACTCCTGCCGGACAGAGACTGTGAGATAATAAATGTGTGTGGTTTTAAGCATTTCCACCAGTGGCGACTTGCTCGGCAATAATAGAAAACAAATGGAGTGTGTAAATAGAGTCAACTCACATTTTGCTAGAATTGTATGAAATTTTAATTAATTGGCACCATATTTTTAATTGATTCAAATGTTTTCATGCCTCTAAGCATTGAAGCTCCCCATCCAGAGCTGCCTCTTCATCCACTGGTGGCTCAGCCCTGGGTGAAAATGGAGACAGAGAGACAAATGAGGGACTGTCGTCATGCATGAGAGGAGTTCCTTGGGCCTAGGACACAATGGTGGCATCTGTAAGGAGAGAGGTGACAGATGCAAGAAACAGCTCAGAGGCTTATTTTATATTTTGATGAAGGTATTACCCTCTGCATTCTCGGTATCACACAGTCATAACGATGCTTGTAATAATGACCCTAAGGCGTGATTGATTGGTAGGCATCAAAGAGATACTGAGCAAAATACGTGAGTTTGTTCAGTATTTTTAACACTGGTTGCTGAGAGGTGTGTTCACGGGTATACCTTTCATTATGCTTTATAGTTTGCAGATATGTGTTATAGCAGTCCTCTTTCGCATCTAACAATGAACATTTAAAAATATTCAAAAACACTGAGAACCACCTAATGTACTTCTTAATTATTCATCTATTCTAGAAAGTTTACCTACCAGAAAAGGGCTGTGCTATTTGAAGGAATGAAATGTCAAACACAAGCCCTGCCAACCAGAACATCACACTCCTTGAAGATAGAATTCATGAGGGTGCTTTGTCTCCCATCTTTTGTAGCATAAATATAGCAGAAAAAGTAAAAGAACACAAACAAGGCAGAACAGGATGAGAGGACAAAAAAAAAAAAAAAAAAAAAGGAAACACCAACTGAGAAATCCCTGTTTGTAAAGCTAAGGGAAAAGCTAAGAGGAAAAAAAGCGAAGAGAATGATCTGGGCTGAAGACAGCCAAGCTCGGTGGGAGGAGCAGACAGAGGGAAAAGAAAGGACCACATGTCACAGAGACAAATGCTCTGCAGACGGAGGGCACACCAGGGGTGAGGGGCTGAGGCCAGCACACAGTGAGCCTTCAGATTTTCCGGGTGATCGCTTGCAGACATGCAGCCTCAGACCCAGCAGCCACTGAGTCACGGCGCAGCAATGCAGGGTGACCTTCTGCTACACAGCACATGTACCTTTCTTTGCAACATTCCAACCAGTCCTCACAGCCCAGTGTCATTTTGGTTTTTTTTTTTTAAAAGGAAACGTGCAGACAGGAATGAAGGTAAGTAGGAAGGCAGGCAGAAAGAGAGAGGAAGAAGAAACATTTTATTTTTATTAATATTTTTTATTTAATTGTTCATCTTGGCCACTGCCCCCAGCCCCAGGATGCAAGCCCAGGGTCCTTGGGATGTTTATGGATTATGCTCTGCTGGAAATGGTGGATCTAACAACTACCCTAACAGGCCGCCAGGAAAGTTTCTAAATTAGGGATCTATATTGATAGCCAAAGAGCTGGTGCAGGCAGGTAGATGTTTTTTTCCAGTCACTATGGTGTGTGCGTCTGTGCATGTGTGCGTGTGTGCTTGCGTTTGCATGTGCGTGTGCATACATATGTGTGTGTGACTTAAACACCTTCATTCTGACCCCGTTCGCACTATTCCCCAAAGTCCTATCACAGCTACTCCTCCGTGAGGTCCTTGGAGGCGCGTGAGGTTGCATTCCTCTAGTATAAGGATTTCTATGCCAGATTCCTGAATCTTTCTCATTCTCCTACTTTCTTGCATAATAATGGCATGAAGATATTCCCACCTAGATCAAACAAGTTCTTTTCAGACTAGCAAGTGTCACCTGCAGTTTCTGTGCTTTCTTCTTGCTAATACTGTGTTTGCCTTTGTTCCCAGAACTGTGTACTAGACTGAGAGTTTTAATGACTTTTCAAGAATAATCCCCAAATCCTTTTCTTGATCTGTGAGCTGGAGGATTATTTTTTGCCTAGGTACATCACTGAACTAGCTTCCTGGCTCCCCAATTAATTATTAGTTTGTCTACATTAAATTGCACTTGCCATCTGCTGATAAAATCACAAAAGTCCCCAAGCCTTTTCCATTGCTTTTGCTATTTACTGCTGATTCGCTCTGCCTCCTATCAGCTGAATCAGCTGCAAACTGGGGGGTTTGGTTTCCAATTCCTTCTCCCACGTCTCTTCTCAATAGTGGGATTTCTTTGTGAATATTTCCTATGGAAAAGAAAATAGATGGTTTTGAACACTTAACCCTAAAATCAGAATAACCAAGCTTCCTGTGAAGAACAAAGAAGTTTAAGAAATGGACTGGGTGATTTTGAACAGCCTCACAATAGGTCATAAAATAATGAATTCAAAGAGAGATAAAGAAAGAATAACAAATAATAGAAAGAAAAACAGATACCTCAAAACGTAATACAGCGGAATCAACCTGAAAGAAAATAGTGTGAGTAACAAATTTAAATCTTAGAAGAAATAAAGTATTGCTGGCTTTTCATGAAACAATTGAAATTCAAGTAAAATCACGTGTAATCATTTCAAAATGTTTAAAAATAGAATCCAGTACCTAATGGACTAGTACAAAAGGAAGCATTTCGAAGAGCCAAAGCAGAAGGTGAAATCTTCCCTTCATGAGGAAGGCAAGTAGCTGAGCATCGAGTTGCCAGCAAGACAGTCTTACCTCAAACAAAACAACTGGATTCCTATTCCAAGCCCTGATCCTACAAGGCTGGCAAACTTTCTGCTTCCATTGTCCTAGAGCGGTGCACCCAAGAAGTGACAGGTTCTGAGATCTCAGAGCACCGAGGCTTGTGTGCTCCTTTGCTTGGCTGCCATAACAAAATACCATACACAGGGCGTCCTCCCGGACATGTATTTTCTCCCATGCCTGGGGGCTGGAAATCTGAGATCAAGGTGTCAGGAGGGTTGGCTTCTCCTGAGGTCTGTCCTTGGCTTGTCAACAGTATCTTCGCTGAATCCATACATGGTCTTCCCTCCATGCCTTCCCTTAATCTCTTCTTATAAGACACCAGTTGGATAGGATTAAGCCCACCCTAACCACCTCATTCTACTTAATTACTTCTCTGAAGACCCGTCTGCAAATACAGCTACATTCAGAGGTACAGGGAGTTGGGTTTCTGCAAACGACTTGGGAAGAGAGCTCAGCCTGTCCTCCCCACAGAGAGAACAGCTTTGTCTCTGTCCAGGAGGTACCCGATCCTTTCAGGTCAGTGGCTTCTGCTGCTTCTAAGGGTATCAGCTGGGTTGGTCAGACTGCAGTCCTCTTGTGCCATGGTGTCATGTCTCCAACACATCCTGCACCCTAGGTGACCCCCGCATCAAGCGCCCCATTGAGATGCCAGAGAGGGATCTGCTTTGCTCACACTCCTGGTCCTTGCTCTGACATCCAATGAGACATTTTTCTCTTTGGCTCTGGGAAAACTCTAACCTTAGAAACTATCTTCCCTAATGAATTAGTCTTTTTGAAACAAGAGCCCAGAGATCTGGCAGTCTACTTCTTACCTGTCCCTGCCTTCTCTAATGTGATGAAGCCTCTGTCTGAATTGAAAGATTAAAAATGTTGAACAAATTAGGGTCTTAAACTCTATTTCGTTACATAAGATAATGCATAAATCCATAAGTGTTTGTACATCTTCTAAATCCAGTGTTCCATTTAGTATCTTAAACTGATATTTTTTTTCTAATCAAGAATGACAAATGTCTTATAGTAATGTAATACAATATTAACAAATATCATGACAACAAGTTATTTGTTCAATATATGAAATTTTACACTGGGGGTACACTCTGGTGGAGTAGTGGTTTGGCCCTCTACCTCTGGCTGAGCACTGTCTACATACATCCTGAGGACCCAGGTTCACATCCCAGGATCAAAGGGAACAACCAAGATGAGCAATTAAAATGAAAATAAATTAAGAAAAAGGCTCCTTCTCCCTCTCCCCCCTCCCTCTCCGCCTGCTTGTCTAATTGCCATCATTCTTGCCTGTACCTTTCCTTTGGAAAAAATGATGCTTTATCTGGGGGAAAAAGAAAAGCAGAACTCAAGGACTGCTAACTGCTGGAGACTTCATTTGGGAATGGGTGTAATGGACAGCACAGGCTTCCAAAATCCACATCCATCCCTCATCTGTTCCACCAGCTGTAATGAAACATTCATGGCTGTTTTCCAGCTTCTCCTCTTGCAGTTTGTACCACCAGAGAATTGCTAATTGATGTCTTTAGCCCCGAGGTCAAAAATCCTAGAGACCAAACTCAAGGACTCTGCTTCCAAGTGTCCTCTCCAGAACAAGCCGGTGAGCATGGGGCAGAGGGCTGAGGGAACCAAAAAAGACATGCAGTGTGGACCCCAGGAAGCTTGAAGAGGGATGTCGGGTAGAAAATCCCATAAGTGTCCAGAAAAAAATGGATTTTCTTTTCTACCCATGGGTAGTTGTTCAACGGAGAAGCTCATCCATCTTTAATCTTCACTATTATAAAAAGAAATATTCTTAACATACTTAAATGTGTTTAAACTTGCAACCCAACTGACTTTTTAAATGTTTATTTCAAACTCATAAGGTTTTGATTTCTGAAGTGAAAGCTGGTATTTCCCAAAGGAGGGGAAAGTTAATATAACTGGTCTTTTTCTAGAGAACAGAAACGAGAGCTGGCTCCCCTGGCACCAACATTTGAAAAGATCTGATTTGTGATGAGAATCTGTAAATGTGACTTGTGGCTTTAAACAGAGTCGCTGGGAAGGGAAGTGCCCAGGGTGAGAGATTGTGCCTATTTATTTGTCTACTCACAAGAAGAGAGACAGGAAAACTCACCACAATTAAGAACTTATTTGTGCCAAGGTTTGGGCCAGGGGTGCACTATTTTTTAATTTTTGCCACCCTCCCAAAGACAAGAAATTTTCCCCATTATTCTCATGAGGAAACTGAGGTGCAGAGAAGTGAAGTGATCTCCTGGGTCAACAGCTAATGAGGACTGGAGTTGGAACTGCAGTTGGTCACTCTGACAGTGGGCATCAGTGTTTCTGGTGTCTGCAGCTGCCCAGCAGCTAGAATGGAATGATAAGAGATTTGGTCAGAGATGGGGTAGGAAGCAGGGTGGAGTCTTTAGTACCACAGTGAGTAAATTCTCAACTTGCAAATGTAAAATATGGTTCGCTGTGGTGGCTTAGCACTTAAGTCCGCCAGACGTAGTCCACATACATCACAAGGTCTCAAGTTCAAGACCTGGTGCTGAAGGGGAATGACCAAGATGAACAACTAAATAGAATGCATAATGATACCTCCTCCTAGGCACTCCCTGGTGACCTAGTGGATGCATCTGCCAGGCACAGTCCACACACATCCCAAGGACCCGAGTTCAAAATTCAGGGCCCGGAGGAACAACCAGGATGAATAAATAAAGTGCTTCTTCCTCTCTCTTTGTGCCTGCCTGCTCACACTCATTCCTGCCTGCACTTTTCCTTTAAAAAAAGAAAAGGAGTAAATAATGTAAAATACAAAGTTAATGGATTAGAACTTAGCTACTTAGATGAGTTTAAGGAACTTATGGAATCACTTCTATTATCTAATGGGAAAAGAAGTCATCATTGTTGAGGAAGGAAAGAACACAGAAGTAAATAAAGGAAAGAAAACATAATTAAATGGAGAAATGCAACTATTTACAAGTCTATTCAATAGATCAGAAATTTGCTGGTTTTTAAATGATGTTCAAGAATGAGTTGTGATAGATCTAAAGAATTATAAGATCTCTTCTGGATATGATGAGGATTTTTTTTTAATGTAATAACACCAGTTTAGGTTAAGCCAAAAGAATTCCTTCTAGTGCAGGATTTTGGGATTTTACTCTTTAATATTGTCCAGGTACTTCAGAGTTTGAGGATAGTTCTATGAAAGTATAAAACTTTGTCAGCTCTTAAATTTTTTAAATAGAAATGCAAATTGTATGCCATTTTAGTGATCCCTGACTCAATGAGGACTTTTAAGGGTTTGTAATTATAAAAGAATTTTGAGGAAAATGTTTTATTAAAACATTTTTTTAAGAATTTTGAACATTTATTAAAAGAGTTTCTGAAAAAAATTGGTCTTTTAAATAGGGAACCATCAAGGATGAACATTTGATTCTCTGTATAAATCACTGTTTCCCTGGTTTCTATCTTCTTTTTTTCAGTCTATGTTTTGAAATCTCAAAATGAAAGTATAAATGGAATGCCAGCTTTTCTGTTGCAGCAACGTAAGTTATCAGTTGCTGCTGTCTCCTCAGGTACTCAGGTGCTTTTCAAACGTGCCATATAATGTTGGGTTTGATCTGAGCCCCACTTCAAGGGTAGACTGATCTTGGATCCACAGCTGTTTTCCCTCCGCCACACCCTGAGTCCTCTGGCTCCCAGTTTCATTCCCATTCATGGAGAATTAAGACAATCATGTGGTGGTCAAGCATATTGCTTTCAAGGACTCACTGACCTTTACTTTATCACAATAACAAGTTACAATAGACCCCAAAGAAATTAAGCTAAAGGTGGGACATGCTCATGTCTCGTTATCCACCTTCGCCCTCCAGAACTGTTACAAAACACGAGTTTCCCATATCATGCCGGTAAAAAAAGTAGCGTCACAACGCCTTCGGGATGGTGTCCTCTTTCCCTCCCCACTCGCCCTGGTCCTCCTATTCCATCTCCTCCTCCAGGTCCTCCTCTTCCTCCCCTCCCTGCTCTGCTCCTCTCCCCCTCCCCGCCCCCTCCCCTGATCCTGCGCTCTCCTCCCCTCCCCCTCCCAGTTCTGCTCTTCCCTCTGGTCCCCACCGTCACCACCACGGTCACCATCGCGGTCTCACAGCCTGCTCGCCTTTCCAGAGCCTGCTTCTCGTCGCCAAGCCCGAGCCATGCTTGACGCTTCCTCTTTCTCCAGACGCGCCACTCTGCGTCTGTCTTTGTCGGTTTCCTTACTCTTTGTCTAGAAAATGTCTGTTCCTCCTTTAAAGGCCAGGGAGTTGTCACCATCCATCTCTAGCAGTTATTCTCAGCCCTGGTGGCACCAGAACTTTCAAACACGCCCACAGGGGCCTGACTGCAGCAGTTGCTTGAAGGGTGCAGCCAGGGTCCAGCAGCGCCATGTCCACCTCCTTGTCTAGACCTCCCACGACCTCCCTTCCCCGTGTGGGGTGACTCTCCAGAGCTTTTGCCACGCTCCTCCTCGCACCACGCACCCCGAGGCGGCCCTGCTGCTCCCTTTCTGCTCCCAAGTCAGACGGGAGCTGTCCTGGGCCAGGGGTGCTTCTCTGTCCCCACGTCAGACCCCCAGAGAGCATTTCTCAGCACACACCCAACTCCAGAGCCCGCTGGGCATCCTGAGAATGGGCCCACTGGGGTGGGTGTCAGGGTTAGGCTTTGTCACGTGGATGAGCCCTCGGTGACTCTCCCTGCCCCCCTCCAACACACCCCTGCACTCAGCTCCTAATGCAGGTGCTGTGACGCCTCCTTGAGCTCCCATGTCACCAAGGGCCATTGTCTCTCCCTTCCCCCTCAGCGTGGCTGGGGGTGCCCTGAGGGTGGCTGCCCCAATCACACCCCTCCAGTGCCCCCACCACACCCCTCCAGTGCCCCCCACCCCTCCAGTGCTCCCTTGAAACACACCTCCAGTGCCCCCATAACACCCCTCCAGTGCCCCGCCCCCCACACCCCTCCAGAGCACTCCCGTCACAACCCTTCTCAGAAATCTGCAAGCTTCCAATTACTTCTGAAGTCAAGTTAAACCAGTCATGGTGTCTGAGGTTTTCTGCTCATGTATCCAAGAGCCCTCTTTTTATTTTTGTTTTTTTATTTTTTAGGAGGAATGAAGACAGGCAGCAGGAAGAAAAAGGGAAAAGGGAAAGGCATTTTATTGATTTATTTCTTCATTTTACTTCTCTCCACTGGGCCCCAGGGCCTGGAAGCAGGAGCTGGTGCTGTCGGTTAACGTGTGAGCCATGAGGGCCCCCAAAAGCCTTTCTTGCCACCACTCTGGGTTCATTGTCTCTTTGGCTCAGACTCCCCCTTCCCTTCTGCCTCAATAGCCCACCAAACTCCACCTTCCTCGAGAAAAGGGTTCTACCCCAACTGCACTCCAATGTCCTTAAGCAAAACACAAAACAAAAAATGTGTGCTTGGCGCTTCCTGGCGGCCTAGTGGATAAGCCACTGCCAGGAGCTCACATCTCGCATCATCCACCAAGGGCCCAGGTTTGAGACCCGGGCTGGGGAACAACCAAACAAAATAAATAAAGTGCTTCCTCCTCCTCTCCCCTGCCTGCCTGCTCACCTTCACTCCTGTTGCACCTGTCCTTTAAAAATAATAAAAATAAAAACAAGCACTTAAGCCTCTGTAAAATCTTTTTCACCCACTCCTAACACTGTCTGAAGGCGTGCCGCCTGCTCTATCTGCTGAAAATCCAAAGACGAAAGTAGTTGCCTTTTTCTTTTTTTTTAACAGAAGCTCACCCCCCACCCCCCCCATTTCTCTGAAATGCCCGTTTCTTTGAAGGCCCAGAGGCCCCCAGGGGATGGCTGGGTGATGGAGAGGCTCATTGAGCTGAGACTCTTGGCTTCTGAACCTGGGACCTCCCCAGTTTTAATCATGGAGAATACATGTTCTTATTTTTTTAGTGTATTTTCCTTTACATTTTGGTGGGCTTCTCTTTTCTTCGGTGGAAACAAACAAACAAAAGAGATTCGACATTAGAAGACTTTCCTGGCTATTTTGCTGGGAATGTTCCCCTTAGGCAGGGTGGTGGGGAGACCTCACTTGCTGTCTATGAAATGGGCTCCGGCATGACATCACTCACCCGCTGCCTGGATTCTGCACCGCAGGACCCCCGAAGGCGCACACGGAGAGGTTGGGTGCCTGAGAGCCCGGAGCTGCACTGCAAATTCAGGACAGTGAGCTCTCTGCTGTCTCCTGCCCCCGATTTACTCCATGCCTCCAACGAGCTGTGAGTCATCTGCAGTTCTCCACGTGCTTTCCAAAGCCGGCAGCAGCCACATGAGGCCACAGCAAGGCACTGGGTGTGGACCAGGGTCTTCCAGACAGGTGAGTGAATCTGTGCTCTGCTCTCTTGGGGTGTTTCTCCGTCACCACTCTGCTTCGGAAGCCACTTGAGGACCCTAAAGAAAACGCCACATGCAGCAGCCAGCCCCCAGGCCAGTCAGCACCACGCAGGCAAGTCACAGTAATATTTGGAGCTGGCAGAGCGGCTTCCTTCCAGGAGTTAGCAGCGCCTGGCCATTCCCTCCTCAATGCGCTTGCCCTCCCGCGGAGGAGTGGGTGGCAAGTCCTTCCGAATCCCTTCTCCGCTCCCCACCAGGGTCCCAGCTTTCAAGAGCTGGCACAAACGAGTGAGGCATTTGGGTTATAAGATTATGATTCGCCCATCACCTCCATTAACGCTGTGAAAACAAGCTTTGTCCGCCTTAAAATCGGTGCAGCCAAGTGTGTGCGGAGTTTTCAAAGGCCACAAAGACTGACCCGGTTCTCTGTGTGTGAGACCCAGCATTAGAGGCCACGTCCTTTGTCTGCCTTTGGAAAACTCCCACAGGACAAATGGGATTAAACGTGACCCTCCTCTTTCTCTGGCTGCTGTGGCCTCACGGTTGTCACAGGCCCCCAGCCCCGCACTAGCCAGACATACAGACGTCTGTCTGCCTGGCCCTCCCTTCCCACCCTGGTGAGAAGTCACTGTGTCTACTGCAGGAGACGGGCAAGCGGACCAACCGGGCACCGTGTCCGCAGCCTGGCCCGAGGCCCGCCAGGCATCTCCTGCCTGCCTGACGACTGCTCTGGGGTCCCGGGGGGAGCAGCGCAGCACCAGGGTCCTGGGCCAGCCCAGGCTTCCACGCTGCTAAGTTGCTGGTTTAAGGGTCCGCATGGCCGGAGAACAGCGCCGGAATGAGCACCTACTACGTGCCAAGCGCCGTCCTGGCACCGGCACCGCAGCCTAGGAAGGCGGTATCGACACCCCTCTTTTGTGTTTGGCTTCCCCAAATCTCAGTGACATGACACACAAATGTTTGGTTCCTGATTGCGGAAAATGCCCACCACACCACTGTGCCTGGTGGATCAGAGGCGCGGGGACTCCAGCGCAGTCAGGTCGCCTCGCAGAGGAGCCAGCCTGAGAGTCACGCACGAGCGATGCTGCTTTCGTAGAACCATTGGACTCACGTTCCAGGGGCTGAACATCCCGTAGCCCCACCTGCGTCCCTTCAAAGACCTGGAGACGCCGGACAGCAGCCTGAACAACCCATGAGGCTGGCAGGCGTGGGGCAGGCGGGGGGGCCCACTAGCTGCTTCGTGTGTCTCTCCAATGCGCACATCACGTTTTTGACGGTGGCTGAACCCGCCGTGTGACTGGCGGCGCGCACTTGATGATCCCGGCCTCGCTCCTGAGGCATTTGAAAGGTTTTTCCATCAGTTAACACTCCTTGAATGCTCCTTACATGCCGGATGCTGTTGGAATGGACCAGAGGGGATTCAGAGCTGAGGGGAGGGGGGCGGGTGTCAGATGAGTTCACAAAGGTCATTTAGATTCGGGCAGATCTGGGTGACTGGAGACAGCCAAGCGCTCTGGGACCACAGAGAAAGCAATCTTCCCTGCCAAGCCGCTGGGTCAGGACTGAGCAGGGCTTAGCCATTTAAGGCTGATTGGTATTTCCCACCAGGTAAGAGGGGCGGGGATCCCCAAAAACTGTCAAACTTAGATGACATTCAGGGCAGAGTGAGCCTTAGGCAAGGGTGCCGGCAGAGAAGGCAGGAGAGGAGAGGCCAGAAAATACGTGGACTCAGACAGAGTAGGAGGGTGGTGAGTACCACGCATGGGAGTGTGACGTTGCGGGGAAGTGGGGTGCCACCCTCAGCCGGCTCTGCACACCAGGGCGCCAAGATGCCGTGTGGACCCTCCAGGAGGCAGCAGCCATCGAGACTTAGTGCGACAGTTTTTCCCTCTTGCCCACTTGGGAATCCCTGCTCTTTATGAACATATTTATTTTCCTTCTCTCCTGGGGTTTGTAATCAAACATGAATTTGATCTGCCTAAACACACAGAGCACACAAGCAACATTTCTATTTTATTCTAAGAAGATAGCAATCAGGCATTCTCTCTCCCTCCACTTTGGGGGTGTTTCTCTGTTTCATCTTGGAAATAAATATTCTTGTAAAATACTGCAAACTTCAAAATAAAGATCAAGATCTGGGTTCCCCCTTTCAGTTGGGTTCTGTCATATTAAATCTTTCCCCTTTTACGACGAAAGGTTAGGCTACCACGTATGTGCTCTGTGTGTGTGTGTGTGTGTGTGTGTGTGTGTGTGTGTTGCAAGTTACTAAACCTCTCTGTGCTTCTAAGTTCTCGATTTAGCAGGACATAGAATTTACTACTCTTTGAGCAAATATACATGAAGCGCTTTCTACTGCCCAGGAAATGACCCAGTCACTCATGTCCTTGCTGAAAGCACTTTGCCCTTTTTCGAACAGAGGAACAGAGGAGACGAATGGTTACTAATTGAGGGCCTGCTGTGTACCAGCACATCTGGGTGACGCTGCATACACCCCGCGCCCATTCCTTCAAACAGGACTCCCCCAGGGAAGATGTCCCCCCCCCCCCCCGACCCCACTCCATGAGGAAAACTGCAGGACGCCCACAGGCACTAGGCCAGGAGTGGCCCACCCGAGGAGGGAGTTGCGCCTGCTGTGAGCCCAGGCCCGGGCCACGGACTCGAGCGTGGCCTGAGACACAGAGAGTGGACGCTGGTGCCATCCACTGTGGTGGCCTCCCAAAGCTGTCCCTGGGTCCTTGTGCCCCTGCCAGGCAGAGCAGTTCTGTCTTGGCTTTCCTGGCACACTTTTCTGGATCCCAGTCAGTGACAATGGTCCAATCCCGCAGTGTGGGGGCTCCAGGCCACCTCCCGTCCTCCCCGCTCCCACCGCGCCCTCCTCTCGGAGGACTCCTCTGAGTCACATTTGGTCACGCCCTCTTAATTGTTCCCAATTACTGAGATCCCAGTCCTGCAATAAGCAAGGAAAAGGGTAGCATTTTCTAAGACATGTGTGTTTAGTGTCGCTGGCAGATTAGTAAACTTATTAGTGCCTCTGCACACCATATAATTAAGATGGAATTCTCCAGGAGTTTCAAGGCGTGCTGCCTGCTCTGCCTGCTGCAAAGGCGAAGACGAAACTAGTGGCCTTTTTCTTTCTTTCACACAGAAGCTCAGCTTGCCCTTTTCTCTGAAACACCCATCTCTTCAAAGGCCCAGAGGCCCCCAGGGGACAGCTGGGCTGGTGGAGGGGCTCACCGAGCTGAAACTCTTGGCTTCTGGACCTGGGGCCACACAGAAGCAGAGAGGAGGGTGCCTTCTCAGACGGCTGCTGCGGCCCCTTCTTGAGCAGCCGGCGGGGCCAGTTGGTGAGGGGGCAGGAGGGGAGTCCCACAGAGGCAGACGCACTGCCCTCTAAAGCGCTCCTGGGAGGAGGGCAGCGTGCTGGCTGGCACCGGTTACTGCCCACACAGACAAACACAAGAGCATGCCCCTGGGCTCCTGGAGAGAGGGGTGAGGCAGAACAGGAATGGCCGGGCGCCATCCAAGCCACTGTTCGGCCTGGGCCGTGTCCTCAGAGAAGGGGGTCTGGTAGGGAGGGCAGAGCAGGAGGTGAGGAGGACGGGGAGTCGGTCAGCGACGGATTCATGGGGGGTCTGGAAGCCCACACGGAGTTAGCCTGACAGAGGGCCAGGGCCTGCACAGAGGAGGAAAATGGAAAAGAGAGACAGACAACAAGAAGGGGCCATGGAGGGCTGAGATCAGGAAAAGAGGGAGATTGGAGCTGGGGTTTGGAAACTCAGCGAGACAGCGATGTGCAGGAAACGCTGTTCGCGGAGGCCCACGCCCCAAACCGCATGTAAGATGCAAACTTTAAGCGCGATTCCTAGTAACTGAGTAGTTTCCATGGGAAACCCAGCACCATGGTCGTCATCACGTGAGTGGCCGCTGGGAGCTGGGCAAAGATCACGGAAGACTGGCTCTTTGTGCAGCCAGGTGGCGCCTGGAACTTGCTAGAAATGCCAGTTCTCGGGCCCCTCCCGACCTGGTGAATCAGAAGGGGTGGGGGTGTGGCGTGGCGAGCTCTGCACGTTGGCGGGCTCTCCAGGGACGGCGGGGGCCCCTTGGGGCCTGCGCCTGCAGAGCGTGGACACAGGCAAGGCTGGGGAGGAGGCAGAAAGTGCAGCAGATTCAGGAAGAAATGTGGGTGGAATCCCTCTGTCTGACTCTCACAACATGGTCCCACTTGCTGCTGTGTCTCACCCGTCACCCTGTTTCGGTCCCTCAGGTTCTGGGGGCAGAGAAGCCCCATTCCTGTGTCACACCCTCTGCACTGTCCCGTGAATATGAGGACGATGTCGAAAGTTTAGGAATCCACACCTCCCAGGGTGGGCAGCAAAGAGGGGGCAGGGAAGAAGGATCGTGAGAGAAGGGGGAAAGGAAGGGGTGACCAGAGAAGGGAGCAGAAGGGAGGAGTCGGGAGGGAGAGAGGAGGAGGACTCCTGGGAGGTGGAGGGGTTGGAATACGGACTCTGAGCTCCTCTGAGTCCAGCACTTCCAGCTCTGGGGAGAGTTGTTCTTCTCACTCTGGTGTGGCCTGAGCCAACCTCGCAGAGTGGCCCTTCTCTGCACCCCCCACAATGCTCGCCACACCCCACTCACACTGCCTGGGCTGGGGCACCAGCCAGATGGCGGCTCCTCCCTGCCGGCATCCTCTGCCCTGTCCACGCAGCCTCCTCAGTCTTCATGCTGCAGGAAGACACATGCCGTCACAGGGGAAAACACGGGTTTGGAGAGGGAGCAGGCCCGTCTGTCAAGCCTCAGCTTGCTCATCTGAGAGATGGGGATAATAACAGTACCTATTGTGCAGGGTTAGGGGAATGAACCTCTCTGTCAAGTGCTTCTCTGGCCACTTACTCTCAGGTGGTGGAAACGGGGTGCAGCCTGGGGAGTAGGGCAGCGTCTTCCCCACAGCACAGCACACTTCCCTGTGGGAATCAGAACCATCTCCCTCAAAGCCACCAGGGCCAGAGCTGTTCAGTGCATCAGAAAGGGAGATTTCCCGGCCCTCCTCCAAACCTAGTGAAAAGGAGTCTATTTAGGGAGGAGCTGAGACCCTGCATTTCTACATGCCTCCCAGTGTCTTCTAGCTCTGCACTAAGATTTCAGGTTGTAGATTCAAATACAGTCAACAGGCAAATAGAGCTGATGGTAGTTGAGAATGAGCAGGGGGACACAGCTAGAGTCCAGCGTGAGACAATGACAGGTCATACGTCCTACAATGTCCTATAATGGAGAGACAAGTGCTATCTGAACAGCTGGCCCCGGAATTCTCTTGGATTAATGAGCCCGTGGGTCTGGATAGTGCTGACCGATTACACGGATGAGCCTGGCTCAGGCAAAAAGAGAAAGAGGAAAAAGACGATGAGAAGGAATAAGGGAGGGAAAGAGAGAGAGATTGGAGCCATGATTTGGATAATTCAGGGATGTGGGAGCACAGACTATATACATTTGAATTTCAAGGCATTTGCATTGTTTTAGCTTAAGACTCCTGGCTTCCCAAGCCCATTTCGAGAGCTTCTGAACCCACAGAGCTGAATGCAAGTACGTCTGTGAGTGAGTACAGAGAACGTGTGAGGACGACCTTCCTGCAGGCTGGAGTCATTGACGCCCCTCCTTCTTCCTCTCCCTGACTCCCATTTCAGTCAGTCACCAAATGTGTCCTCTCCCACCAGCGGCGCCAGTCACATCCAACCTGTCTCCTTCCCATTACCGTGGCTTTACGTCAGAAAGCGGCCACCAATCACATCCTAGCCTCTGAATTTTCTCCAACACAGGCTCACGCCAGCTGCCCTCCTGCTGCCGACATCAACTTAGATGAAGCTTGAACAGCTCCCTGTGACCTCCCCTCTGGCGTTCACAATCTCGTGTCATTATCACGCATGCCGAGGAGAGCTGCCCTGTGCAGTCAGTCAGAGAATATCACGGATGATGCTCTGTGACGTCGGAAGCTAACAGATATGTGACGGTGTTCACTTTGCTCACACTCGTGGCTCAATCTCTGGAGAAAGTCATGTTCTGAGGACACTCAGGAATCTTGAGACTCATGTGATGAAGCGCTGAGGCCTCCTTCCAACAGCCAGTGCCAACTAACCGGGCTGGCAACGAGCCAGCTTGGAAACGGAGCGTCTGGCCTTGGTCGAGCTTTCCAATGAATGCAGCCCTGACTGACATCTAGAACCACATGGAACACCCCAATCCCACACCCAAGCCCACCAGGGTGTGCTGCATACCAATGCTGCGCCCACCTAAAGCGGAGAGACGTAAGACAGCTTTATCATTGTTTGAAGCTGCAAAGTTTGGAAGCAATTTGTTAAACAGCAACTGATCACTCACACAGATCAAGGCACCTTTATGTTCTTAATCCAGAAAAATGATATCTTTTTTATAAATTACCCGACGTCAATAAAATGTTTCCACCTTGTGCCCTGGTGACCTAGTTGTTTAATTCACCAGCAGGCATAGTTGACATACACCCCAAAGTCCCTGGTTTAATTCCCGGGGCCCCGGGAGACAACCCAGATGAACAACTAAATAAAATTAAAAAGTTGCTTCTTCCTCCTCTCTCTTCCTGCCTGCCTGCCTGCTTGCCTTCATTCCTCCCTGTACCTTTCCTTTATTTTCATGCGGTTGTTATTTCATCCTGCTCACAGGGCGCAGCCATAGTTGTGTCAGCAACGCTCTGAGCTGGGCTTCACTGATGCACTTGGAGTTAATCAATTGTAAAAACTGGTTTTGCTCATTTTGGTAACTTCAGTGCCCAGAAGATCATCTAGCAGAGTCCACACAGAGTTGTGGAGCTGAAGTGACCCTTCCAGTAATCCGTGAGGGTAGGACCAAACATCAGCCAAACATCTCAGCATTGATTTTCACTCTGATATGTATGAAAGGTGCAAGCAGGAATGAAGGCAGGTAGGCAAGCAGCAGGAAGGAAGAGAGAGGAGGAGGAGGAAGCATCTTATTTATTTTATTTAGCTGTTTATCTTGGTTGTTCCCCCCAAACCTGGATCGCAAGCCCAGGTCCTTGGGATGTATGTGAACTGTGTCCGGTGGACTTAGCCACTAAGCCACCAGGGTGCAACTCAACATTTATTTTTAAGGCGTCTACTTTGAGTCAAATACTGGCCTGGGGATGGAATTGCACACAGGTGGGTCAGCCCTTGTGCCAGGCACTTAGTCAAACAGGATGGGCACTGGAGACTCCCAGGGACACAGACCATGCTTGGTGGCGGGGCCCACATGGAGAGGTCAGTTCTGCCTGGGCGGCTGGGAAGCAGCTCCTAGAGTAAGTGATCCTTGAGTCACAGTCCAGCGGGGAGGTTTCCCGGCTGGGCCAGGAGGGAAAAGGCCTTGAGGAGGACAGAAGCCACGTGCACGCGAAGGGCCTCAAGCGCCTGGAGTGCTGGCGAGCAGACAGCCCGGGGGGCGTGGAGGCTCAGACACCCTGCAACTGATGGGGTCACTGAAGGGTGAAACTGCAAGTCGCGGGACAGCTAGCAGTTTTAGGAGCGCACTCAGCTGCACTGTGGACGATGCGGGACAAGGCAACACTGCTGGCGGCAGGGCCGCTTGGAGGGCTGGGTGGTGCAGAGCGCCCCGGATAGAGGAAGGCAGGGGCCGAGTGCAGCAAAGCCGTGGGAAGGGGACGCAGGGGCAGCGAGGCGAGGTGCTCCCGCTGGGAGAGGCCACGGAGCGGGGGGCACAGGGAAGCCATGTATCAGGCAGGAAATGTTTTCTTTTCGAAGTTCCCCCCCAGGGACCAGGAAGAGCCAGCAAAGCAGGGAGGGGCGGGGTTCCGGAGAGAACGTGGCACATATGCTAAGGTCACCGGGGAGATGCAAGCGGCTCACAGCTTCCAGCTATTATCTTAGGTGAAAATACATTTTCAGCGAAAGGAATTATTTCAGACATGGGTGTGAAATAAATGAGCGCGTGAGCCCGGCTGTCGAACAGCCTCCGCAGAACGCGCTCCCCTCTCCTCGGAGGGCAGCCCGGCGATTCGCAGCGAGGGCCCGGCCCCCAGCTTCTCTGGGGCCTGCGTCGCCGGAACCGGTGACTGGCAGGTGCCGTCGAGCTCCAGCAGGTGTCCGCCGCGGCTGGAGTCCGTGCGTGCCCTGCCGGGAGCGCGCACGCCCGTCTCTGCCGCCCACGTGGGGCAGGTCCCGGAGCGACGGCACCCGGCGCCTTCCTCCCCACGCCCGCGGTGGCCGCTGCAGCTCCGCGCACTGGGAGGCTCCCACTGCCTCCACTCGGTCACCTCCCAGCAGCCTGAGCTGTGCCACCAAGGATCCCTCTGTCTCGAAAGGCTCCCTTCCCCCCCTGCTAATCCTGGGAGCTGGATGCCCTCCTGGGGCAGTTACCTGTCGCCTCTGGTCCCCCCACCCCATCATTATGATGGTGGTCCTTCTCAGTCTTCAAGGCCACCCAGGGTCCCCACATTCATTGCGTGACGAAGTCATCAACTTGCTCTCACTCCCTGTCTCTTCTGGAGGATGGAGGCACCTCGCCCCTCCTGGCAGGGAGCAGTTAGAGACCCCTGCTCTGTGGGGGAGCCGATCACAGCACCCTGGAGGAGGCGGGTCAGGAGACCTGGTCTCTGTGGCAGCTCCTCCCCAAGCCCCCTGGGGGATCCCTAGCACTGAGTTGTCTGCTCTTCCCACTAACACAGCAATGAGAGCAAACCCTCCCTGGAATCAGATACTCCTTCCAAATGTCCAGCCTGGAAGGCGCAAGGCAGACACTCAGCTAACGCGTGTCCCCTCTGTGCACTTCACCCAGGGGCCCATCCAAGGGGCGTCAGTATCTGTGTTTCACACGCAGGGAAGTGCACTTGGGGAGAAGAAGTGATGTGCTCACAATCACGTGGCAGAAAGATGGGACTGTGAACCTGGCCTTCCTGGTTGTGTCTTCTCCCACTAGGACGCTCGCCTGCCCATCTACAGATGCCTTGATCGTTTTCTCTCCCTCCGCCTGCAGCACCCTGGGCTGGGCACTACAAAAAATAAAGTCCTCGCAGCCTTCAAGGAGGAAGTTCTGACTCAGGCGACAACGTGGAGGAACGTTAAGGACACCAGGCTCAGACAAAGAAGCCTGTCCCACAAGGACAAACACTGGACCATCCACTTAGGGGAAGTCCCTAGAGTGGTCACCATGAGGACAGCACAGGGAAGCAAAGATGGGGACATGGCCATCTGTGCAGGGCTGTGATGTTTTCCTTCATGTTTCCTTAACTCTCAAACTTCCCCTTGATCTCGCCTTGGGCCATTCGGCTATGTCCTCAATCAGAGAGATCTACTCCACAGAGAACTTGAGACAGAATGACTCTGGGGACGTCCTTGTGAAGGACATCGGGGCCCAGCTCACTGTTGTCACCAATGCTGTCCAGAACCCATCACTTGCTGCTCGTCACAGCCTCCACGAGAAGGCAGATCACCCCGATGGCAGGACCGTCAACTGACTGCTGCCCACTCTTTCTATAAAGAGAGCGTTCCCTTCCTTGCTTTACTCTCCCTGGAAAATAAACATAGGATTGCTGTCCAGTGGCTCCTTGAGGTCTCCCTGCGACCGACACCACACCTGATGTCACTTCTGTCACCCTTCCCGCCTCCAACAGTCAGATCACAGAAACAATGTGGAAGGCGGCGCCCAGGGTGGGCAGAGGGAGAGGTGAGTTGTTGCTTTGTGGGGACAGATAGGAAACAAGAGAAAGTTCCATGGCTGGATGGTGAGGATGGTCACACAAAAATGTGACTCTTTAATGACATCGAACCACTTAAAAATGATTCCAGTGCGAAAGAGTCGATCTTAAAAGTTCCCATAATGAGAAAACAGTGTGGTGATGGGTGTGACCTCATCTCAGCGGTCACTTCCTGGTACAGATGGACACAAACCTGACTCTGCAACCTCGGAGTAATACTGACATGCCGACTACATCTTGCAATCAATTTCAAACAGAAAACAACAAATGGTTAAATCATATTGTATAGGTTTTATGACAATAAAGAATCAACAAAAACACTCAAATCTCATGTCCTGTCCACCATCTCTCCTTTCCCCAAACTCCTAAAGAGAATTCCCTACAGCTGCAGTTTCCCAGAAACTCCTTGTTACCGCCCCCTCCAGGGCCAGGCTTTTGTCCTACCTTCTGCCTTCACCGCCCTCCCTGGAAAGGCTTCCATCAGTCTGTCTTGAGCTCAGTCTTCTGTTCCTGGCCTGGGAATCCACGCTCCCTCTGGCCCTCTGCCCACCAGGTCCCGGCCTCTTCCGGGCACTTGCTGCCGGCCTGCGCCTACGTCAGCACCTCCCCGGGCTCTTGAGCCCTGCCCAGGGGCGGTCCTATAGGGACCCTCTGTCGCCAACTTAAATACTCTTTTTAGATCCTGGAGGTTGTCTTGGAATCTATACTCGACTATAAATGGGTCTGATAATCCTGCAACTTCATGTATATCTGTTTTTAAATGCTTCTTACTCAGGTAAAACCAACAGGTCAGGAGAAGACAGCCATGGACAGATAGTTGGCTGCCCACAGATCCCACGAGAAGGGGACATGCCATGGGCGGGGCACCCAGAGGAGCACAGAGTCCACCGGGAGGCAGGGGAGAGAGGGTGCAGGCAAGAGTCTTTCCTGGAGTTCCCTGGGGAGCAGGCTTAGGACTGGCTGGTGTGAATATTGTCAGCTGCTCTGGGGCACAGGATGACCCTAGTTGTCTGGTACCTGACCTGGATGGTGAGCCAGGCATGGTGACAGCCAACCCAGGAGAAGGTTGGGGAACTCTGGACTGGTCGGTTTGCATCTGAAAGGTGTGCTCCATCTCCCTGAATCCTTTTTGCCCTGGAGGGGCAGTCCCTCCCAGATCAGCAAGGCCCCCATAGTAAAAGATCAGAATAAAAAGCCTTGCTTAATACAAAGCTAAATAAGAACAATGCCTCCTGATGGGGACGGCCTCACTCCAGTGGAATGTGGGAAACCAATGCAAAACCTGTCCCTCTTCATTCTGGTTAATCTGGGGTAAGCACCCCACTTCCCTATCAGCCTGTTGGTCAAGTGTTCACTGAGGGGCTGCCATGAGCAGGCAGTGCTGGGTGCTAGGGAGACAGACAGGGGTGAACCAGGAGACAGACAGGGGTGAACCAAACAGACCCAGCCCTGCTGCGAGGCCCCAAGTATGCCCCCACCACCATGTAAAGTCCTGGCCAGTTGCCCGTGGAACATAATGGCCCCAAGAATATTCATTTCATCTCAGACTGGACATGTATTTCTCTGGGGCGCCTTTGAACCTGGATGCTTAATACACCTCGACCACGTGGCTGGCCGGGCAGGATGGGAGATACCCTTGCTGTTTTAGTTGAACGGCATTGCATCATGTAAGGTGCATCACGTAGTACAGTAAATTCCCCACCATCATTCCTGTCCTTCACCAGACAACTGATCCCTTTTACCCAATTTGCAGGCCTCCTCCCCTTCCCCTCTTGTGAACACCAAGTGACTTTACAGACCAAGTCGACTTTTGTTTGATACAGTTCATTTGCTCGCTTGGTTTCTCTCTATATCACCTGCGGCAGAAATCATAACATGTCCGTGAGACCCTGCTCTGGGAAGCCCTGTCCCCACCAGAGGCAATTCTAACATTTTCCGCAGCCCAGATGATTGTGTAAAGCCTCTGTCTACCCTTGCTCTGTTTCTTTGTTAAGTGAGACAAACCTCTCTCTGCCTAGTTCAGTCTCTCACTGACATTCTCAGCGTACTCTTGTGGGAAAACATTTCTGAAGTGTTTCTGTAGCTCACATGGAAATTTGTCCTTGACCATTTGGGTCACTATAACAAAATAACATAGATTGGGGACTTATAAACACAGAAATCATCACGGTTCTGAAGGCTGGAAGTCCAAGGTCAAGAGATAGCAGATTGGTGTCCCTTGAGCGCCTGCTCGCTGGTCTGTAGATGGTGCCCTCTGGCTATGTCCTCAGATGAGGGAGGGAGCGGAGTTTCCCATACAAGGGCATTAACTGGTTCACAAGGGCCCCACCCTCACTCCCCAACCAACCCAAGGTCACCACCACCTAACATCATCATGTTGGGGTTGAGGGATTAAACACACGGACCTGCACGAGCAGTCTACTGCAGCATTCTAATGTCCCACTGGTGGTCTCTTTCCCATCCTCTGCCACCTTCTCTGCAGTGAGGGATTGTTTTAAGAATTGTCCTCTGTTGGACTGGGAGGCCAGGATAATTGGAAGCCTTTGAGACAGAGATGGGCAGCACAAAATGCAGGCTACTTGTCATTATGCAAATACACACTTCTGGTAAAATATATGTCAATGTTCTACTTTTAAAATTCTAATGCAGCAAAGGAGCGCCTGTGTGGCTCAGGTGTTTGAGATGCTGGTATGTGAACCATATAGAATCCAAGGACCCTGGGCAAGGTTAAAAAAAAAGAAAAAGACAATTAAATAAAGCTATTTCTTTCTCTCTTTCCTGCCTTCCTTATTCCCTCCTCCTTTCCATGCTTCTTCTTCTCTTAAAAAAAAAAATTCCAATGCAGCAAAATATCTCAATTTGGATTTCTGGCAACTACTACGATCCTCTTAAGAGATGTGTAAATACCTCTGATGTATGTAAATATGTGAGGCGTATGAGCACCTGTAAATAAGATATTAACTCCGCAAGACAGTTTTAGACTGGTTTCCCATCTGGTCTAGTCCTGTAATTCTGTGGGAACACACAGTTCTTGGAATATAGTCTGAGCACAAAAATACCTAATGATCTTTCCAGGTTTGCAGCAGTCTGCAAGGCGCTTGCCTCGGAAAGCCACTTTTGAATTCAGTTGTAACACCTTTGGAAAGTCACTTTTGAATTCAGTTGTAACACCTTTGTAGTACACATAAGCAGTAGGTCACGTTGTGCTGTCGTCTGAGGGAGGGTTTCCGCATCTGACTAATGATTCCAGTTATCTGGAAAACTGCTAAAAATTCAAATTCTGGTCATTGCCTTTGGGGACGTAGGACAGCATAGGTTTGCCGTGGGGGCAGAAGTTGTATTTTTTTCAGAAGTTTCGCAAGCTGCTCAGATGCCTGAGATGATAAGCCTGATGAGAAAACCACCGGCTCGGTCCGAGTACATGGCTGTTCTGAGGATGGTAGGCACGCGTCCCAGCGGCCCCGGCATCGCGGAGACCTGGCGCAGGCACCCGGAGGCACCTGCTGACGTGACGCGGTTGACGCGCATGCGCACAAAGCCGAAGCCCGGGATGAGTGCGGCGGCCAGAGATGCTCTCAGGCCCAGTGGGCTGGAAAGACTTCATGGAGAGGCTGGGCTGTTGAGGGGGAATAAACAACAGAGCAAGCCCTGATTCTATCTGACCAGTGAAAAAGCAGAGGTGGTGCAGGGAGGGCTCTGCCTCCGTGTGTAGCCAAAAGGTGAGAGGCCCTGGATTTGATCGGCTTGCTTTTGCTGTAAGAAATTGATTATTTACCGACGGCTTTCGTACAGAGCACTGGTCTGGGTGTCCCTCCGGGTGTCTGCAGGACAAAGTAATGTTATCTTTGCAGGGTGGGGTTACTTAGCGAGGCTGCTTGCTGTCAGAGCAACCCCCGGTACCCGAGATTGGGCCGCGACCAGAGCTGGTCCGATCCTTTCATGAGCCTCCCGAGCCCCCTGGGAGTCACACGGGCACCCCGGGCCTCAGTTTTCTCGTCTGTGAAACGTGTTTATGTTTTGTGATAATGGTAACATCCTCGTTGCTGTTCTAAAATGAAAATCCGATGTAACTACCACAGACACATTTGGTTTGTTTTTTCTTCTCCTGGCCTCAGCTCTCAACCCAGGTGCTTGGTCTTTACTTGATCTGCACCTTAGCTGCTAAGTCACAGGGGTGCGTCTAACCATCATTTTTTTAATTACTTTTTAAAACTACCCTGATGCTCTAACCGTAATTTAAATGGGAATTCGAGTAAAAGTGGCTTATAACAAAAGAACGTGTTTAGAGAGGTTTGGGTACAGTACGAACCACCTGTTTTATTGTCTGTATTCCAGTGTTTTGATATCTGGGGCCTTTCTGACTCAAAGGAGCCCCCTCCACCACCGGCACCCACCCCGGTTTTAATTTATTCCTACAGAATAGAGACCCAAGAGTGGGCTTTTCGTATGCAAAGCAGCCAATCCAGGGCCCCCAACTGCAGTCACCTCACCTCCTAGGTTGGCTCTGACACTTGGAGCCACTCTCCCCCTGCCTAATCAATCACCCAGGGCCAATTACGGGATGACAGGGGTCAACCCTGTGCCCCAGAGTCAATAACAACCTCTGCCTCCCTGTTCCTTCCTCAGGAACCACAACAAAGCTTTGCTTCCTCATGGACACTAGTGCTTCCCTGTGTGGCCTCCCCAGCCCCCCACCCCCGACCCCCCTATGGTATGGCTCACCCCTACTACTGGGATCTGTGAGTAACATTCTGCTTCTCAACTCAGTCATCCTGGTCTGTTGGCCTTACTCAAATTTTCTATGAACACAATTTATTTTAAAACAGAACTATACTGAATGACATTAGGAAATGGTCTGTTGCCCCTACTAAAAATGAAAAGCTTAGATTTAACAAAAATCAGATTTAACAAAAATCAGACCAGGAGCCATTCCCTGGAAGGACAAAGAATGAAGAAGCAGAATGACTAGAGTGACCAGAAGTACTGACATGATCTGGTGGAGTAGTGGTTGGGTTCACTGCCTTTGGCCAAGGGCAGCTCATATGCATCACAGGCAACCGGTTCAGATCCTGGGGCAGGCAGGTGGCGGACGGTGGGTCATACTGGAGGGGGGAATCAGACAACCAAGATGAGCAACTAAATAAAATGGGTAAAAATGCTTTTCCTCCTCCTCTGGCCTGCCTGTCTACTTGCCTTTATTTCTGCCTGTACCTCTCCTTAAAAAAAAAAAAAAGTGTTAAGTATTAACAGCTGACTGATTTATATAAAATGAGAAAGAGGAAAACACCTTAATTGGAGTAGGAGTAAGATATCAAGATAAATTAAAGATTATAGAGGAAAATAAGGAATTAGGATATTCTTCCAAATCATCCAAGGCTTATTTACAAATGTAGTGTCAAAACAGTTCCTTGTGATGACACAGGACATGGACAGGATGAAATGGTGCAGAAAATACATCCCTGATCTTGAAATCCCCCCACAGGTTGCAGCAGACATTCTGTCTGGCAGGGCACTGGCAGTCCATTGGGACCTGAGCAAACCCTTCCTATGTGTCCTGCCCTAGGCATTGCAGGAGGTCCAGTGCGCCCCCACCCATTAGACATCAGGAGCACCCTCCATCATTGTGATAGCCCAATCTTCCTCCTTGGGTTTTCGAGATGCCCACATTGCAAAGTTGCTACATTGAATCACCTCTGGGGTCTCCCAGCCTAACTGTCTTCAAGTCGACCACTCTAAGATGAAGTATTTTGCTAAAGCTCTTTCAAGTTTGAGAGTTACTGTTGCTAGATACTGAAAGCCATTGCCATGAACTGGCTAGAATAGCGAAGACACAAAAGAACAAAATGTAAGAAGAAAATAATAACAAATGAAGTTACAAGGGCTTGCTTTTAAGAGTCAATCACAATCTTAAGTGAACATCAAACAATTCTTTTGATTTTTTTAAGGAAAGGTGCAGGCAGGAATGAAGGCGAGCAGGCAGGCAGGCAGGAAGAGAGGAGGAAGAAGCACTTTATTTTTATTTAGTTGTTCACATTGGTTGTTCCCTTGGCCCTGGGACATGAACCGGGTCCTTAGGATGTGCATGGACTGTGCTCCTTCCAAGGCAGCAGAACTGACCACTACTCCACCAGGGCGCACCAACAATTCCTTTTAGATCTTACCATCACGATTTTGCCAGTAACTATAGTTGTGGGAGCACAGTTTGGTGTGGGTACTCTACAAGCCCAGGCTCTTCCACGCAAACCTGGGAGTGTGTGGGCAAGGGGTTGGACTCAAGAATGAGACAATACTAGCTTCAAACCTCAGCTTTGCCACTTGCTATCTGGGTGACTGTGGTCAATCTGCTTGACCTCTCTGAGCTAGCTCTTGAATGGATAAAATAGGAATTAGATGCCTAATGTATAGGCAGTTTAAGAATGAAATCGTGCAGAGAGTACACAAATGGTTCTATTTCCAAACTATCCAGTAGAGAGTGTCAAACCACTGTCTTGCAACTTGAAAAGGCTGTGGTCCAAACCATCCCTCTTCCCCAGCCATTCTCAACTTGTAAATCACGCTTCTCAAATCCTAAACATTCATGTCTGAGAAAGAGAATCCAAGCAGACTTTCCACTTTTTTCCCTTTCACCTTTAAGGGTCCTATATCTAAAACGACTGTTGAGTCAGCAAAGGATGCCTGGTGTGTAGAGCATTTAAACACGAGAATACAAGCAACTGAACATTCTAAGGTTTTTTTAGATCACCATGTGCTAGGAATTCTGAATAATGTCAGTGATAAAATACATACGAATAATCTTGTGTTGTCTGAAGTCCTAAGCAATTTCTGCATCTACGGTTACATTTTAATGTTTGAATTCCAATGTGGTGTGTTTTCTTACTTACCCATTGATGATGGCATTCTATCTGGAAGTGAATTCAGAGTCCTCCCAGCTGTGCCCACCACGTGGGCTCAGCTCTGTGCATTTTCCTTCTTTGTTCAAAAACATTGGGAGTGTGGGGTTTGCTGTGTGGTAGCAGCTGTCTCAGACATCTGTGTTTAAATAGCAGATTCAAAATAAAGTGTGATAACACAGTGAGTACAAAGACAACGAAGAAGGCCTTGCGTTATCCCATGTTGTCAGTTTATGTGATACAAGCTTGCAGCCTTCTTTGTGTTTAAAATTGAGGCCTTCCAGGTATAAAATCACAGTCCCAGGCATGTAGCATATAGCATAGTGACTGTGGTTATAGTTGAAACTTGCTAAGAGAGTAGATCTTAAAAGTTCTCATTGCAAGAAAAAATGTGTAACTATGCATAGTAACAGACCTGAGTCAAATTAATCGTGGTCATTTTGCAATACACATACTTTCAATGCATCAACACAATACATACAACATAAAGCATTATGTTGTACGCCCAAAGCTAATACAATGGAATATGCCAATTATATATCAATAAAAATATTTAAACAATGTGAGAGCTAATGTTTTCTATTAGTAAGTACCAATTTAACTCATACATTAAATCTGTTACTAAATTTAAATAATATTTAAACTGAGACGTAGTCTTCCTTTAAGTTGTGTATTTTGAAACTATAGATTGAATCAACAAAATACATGATTGTATTACATGATCGTTACCCAGAGTAATTTCGTTGTATAGCGGAGGCAAGTGTTGAAATAATCCATCCACCCCAGGTGTTTATTACATATGTTCGCCATTTCTTTACACCCCAAATAATTTTCCTTCTTCCTCGCTCTCTGAGGGGTGTTCAGGTGCTGACCGCCATTCAGGAAGAGGAAGACTTTCCTCCGAAGAGAAGCTGGGAAAGTAACGCTGTGCAGGGAGCAGCATCTGAGAAACAGAAGGGGCCTGGCAGCTCCAGCTGCGCTTGCGCGCCTTCTCCGCCCTTAAGCCAGGGGCTCTGGAGACCACAGTGGAGGTCACGCTCATCCTGCTCCATCTCCATCTCCATCTCCAGTTTGGGAAGATCTCATCACACCTGATGAGCAGCAACAATGGTCTGAGAGCCAGAGGTTGGTAGTAGCTTCCACTTTTCCTTCTCTTTCTAGTAATTTGAGGGGGAGGACATTTTTTTTTCATCAAATTTGTTAATCTTTTCAAATAAGTAATTTTTAGTCTCACTGATTTTTCTGTTGCTTTTATATTTTCCCTCTCATTCAGTCCAGCTCTACTCATTAGTATTTCCTTCTTTCTGCTTGCTTTAGATTGAGTTTGCCCCTTTTCTGAGTTTTTTAAGAGAAGGTAGCTTGAGTAAAGCTTGCTCTTTTTAGTCACCTAAAATACTTTCACATTCCTATTTTTTATATTTTGACTTATTGGTTATTTAGGACTGTGTTTAATTTCCATTTATTTGGGAGTTTCCCAAACTACTTTCTGTTACTGATTTTTAATTCCATTGTGGTCCGAGAACATACTTGGAAATAACTTGGACACTGACCAGTAATGGACTCGCAGGACGAATGTCAGAGACACAAAGACTTTCTGCCTGCTGCCGAGATGTCCTCTAGCTCAGAAATTGAGGTGCGAGCTCTTGAGTTTTGGTGATTTCCAGTGGACCTCCAAAATGTTAAAGACAGAGGGGCAATAGAATTGAGCTTAGTCCAAATTTTATAGTACGCTTAGTGGACAGCAAAAAAACAAAACAAAACAAAACAAAAAAACAGATTCCTTGAGGATCTTGGAGGCAGTGATTTTAATGTCTAACTTATTTGCATTAAGTTGTTTGCTAAGTGATTGCATATAAAACAACATTAGCAAGATTTGGGGGCAGATCTTAGGTTATCTTCTTAGTCTTCAGTTTTCTTCTTCGGTTCTTTTAGTCAAGTACAGATTGTGGCAAATCTCAATTATTGTTAGTGACATTTGAAGAACCCTTCTTTGTCCCATATGTCTAACACCCCCTTTAATTCTATAAACATATTAAAATATTTATTTTATTTTATTTTCCCATGTTGTATTTTGAAAATTTGTTTTTTTCTCCTGACTGCAGCTTATGTAATGTTACATCTTGTGTCTTGTAATTTGTGACACATCTTGTCATTACGTCTTGTCATTGTGATGTTATGTTTCCTGAAGCCTATCTGTAATAGTTTTTTGACTTTAGTTTGAGGTGCATTCCTTGAGTGAATATGTTCATTTTCTTTGGCAGGCACCTTATAAATCAACAATCCGGGGTGCCTATAAGTCACCAGTTGGCATTTCCAGGATTCCTAGACAGCATATACTCTGATCCTAAACCTGTATGAAGGTGAAATGCATTCTTTTTCTTGTTCTTCTTTTTTCTTTTAAGGAAAGATGTAGGCAGGAATGAAGGTGACTAGGCAGGCAGACTGGAAGAGAGTGGAGAAAGACGCACTTTAATTATTTTTATTTAGTTGTTCATCCTTGTTCAACCCAGGATGCAAGACAAGGACCTTGAGATATATGTGGACTATGCCCAAGCAATTTGTTTCTTTTTAAATAATTTCTTATTTAAAAATAGTTAGACAATCATAGGTGTTTTATACTAAAAAAAAAGTATTAGGGTTTCAATTTCTAGTGCTCACAATGAAAAGGTAACAGTTTTGCTTTCCTACAGTTGCAGCTTTATCTCAGTGAGAACTCATTTTGTGATTAGTTCGAGGTACAGCTAAATTTCAGTTATATAAACTCAAACACAGATGGGAAAGGTACAATGGACAATAGGCAAGGAGCAATGTGTGTTTGCTAGGAACCTCAGTGATTCTGCAAAAATAGGTAATTAACAGGATGTCTTCCTAACCGTGGTTAGTGTCTGCTACTCACCTCAGCTCTATTCTTTTTCATATGAAAATCTCAAGGACTCTCTTGTTTGTTCTAGAGATTCCTCCACTGCATTTCCTCTGCTTTCAGGCTCTAGCTTCCTTCATTAGAATCTTCTGTTTGTTTTCCACTGTCTTATACCTGTAACCTTCTCCCCAGGAAGGTAAGGCCTGATAAAGACGAATGATTTGGAGGGTGGGTAGCTTTTAGGATCTGAGACTGAGTTTGGGACCACAGAAAGGTAACCTGAGGTGACTGAGTCCATGTTAAATAGTTGATCTGTAGATTCAATCCCACATAAATACAGAAACTTTGACTCCCAGGGTAAATCTCATTACAATCACCTTTGAAGAACCTTTGAAGAACTGTCATAAATCTTTGCTATATCAAATATATGCTAAATAAAGAAGCTATTGACTAGAACTTACAGGTGATTTTGTTATAGAGACATTTCAATAACAATACAGGCTATTTAGAAATGAGAAAATACCAAATGAAGGCTACTTTCTATTTATTTTAAAAAATATAACAACATTCATGGCATCATTTTTCCATCAAAATACAGGTCTTTAATGATGATTATATTGGCCACTTCCATTGGTTAGCAGGAGGCTCTTCCACTAAAGGATCTAGTGGTTTCCAATGTATCACTGTTCTCCTCAGACTTAGTTCATTTTCAGTCTGAAGAATTGCCTCTTCCATTGGGCCATGCTGAAGTTGGTCTTCTAGCTTTTAAACTTTCTGCTTTAACCATACCCACTTCTCATTTTCTGTATGCTTTTTGTATGCTGCCATTTTAGGGATTTGCTTGAGAGCATCCAGTCTTTGTGTATAATTTTCTTCACTTCTCATGTGGACTCTCACAGATAGCCAATCTTATAAGGCTAGGCTAATGGTCTTCTTCAACAAACCTGTCATGATGGAGCAGAACTCTCTTCTAACTGAAGGTTAAAATATCTAACTTCAGGTGCACCCTGTGGAGTAGCAGTTGGGTCCACTGCCTCCAGCTAAGAGCACAGTCCACATACATCCCAAGGGACCTGTGTTTGTGTCCTGGTGCTAGAGGGGCGTGGCCAAAATGAACACTAAATAAAAACAAATACAATGCTTCTTCTGTCTTCCTAAGTGACTGCCTATTCATCTTCATATTCCTGCATGTACCTTTCCTTTAAAAAGAAAAAAGAAAAAAAAATGTATGTATATCCACCTTTGGAAACACTTCCTACCCTTTAATTAGAATAGGAAAACTGCTCTCTCTCCTTTTTTGAGGTGACTACATTTTACTACAACCTAAATATTAGAATTAATTTATAACTGTGATAGAAGTTCCTATATTGTATTTTCACTTTTTTCTTCCAGTGAAGCCTAAATAAATCATGTCCTGGACATGTCAAGTATCAGAATAATGGCTTCAGTGATGCCATTTAACAAGAAAGGGATGACTTCTCCCCCGCCCCCCCAAAAAAAAAAAAACTCTATTGAGACATAATTGACATGCAACATATGTGAGTTTTCAGTATATAATGTGATGATTTCATGTCCTTACATATTACAGAATGTTTGTCACAAAACGTTTCAATCACACCTGTAGGAGGTTGGCTTTTTAAGGTCCATGTCTAGATGTTTCTCCAAAATAATCTGCTTGACTGAAGATGTGCAGGACCACAATGAAGGCTCTAACTTTAAGTTGTTCTTGTTTTGAGACTGGGTTCAGGGGGCTGTTGGGCTGTCATTTATATCTCCTCATGTGCTCCAAGAATTTGGCAAGGACTTGACTTAACTCTGTCTACATCCTGTTTTCCAAGTAACACTGCAGATTCAGAGGCCAAAGACTTGTCTCTGCACCTGGGGAAGGAACTAAGAGTGGCATCCAGGGGACATTTCGGTGGCCATCACAGACATCTAAAGATCAACAGGTCACAGGTGGAATGCCTTTGACAGGCAGGGTAATTCAATCTGATGATCACAGGTCTTAGAACCAGCCCATCTTGGGTTCAAGTCCTAACCCCTCCACCAGTGTAAGGTCTGTAAAGTTATTTAGCCCTTATCCAGCCACCTCTCAGCAGTTCTGATGATGAAGCAAAATGAAGTGTGTGTGGTACGCTGAGTAATGCCTCTCCCCAATAATGAGGGACAGCAAACAGAATAAGGAAGCAACCTAACGAATAATAAACACAGACAGAGAGAACAGCAGGATTCACTAACTCCTGGCTGCAGGAGGGCGATAGGACACGAGTTAACTCCTTTCTGCAGGAGGAGCCAGGAGGGGCCTGGACGCAGGACTTAAGAACAGGAAGCAAGCACAGAACAGCCACAGAGGTTCAAATGAATCACCCTAACCACACGCTTGCCTGACATAAGGTCAAGCAATTGGTGAGGGACTAGACACAAACCAAAATGCAGATCCAGAGTGTCAGCTAGGTGCACTTAAGCTGCAGGATTGCAGGAATTAGGTAAAAGTAAAGGTCTTCCTTGATGAAACAAAACCAACCCTTGAACATTTGCCACAGAACTGAGGTGACCGATAGGGAAAGGGACAGGGGGCGCAAATGGTGGCGGAGCCCAATGGACACTGCGGAAGGACACTTGGTGACATGGTAGAGGGCAGAGTGTGTTGGCATGTATCTGAGGAATGGGGAACCTATAAATAGGAAGTTACTTTAATGTGTAGAATAATTACTACAATTAAAAAATTATTAAAAAAATAAAAGCAAAGAGTCTTTCTTAATGGTGCCCTAGCGACCCTGACACATGCAAACCAGGTGACTAAGCATAAAACTCCCTTCCCTGGGTGTATAAGACCCTCCCTGAGCTTAGTGGGGCGCAGCTTTACTGCCCACAGAGATCTCCGTCTCTGTGCTCCTCCTAACAAACCTGCCGTGTGCTGTCATGGAGTCTCCGTGAGCTCTTTCTGAACAGACCCCAGGCCTCAGGACACATGGGTGCCCTGGGCCCACTCACGACAAAAAATTTCCCTGTCAATTCCTGGAACCTGTGAATGTGACCGTCTGTGGAAAGTAGACTTTGCAGATGTGATTAAGTTAAAGGCCTTGAGATGGAGAGATCATCTTGGATTTTCCACATAAGCCTAAATTCAATCATAAATATCGTTATTAGAAGGAGGCCAGGGGAGAGCTGACTACTAGGCCATGTGGCCATGTAAGAGGGAGCTTTGAAGATGGTGGGAGGGTCCACAAGCCAAGGGACACGGCTCTAGAAGACAGAAAAGGCAAGGAAAAATCCACTCCCGTCTCTGGAGAGAAGGGCTCTGCCGACTGACCCCTTGTTTTGATCTAGTGAAAACAACTTCAGACTTCTGACCTCCAGAGTTGTGAGAGAATATATATATATATATATACTGTTGTTTAGTATAACGCACATCACAACGCTGTACAGGTTTCAGGGGTGCATTGCTGTGAGTCAGCATCTGTATATAACGCACCAAGTTTGCTGCCACCATTCCAGCTCTTCAGTGTGTGTTGTGTTGTCAGAAGTTCGTGGTGATACATTACAGCCGCCATGGGGAGTGTGTGCAGTGAACGTCCAGTGGCTGGGTTGCCCCTTCCCATCATAGACACGTGCCAGCCAACCTGTTGAATGCATGCTGTCAAGGTGTGACGGCACCTGCAGCTGCGGAATGGCCAGGGGAACTCCTGGACAAGCTCCCTTTCCCAGGGGAAGGTTTGGGAGGATCCTGGGACTTGCGTGTTCTCTCAGGCCTCTCCCTGCAGGAAATCCTGATGTAATGTTTTAAGTTTTCTCCAGCCAATGATAATCTGCTGTTGTTGCCAAGGTAACGCCAAGGAGATGCAGATGAGCAGAAGGAGGTGCTTTTGCAAAAGCTGTGAAAGCAGCTCCTGGAAACATCTCTGCAGGTGGTGGGCGCGGGTCCTCCCAGTCCACCCCGCCTTGACGGAAGTGCAGTCCAGTTACCCTAGAATGAGGCGGTTCTCCTGGAGCCCGTGAGAATGGTCCCAGGAAAGGCTCTGGCAAATCCTCCTGGGAACGCAGGAGACCCACGTTCCTCACCACCACAAATCTAGGCGTCAAAGGTGCCTGCAGAACCAGAGCAACAGTCCCTGCTTTCAATGCCACTAGCAGTTGAGATGCAGCAACGTGCGCCAGGAAGTGCACTTTCTGTATTTGGCATGACTACGTCATTTTATTGGCTCCCCTGGACAGCTCTGGGAGGTCCTGCTGTCTTCGTTTCAGAGGAGGGGAAGGAGCCCAGGGAGGTTCAGTGAAAGGGCTCCACACTCTGCCCGTAAGCGTAAGCCGACTGCCCCGGAGGAGATGCGACCCTCACTGGCACTTCCCCACCACTGTCAACCGCTGCCCCAGGGAAGCCTGTTGGGCCAGTGGCAGGGCCTGGGGCCCCAGCAAGCTCAGGTCCCTTACTCACTCGCTTCACCCACAGCACATGTCACAAACCTGCGTGTGGGGAGGGCTACTGCCAGCGCGGGGAGCTGCGAGGACAAGTGATGAGACCGAGGTGAGAATCGTGTTACCCAGAGAACCATGTGGAGGAGTGAGGGAGACCAGTCTCTGTGTTGTCCTTGTCATCAATTATTTCTCTGTCTTTGATTTGTATAGTTGTGGGGGGTTTTAATGAAAAATAATGCTATCTGTGCTAGTCTGCTAGGGCTGCCCTAACAAAGTGCGGCAGGCTGGGGCCTTCGGTGACAGAGCGGATGTATCTTCTCACCGTCTGCGTCTGGAAGTCCAAGATCCAGGGGTCAGCAGGGCTGGTTCCTCTTGAGGGCTCTGTCCTTGGCATACTGATGGCCACCTCCTGTGTCCTCAGGAGGCCTTCCTTCCAGGGTGCACAAGCCTGTCTCCTCATCTCCTCTTAAAATGACACCAGTCAGATGGGATGAAGACCAACCCAGCGACTGGATTTATCTTATCACCTCTGTAAAGACCCCATTTCCAAAAGCAGTCACATTCTGAGGCCCTGGGGGTTAGAACTTCATTATGTGAATTTGGGGGTCAGGGACTGGGGTCCACTTTGGCTGATACTAGCCTTTGATCCCATGCAAACATTTTTGTTCTCCTGGTGAAAGCACAGATCCACTGGCGCTGGCTTGGGAGGCCCTCCCTCACCATTTCCTCTGCATGAGGATGCCCTGTTACCTCCTCTTGCACCTACCTTAGTTTAACCTTTCCCTGCATGACTGCAGTGTTGATGAGGCCACCTGGGTTGAAAGTTCAACGCTGCAACAAGGCACTCAGTGATAATGGAAAACTAAACATCCTACCAATCTTCTGTTTCCATGACACACTGCGATTTTCACTCATAAACTTTACTTGAAGCTCATTGTAACAGTCTGTAGGGCTTGCTATCCTGCTGTTGCAGGCGAGATGAGTGTAGAAAGTAGAGGAGCCCATCCCAAGACCACATAACATCCACAGGTGTCAGATGACCTGCTGAGGCCTTCCGGCATCCTGGTGTTCACTAAAGGACGCAGGACCCCCACCAAGATGAAACACACACGTGGGGAAAATGCTGGTCTTACTCCAAACAGAAGCAACCTACTTCCTGATGCCCAGGTTGGGTCATCACAGTGGCCTTTAAATATCTATCAGATCTAAAATTTGATTCAGTTAGGCCCCAATCTTGGTCTGCTCAAACCACAAACTCTCAGCATGGATAATTTATCTAACACCCTAACCCTTTTCCTCTCCCCACAGCGAAGGCTTGAAGGAACACTAGCATGGTTTCTAACAGATCAAAGCTGCCTCTTAGGAAAACCCTTGCACCTGCCTGCAAAACACACACACACACACACACACTTCAAGGCTACCAATGAACTGACTGTTCACTCAACACCTGAGGACAGGCCCCCAACCTGCATTTAGAGAGAGTTTTCTAAAAAGGCCTTGCAACTATGAATCCTTCCTCTGTCCCTTTGGGGTGTCGATGCTGCACCTACAACTCTGCAGTCTTTCTTAAGGAGCTGAAGGCTATTCCTCTGCAGTGCAGTCTTCAGGAAGGGTAGGACCCTGCCTACTAGTCCCTGGTAGGATGGAATCCTCACTGCAATAAACTGCCAGCTACAGGCAACCACACAGACATGACCAACCCTTGTAATGTTTCACTTTGCTGATGACCCAAGTTCCCCTGACTGTGTCCTCTCCCTCTGTCCCCATCTTCCTGAAACATGCCCAGTCACCTCCTAACCATCCCGAGTTGAGCTGAGCTCACTTGGGACCCCCACCCTGTTGTGTGTTCCTGATTAGTCTTCTTGACACTGTGTGGTCAGCCTTGGCCAGCATCGACACTAATGGTGACAGAGTCTCTTCATCTCAGGAAAGGAAACATGCTCAAATTGAAAGTTGTGGAAAGTAGAGTCTCATTGATCCTTAAGAGCACACACACACACACACACACACACACACACACACACACACACACGTACACAGAAACCAAGGAGAAAATATGAAAGAGAATCCAAGGACTAGAGACTTTTTCCAAGTTTGAAAATGCAGCAGAAGACCACAGAGGCAAAAGGCCTCCTCCTCCCTGCTGTCTCGTCACCTGCACTGCGCTCCCCTGGGGATGACTACAGAGAGTGAGCAGTCCCGGCCACCAGCTGGTGTCTGGCGATCCACTGGTTCTTCATTCCTTCCTGTTCCTCCTCCAACCCAGCTCAAAACATAACCAAACTAGACAAAGTCATGATGGAGAAGGAAGCATGTGCAGTGGAAAGAGCACTGATCAGAAAGCTGAAAGAAAATGGATGTTAGTCCCCGGTCTGCTACTAACTATCTGTGTGAGCTCAGGTAAGTGGTCCCACATCTCTGAGTGCCAGTTTCTTCCTCTGTAAGATGAGAGGGCTGAGTTAAAAAATTCAATTTGATTCTGATATTCTTATCACATATTGACTGTATACCAGCCACTGTGCTCAGCTCGGCAGCAACCAAGATAGACAATTCCCACCTTTACATTCATGCCTGATAATATTTGATGTCTGCTTATTTTTATTTTAAACCTTAATTATGAAAAAATTCATACTACAGAAAAGTTAAGAGAATGGTACCCCACATATCCTTAAACCCTTCACCTCAATTAACCAATTGTGTGTATATATATATAATATATAACATATATATGTATATATATTTGTGTGTACCTGTATGTGTGGATGTGTGTCTGTATATATATAATGTATACAGATATATAGGTATACATTGGTTTTTTGAGAAGAGGAAGCAACATTTCATTCTATTTAATTATTCATCGTTGGTTGTTTCTGCAGCCCTGAGCCTTGAACTAGGAACCTTGGGATGTATGTGAACTGCACCTGGTTTAAACTGCTAGGCCACCAGGGTGTGTCCACCAATATACATTTTTAAAGAATTATTTTATTTCTTTGTTTTAGAGCAAGGAAACAGGCAGGAATGAAAGAAAGCCAGCAAGCAGGCAGGCAGGAAGTGAGAGAAGGGAGAAGCATTTTCATCCATCTGTCCAGCTGTTCGTGTTGTTTGTTCACTCTGGTCCCTGGCCTTGAACCCGGATCCCTGAGTTCTTATGTGGACAATGCCATCCAGAGGCACAGGCTCAACCGCTAGGACAACAGTGTGCAACTGTCAATAACCTGACCCATGTTTTGTGCTCTCTTTCCCTGGATGTATGCATGTATGCATGCATGCATAATCTACACGCACTTTTTTTGTGAAACATTTGAAAGTAAGCTGAGAAAATTATATCATTTCACCTCTACATATTTCAGCATTCATCTCTTGAGGACATTTTCCTGCATAACCACATTATTATTATCCCCTCTATGAAAAATCAACATTACTCAATAATATCGTATAATGTATAATCCATGCTCACACTTTCCCTGAAGTATCTTTTCTGGTATTTTTGTCCTCATTGAGGATTTAATCAAGTCTCTTGCCCAGCATTTGGTTGTTACATCCCTTTAGCCTCTTTGAATGTGGGATGTTCTCTTGTCTTTTGCTTCTGGTTTTGTTTTCCATGGCACTGGATTCTTGGGAGTCCTCCTTCCAGCTGACCCTGATTTAGGTTCAGTGACAATAAAATAAACCCCAACAGCAATCTTGGAATTAGCATTGTTGACATTCCCACCTACTTAATTTTCCTACTTCTTAATTATGCCTTTATTTTAGACGTGTCTCTATTTTAATTATGTGCAATTATATGTAATTGCATATTCTTACTTCGTGTCATTATGGCTACAAGCAGAAAAGCACTTAGCCAGAAAAGTGTGCTGACTTTCCAAATATTCTCTGTATTCCTCTCTCTAGCTGCCAGTGTGTGTGCGCATGTGTGTGTGAAGTTGGGTTCAGACATGTTTCCCACTATCTACAGGACCCTGTGACACACATTCACCATCCCTTCCACCCCTGTTCTTCCTCTCTGAGCTAGGAATAATTTCCCTTCTGTCTACGTCACCGGGTTATTGAGAGAGCCATGTGTGATCACCTCTTTGAAGACATTTTCGGTATCATTACTACATATCAGTTTCAATATTTATCTAGAGAAATAAATCACAACTTGAGAGCATAAGCAAAGTGAGTGTCTTGGAGGCAGCAACGTGGCGCTGTGAGATCTGACAGGGTCTGAGCACTGATTCTACTAGCTGATGTTTCACCTTGGAAAACATATTAAGATCTTTGCGTTTTATTTTCCTCACTGGCAGAAGGAGAATAACCAGCCTCAGAGAATCGTAGAATGACTACATGAGCCAATATATGTAAAGCATTTCTCATGATGTCTGGAACACAGAGAAAACACTAAAATGTGAACTCTTACTATTGCATGGTGCTGTGAACCTATATAACACAGAGCCCAGGGTTTTGGAGGAAATCAGGGAAGGTTTCCCGAAGGCAGTGGCATTGGAATGAGATCTGAAGGATGATGGGAATTCGCAAGGCCAGGGAGCAGGCATTTGGAGTAAGGGGAGTAGCCACTAGACAGAAAAAACACCCAGATTTTTTTAAAAGCAGTGCCTTTTCAAACTTCAATGTCCACAAAAATCATGGAGGAATCTTATTTAAACATAAGTTTTGATGTAGTAGCTTTGGAGTAGAACTCGTCCAACAAAGCTCCCAGGGGAAGCTACTGCCACTGGTCCCTGCTTTACACATCTATTAAGTAGCAAGGCTCTAGCTGGGTGCAAAAATCTCAAGAGGAAACTACAGGTTATTTAAGGATAGCTGGCATGAAAACTGCAAAGGGGTGTGCCTTGGGGGAGCAGCCATTGGGTCAATCACCTCCAAGGAGTGCAGGCCACACACCCCTGGGTTCGAGTGCCTGGTCTGTGGGGAAAAAATCAGTGTAAAATACTTCTTTCTCCTCTCTCTTCCTTCATTCCTGCCTACTCACCTTCATTCCAGCCTACACTTTCCCTTTAAAAACCCTTTGAAAAGAAAGAAAACTGCAAAGAACGAGGGCTGGGGCTATTTGCTTGGTGAGGAGAGTAGAAGAGCTGAGATCTGAAATAACTACCTAAGGGGCTAAAGGGCTTTACAAGAGAGAACACCAACAGGACAGCCTTAGCTGCCCTGTGGAAAAATGTGGTCAAGGGGTGTCCCACAAAGGAGACAGGAGACCAGCAGGAAGCTTTTCCTGTTAAGTAGGTGAGAAACTGAGCTTGAAGTAAACTTGTGGTGGGGGTGAGAGAAGTGGAGGGGATTTGTTGGGGGTGAGGGGGGTTTCTGATTTGTTTCAGAGCCTGCTGTCAGCACGTGATAACAGAACACACAGAGACCAGCGACTCCTTTTGGCAATGGATGACCTGCTGTCCTCAAACTACCTTTAATCTGCCTCACTTGTTACTAACTCAAGACCTAGTCAGGAAACAAAAACCCAGGAAAGTAAACCCGTAGTTCAAAATTTAGCACTGGCTCTTACTTTGTTCTCACTGGTTGTTTGCTATGTGTTGACCTTCTCAAATTAGCTGTAACTTTTTGAGGGCAAGTGCCTAGTCCAATCGGTTGTTTCAGTTCCCCACAGCGCTAATGACCGAGGAAGCACTTAAGATTTGCTAGTTGACAATATGACAGAATGACATCTAGATGATTACATACATTACAAATGCCATCATCTTCAGTCTATCAGAATCCTCTGACGCTCCTGAGCACAGGTAGTCAGTAGAGTAACGTTTGACTACAGCGTCATAGGATTACTTAACAGCGCCAAAGCCGATCCCATCACTGTCTAACTCTACTGCCATCTACTGTTCAAGTGGCAAAGTAACACGTTCTCCTGGCCATCTAGTCAACTATGTAATGTTTGTTTTTCCAGCTCTCCAGGGCTTCCTGTGCTTTGAACTTCAACCCAGTATAGATGTAATTTTTAAATAGTTTCTGGTCTTTCATTATAACGAATCAGCACGATTCTGACAAGGTTAGCTTGTGAGTAATAAGTAGTTTATGCATTTATAGAATATTAAACATTTAAAATTTCAATGATAAAATAATCTTTTCACAGGCCCTTTCCCCAAAAACTAAAAGAAAAAGGTCATGGAATTTCCAAAGAATTTTAACCTATCTCTAATAGACATCATTATACTGGACATCTGTCTTGGTTACACTCTGTCTAGAGGGTAAATCTTACTCATTCCTGTGTGTTCTGGGGGCCTAGCAGTTGAGTACACCACCAGGCATATAGTCCACATACATCCCAAGGTCGTCCCCAGTTCAAGACCCGGGGCTGGGAGAATTGGGGGAACAACCAAGATGAACAACTAAAGAAAAGATTCTCCTCTCTCTTCCTGCCTGCTTACTCGGTTTCACTCCTGCCTGCACCTTTCCTTAAAAATAAAAATTTTATTCATTCTTTAAGGATCCCCTTTCAAATAAAACTTCTCTGTAAAACTTTCCATTATTCTTCATTCTGTAAGTAAATTCTCTCTTCCCTCTTCCACAATTGGTAATTGTTATAATGAAGCACATGGTGGAAGGATGATAGAAAGTCTCAGTAACAAAAATAGTTTTATAATTTCCCCTCATCCTCCTTTCTCTGTTCCTGCTTTTCTTTTGCAGACTAATCAAATTGAACTCTCAGCTGTGACCATCATATAAAGTGCTTGTTTTCAGAAGAGAACGCTCTAGGCAGGAAAAGGACAGAAGTACCTGTGTTGGGTGATCTGATGAGATTTGGAGCAATTTATGTTGCTGTGAGACGACCCAACTCTGTATTCCTAGGGACCAGATAGTGATGATTTCAAAGATGAAAGATGTGACAGTGGGCCAGGACCGAAATCCTTTCATATTTCTCCCTCAGACCCTACTTCAGAAAGAAATGTTAGTTAAAAGGGGCAAGGGAGGCACCAAGCAGGGAGAAATTATTTAAGTACGTTTCTGGCATCATTTAGGTGCCTGGGAGGAGTCAGTCTACAGGGGAGGCTGCGTGGTGCTGAGCAATGCACCAACGCCTAGGTCCTCAAGGCTCATTATTAAAGTCCGGCCTCTCCACAGAGTAACTATTTTAGCCCGTCACCTGCGCTTCCTTTTCATCCATTAGCCACTTCCTCTTAGCGTTGGGTCTACCAGGGTGCCTCTCACAGGTGCCTGCATGCTTCCTCTCTTCCTCGTTCAAGGTCACGGTGCTCGCAGCGCTCCTCCGGCGTCTGCGGCGTCGGACCGCGCCCCGCCCTCACACCTGGCGACCGCTCTGCGGCCACTAGCGCTGAGTCCGTCCCACACCTGGCGTCTCGTCACGGCGAAAGGATGTAAGGCGCCATAGCTGACTGCGGCACCACGCTCTAAAGCGCCCTCGGTGGGACTGCTCCCTCGCAGGCAGGCAAGACCAGGGTCTCGTCTCGTCGTCCCATCCTCCCGGGCCTCCCCTGGGGCGGGCTCTTTGGAGAGGGCGAGGATGCGGCGTGGGGCACCAAGGCACAGCATTTTCCTGGTAGGAACATAAATGCTCCAGTCTAGCTGTGTTGCACGAGGCCCGGACCTGGGGGGGGCGTGGCTTCCGGCTCCGCCCTCCCTGCCTTCCGGCTCTGGAGCCCCGCCGCTTCCGCCCGCAGTTGCTCCCGGCGCTCGCTGCGAACAGCCACTTCCGCCAGGAGTCCCCAGCGGCTCGCCTCGGGGACCTGGCCCCGCAGCGTCTGCCGCTTCCCGGCTGCCGCAGCCTGAGCGCCGCGACCCGGGCCTCAGGAGAGCCGGCGGCGGCTGGGCCCGTGGCGGAGCGGTCTCCGCGGCCGCGGGACGAACGGCGGACCTCCCGGCCCCGTCCGGCTCCTCGCGCTGCGGGTGACCTGGCCGCAGGCCTCGCCGCGCCCACCCGGGCCTGGGGCGGGGCCCGGCCTCCCCGCCCGCCTCCCGGCCCAGCCCGCCTGCCTGCCCCGCGCGGGGCCATTCGCCGCCGGGGCGCTCGCACCTCCGGGGCTCGGCGGCCCCCGGGCCCGGCCGCTGGCCGACATGGAGTTTGCCGAGCTGATTAAGACGCCGCGGGTGGACAACGTGGTGCTGCACCGGCCTTTCTATGCCGCCGTCGAGGGGACCTTGTGTCTGACGGGCCACCACCTGATCCTGTCCTCCCGGCAGGACAACACGGAGGAGCTGTGGCTTCTGCATTCCAACATCGACGCCATCGACAAGCGGTGGGTGCCCGTCCCCTCTCCTTGGCAGGCATCCCGGGTTCCCAGGTGGGCGACGGAGGAAACGACCCCGAGTGATCAGCCGGCGGCAGAGCCAGCCCTGTCAGGCCTGGGTCGGGAGCTGAGTTTGAGAAAGCAGACAGCCATCCGGATGACATCCCTGTTTTCCATGACATCAGGACGGGATCCCTGCGGTTACTACCTGCTCGTGCTCATCCTGATGATCATTTTTGGTACTAACGCCATTTGAGTGGGTTTTCTACCTTTTTTAAATTCTTCTCCTTTGCCCCCCCCCCCCAAATCCATTGACAATTGATTGTCCGTCATAGTTCATGACGTTGGCATTGAATGTGACTTACGTCAAGTCTTTTCATTTTTGAGGAAAACTTAAAAAAAAATGAAGATGTAGTGTTTAATTTCCACAAACCTTTTTCCTCCTCCAAAGAATGTTCAGTTTATTGTATTTATTTCTTACCTTGCAGGGCATTATTTTAATAATTCCCACTATAGGGGATTTTAATGTCTTTTGTTTTTACTTCATTCTGATTTGTAAAGAACAGAGCTGGCTCTTAAGCAAAAGTATGAATTAATGAAACTTTTTTTGCATCCTAGCCTTTGCCCTTCTAAGATAGGGTCTCAAAGTCAAAAAGTTTTACTTCCATCTGCAGTCAAAAACCCCATTTCCCCAGTGGCCTCTATCTAATTGTAGCTAGGAGAAGGTACGTTCATTATCCAGGATGCACTAACAAATAAATGGATGACAACAGTTCTTTTCTGTTACCTCTCATGGTAAGGCTGTTTGTGATAGATTTATTGTTTTCTGGCAGAGGCTCCTACTACATTCCCCAAGTCACCTTTTCCTGTCATTTCTTTACTTGAAACTCCCTGTCCTCACTCTATAGTTGCCCATCCAGGTCCTTCAATCTCAAGACTGTTTGTTTGTGATGCTCTTCTGTCTGAAATGCCTTCTTTTCCCAAGTTTGTTAAACATAGACATTTTGTGAACATTAAGGACACCAAGATAAATAAGATAACTCTGGCCTTTCAGGAGTTTAGAGACTATCATCCACAGTTTAACCATTTGAACTGCCACGAACCCCACAACTGGAAGTAATTCCACTCATCTTGAAATCCTATAGTTCTTCTTGTTCTTTTTTAGGAAGGATGAAGGCAAGCAGGCAGGCAGGAAGAGGGGGAAGAAGCAGCTTTTATTTTTTATTTAGTTGTTCACATTGGATCCTTCCAGGCCCGGGGCTTGAACCCAGGATTATGTGGCCTGTGTTCCTTTGGAGGTGATTGACCTCACTGCTCCTCCACCAGGGCGCATCCCTGTAGCTCTTTAATTAAACTTCTTTCATAAGTGCACACTCAAATTTCTGTTTTACTAGTCACATAGTCCTTGAAGCCAGGACTACATTCGTTTTTTATATCTTTTAAAAATCCTAACCGGCGCTCCCCAGTGACTCCGGCACTAAACCTGTGGCTGGGGTATAGACCATGTAAAACTCAAGGGCCTGGGTTTGCCACTTGTAAATAAATAGAAGTGCTTCCTCCTCCTCTTCCTTCCCTAAAAATCATTCTTTTTCCTCTCCCGTCTCTTAAAAAGCAGCAACAGAAACCCCTCGGCATATCTTGGATAGATAGGTTAATAAGAAATCTAAGGATTGACCACTAAGTGGCCATTGGTTCCTGAGGATACAAATTAAGAGTCTCTCCATCCCATCACCTCTTCCCCCCCACACCCCCTTATTTATCCACACTTAGGGTTGCTTTTCACATTTTCATTTCATCATATATCATATTTTCCTGGCATTTACGCCTTGGCAGGCAAGGTAGGACATAAAGGAATGTATAAAATATGCGCCTTATAATCTGTTAGGGGAGAAATGACAAACTGAACACACCTTGATCTTTTTCCTGGAAAGCATCATGGTATATAATAGGAAGAGCATGAGCTGGGTGGGCAGATCAGAGTTGAAATTGTACCTTTAAAAAAAAAAAGTGTGTGTGTATATATATATATATATATATATATATATATATATGTGTGTGTGTGTGTGTGTGTGTGTGTGTGTGTATCTATATAGACATATATTTATGTATGTCTATATAGACATATATTTATGTATATATATATATATTTTTTAAGGACAGATGCAGACAGGAATAAAGATGAGCAGGCAGGCAGGAAGAGAGAAGAGGAAGAAGCATTTTATTTAGTTGTTCATCTTGGCTGTTTCCTCCAGCCTGGGTCTTGAACTGGGGACCTTGGGGTGTAATGGAGTGTGCTGCAGTGAATTTAGCCACGAGGCCACCAGGACACACCTGAAGAAATATTCACCTCTGAGTGTCTCCAAATGCTTATCACTGGCTGGGCTCTGCGGATACAGCGATGACTAAGACAGATGAATTCACATTCTAGTGGGGAAGAGCGACATTCAGCTAAATCAATAAGTAAATATATAAAAATGACAGGCGGGAAATGCCAGAAGAATAAAGGAAGATGGGAGGATGGACAGTGCTGGAGGTAGTGTGTTTAGGATTTCAGAGAAGATAAGTGGCATTTGGAAGCTAGCACTGCGACTTTAAGGAGAGCATTCCAGCCAGAGGGAACAGCGATCGCAAAGCCCTGAGACAGGCACCTGCCTAGCACCTACCAGGAGAACACGGCAGCCAGTGTGTCTATAGTGCAGCGAGCTGGGTAGAGGCGAGCAGGACAGCAGAAACTGGCTGGGGGTAAGTGGCAGCAGATGATGAGGGGCTCAGATGGCTGTATGATGAATTAGCCCTTGAGAGTTGCGCTCAAGGAACTAGCAGACAAGATGATTCTGGTCACGACAGAAAGTGGATTGTGGAGAGGCAAGAGTAGAAGCAGTTAGGAGACTGTCAAGTGGTTCAGAGAAAGGCAGTGTGACCCAGAATGGAAGCAACAGTCCTGTGGTTAGATTTGGGATTGTTTTTAAGGTCGGGCAGCTCTGCCTTTCTGGAAAATTGTCAGCGGGTCTGAGAGGAAGAGTGGTGTCAAGGATGATTCCCTTATGTCTGCCTCTCCTGAGATAGGTACCCACGGGTAAGCTGCTAACCTCAATTACATCACAGACAGGGAGAGAGCCCCTCTCCCGCCTAGCAGTCACTTACATTTTAATAGTGCTTTAGAAGCATGCAGAATCCTTCCAGGTACATTGCATGCATAATTTTATTTGGTTCTTTCAGCATGCAAGGTTATACACAAGTTTTTCAATTAAATTTTTTCTATGACTCTCTGATGCAGAAAATTGAGTTAATTTTGCAAAATTGATGACTCATCTTTTTTTTTCTTTTTTTTAAAGGAAAGGTGCAGGCAGTAATGAAGGCAAGTAGGCAGACAGGAAGAGAGAGGAGGAAGAAGCATTTTGTTTTATCTTTATTTAGTTCACATTGTTTGTTCCCCCCCAGACCCAGGACATAAACCTGGACATCAGATGTATGTGGGCTACACTCCTTCGAAGGCAGACCAAACCTCTGCTCTACCACGGTGTGCTGACTCATTGTCATTTCATGATTAATTACAGGGTTTCCTGTTTAGTTGCCTTTTTTTTTTTTTTAATTTTTCAGTCCTAATTTCACATCGCTTCCTACCTCATCCTCAGCCCCTACAGGCAACTGTGTTGTATTGCTGTTTGTCCTTGGATCTTTGCAGAGCCCTGAAGCATACGCGTGGGAATGTGCACACGTGCTTGTGAGTTTAATTCATCTGAGTGACATTCAGTAGTAGATCTTGTTCTATCTCTCAACATGACCCAGTACTCTTTTTGCAGATCTCGTCATAGTTGTTGTATGCACATCCATTTCCTTGTTTCTCACGGCAGCATAAATATCCAGGGGTCCACAGCACTCTAGTAGCTGGCCCTTTCGTTAGCCTCCAGCTCCTTCCTATCACTAACGCTCTGATAAGCATGCTCACTTGGGTTCCGCGATAACCTTGTGCAAGAATTCCCCTGAGATTGTGCCTAGGCTGGGAGGGAGCCACAAAGCAGATACACATTCATTCGTGAAGTAAGGCCAGGTGGCTTTCCAAAATGTCAGTTCCAGTTCGTCTCCCACCGTGGTAACTGTTTGCACATTCTAATTGACATTTGATATTATTATATTTCCAATCTTGGCCAGTCTGATGACTCTGAAATAGTCCCTTTACTATGTATTTCTCTGATTACCGGTGAGTTGCAGCAATTCCATTCTTCTTTTCCTTTCTGTGAGTTTCCTTGCCCACTTTAAAATAGAGCCTGTCATCCCTGTGTTAGTTCGCACCAGGTTCTTGAATGTGCTCTCGGTGTTAATTCTGCCTTTAAACACTGCAGATGTCTTCTCTTCTGCTGCCAGCTGTTAACTGTGCCCTTCGTTGAACCGGTCTCTAATTTTAATGCAAAATTCTTCTGCTTTTTACTTCATGGTTTGTGTTTTTTAAGTTAAGAAGTCCTTCCTTATCCCAAGTGCTCTAGCACTGCATTTTCTTTCCTATTAGCTTTAGAGTTTTGCCCTTTACTTTTGGGTCTTTACTTTGTTTGGGTTCTGCATTCGTTTCAAGGTGGTAAGACTCCACCTCTTTTTCAAGAAAGCCAGTTCTTCTAACCCATCTTCGACTGATTTAATATGTCAAGTGATTTTTTTATCTCCATATAAATAATACAGCTTTTGTTATGTCCCATAAAGTTTTTTTATGTTATGATGTTATTTTAATTTTCTCCTCAGTATGTTCTAATTTCCCTTACAGTTTCTGCTTTACTTCATTTGATGTTTAAGAGCATGTTGTTCAGTTTCCACACTGTGACTTGTCCACTTTTAATTTTGTTATTTATATCTAACCTCATCCCATTGGGGTTGGAGAAGATACTTTGTATGATATCTAACTTTTTGAGTATTAGGATTTGATCTGTAGCCTTACAAAAATGTCCCAAATGTACCTAAGAAGAGTGTGTATCTTCATTGTTGGGTAGAGTGTCCTGTAAATATCTGTTAGTTCTAGTTGGTTTACTTGGTTGTTTCCACTGATCTGTCTGGCTGTTCTGTTCATCACTGCCGGAAGTGGAGGCGCCAAGAGTATGGTTTTTAACAATACGTTTCACAACAGACATTCCTCTGTGTCAGTCGTTTGTGGTATCAGTGGAAGCTCCTTTACCCATGCTGATGTTGTTTGCCTGTTCAGTGAACAGTGATGGGAGACCTGGGGTGCTCAGACCTGGGATGGAATTCAGGAAGAGTAGCTGTAGGAGTTGTCTCTGAACTGGGCAAAAGACAAAGTCTGATTGATCTGCTTTTGATCATCATAAGAATATCTGGCTTAAAGAGTTGGGGACAATCAGTGGCAAAGCAAAAGAAAAGTCAGAGCTCTTAGCAAATGCATACACACAAAACAGCAATAAATAGAAGTAAGCCCAACTAAGGTAAAATTACATTTGTATAATTTTTACGAATGTAAAAGTTATGTTTAGATTTAGCATTTAGTCTGATGTTTGCCTTGATTTAGAGTACATATTTAATATTTACATATTAAAATTATTTTTCAAAGATTGAAAAAGAGATGTGTATACTTCCTATCAATTGCTATAATTGGAAGAAAATAAAATTTGAAATGAACTGTTTGCCTATATTTTAGAAATGGCTCTATACGAACACAACACATCACTTATAAATTTTTTCTATTCTTTGTAGATCCAAAATAGTCTCCATTAAATGAATTATCCTTATGTGAATTACTTTAATGTATTTGAAATAATTTTAAGTACAAATATCTTAAATAATACATGCCAATATGTTAAGTATGCAGTTAATGAATTGGGGAGAAGGCTGAATATAGATTGTAATGGCATTCTTTTGAAAGAAATAATTGTAGACTAGTTAGGACTATATATGTGCCTAAGTATGATTTGTAATTTTTTTTTTTTTTTACAGATTTGTGGGACCCCTTGGTACCATCATCATAAAATGTAAAGATTTTCGAATTATTCAGTTGGATATTCCTGGAATGGAGGAGTGCTTGAATATAGCCAGTTCCATTGAGGTAAGTATTTTGGAAGTGAAATCTGATGAAAATAAATGATTATTCAAAAGAGCATTATATTCTGACTGTAACTCTTAAGTTTCTCCATTAACTATTTGGTCATGTTCTATGCCTGAAATATTGAAGACAAGAAAAGCCTTACCCTGATTCCTGTTGCAGGAATGTGAGAGGACTTTATTGGCATGTAGCAGTTTTTAACGTTACTCATTTTATGTCAGTAGCTCCAGTTCTGCTTTATGGATTTCCCTTGAGTTCATATTGGTAAAAAAAAAATAGATGCTCCATCATCTGGTTTTCTGTATGTGTGCTTGTTTGGAAGTGGATTAGTGGGTTTAGTAGAAAGTCCCTTGAGAGGAAATTTTACTTTTGCTTGTTATTTCACATTCACTGTACACATTTCCATGTTTTCTGTGTACCAAAGGAAGTTCATGAACTTTCTTTCCCCAATAGATTTTCTTTGAAAACATCTTATATGGAATTTTAAACCAATAAAGCAAATACAAGAAGAATTGCTTTCGTTCACGTTACAGTGGGTATCAAGTGAACAAGAGGCCCCAGTTGACTTGACCTTTTCCACCTGCCTTCTGAGTGCTTCCTCAGAGACGATGAAAACAACTAGTAAGAGTTAGCCAAGTGCATTATTTACTTCTTTACCAGATTAGGAACTGATACAGGATTATGTTCTCTTGCATGTGCTAGTTGACCTTTTTACAGTTGGTGCCATCCTAGATTTGAATAGAAATATAATCATTATTGAATGGCATCATATTCGACTCTTGATTTTCCTGCTTGGTAGCTGTGACCCTGGGTGAAGTACTGAACCTCTCTAACCGTGGCTTCCTAAATAAGGATGATTTTATCTACCTTTAAGTCAAATTTTCTTTGTTGTAAGAATTATATTAGTTGATATATGTAGAAAGTTCAGTAGAATACTTAGCAAATTAGCTAACATTCGAGCTCCTTCTTTCATTTATTTAGTACAGTTTCATGGTGAGACTTTTTTTCCAATTGTGGTTTAAAATCTGTAGTACAATATACCATCTTACCAACTCTGAGTGTAAATTCAGTCATGCTCTGTAGATGACATCATTGTGCACATATCTCAGGAGCATTTCCATCTGACAGCTGAAATGGCGCCCTTCCTTCCTGCCTCCCCCAGCCCCAATCCCACCGCTGCTTTAGTCTCTGGATTTGACTCCAGTAGCTGCTGTGTGGAAGTGGACACACAGCATGTGTCCTTTGTGCCTGGCCGATTCACTTAGCGTAATCTCCTTCAGATTCACCCGTGATGCACTGGGAGTTCCTTCCCTTTCAAGACCTAATAATATATTCCATTGTATGTGTATATATGCAAGACTTTTAAAAAGAGATTTCTTTGATAAAGCAAGGAATTACCACCAGTTATTTCCTTTTGTTTGTTTCGAGTAAATCTGAATTTCTATATATTGGATGTGCTTAAGTCGATATATTTATTTTCTAGTTATATAAATAATGTTGAATATCTGTTTAGATTACAAATAATGGAAATTTTAGATAATTTAATGTTTAGATTGAAAACCTGTTTTCTTTCCCTTTATAACCAATTATTTTGCCTTATTTTAAATCATTGCAACTAAGTTATAGTAATCAACTTAATGTTTTTTAGCTAAGTGGAGACTCACTAATTCTTTCCTCATTTTTGAGTGATTAATTTGGGCTTTATGTCCAAAAGAGGAAAATAGAGGAGGGTAGAAAGTTTTTTAAAATCTGTAACTAGGACTTTGGTTTTTAAACACTAGTAAGATAGAGGAACACTGTCGTGGCACTTAGGATGTGGCGTGTACAGGTAACTTGCCCTGGTGGAGTATGGGTTGGGTCCACTGCCTCTGGCCAAGCACAATCCACATCCATCCCAACGACCCAAGTTTGTATTGCAGGAACTGGGGGAACAACCAAGATGAACAACTTAATAAAACTTAAAAGTGCATCTTCCTCCTCTTTCTTCCTTCCTGACTGCTTGCTCACCTGCCTGCCTGCCTGCCTGCAACTTGCATTTTACAAAAAAGAAAATGGCATGTAACATTTTTCTTTCTACCTTTGCTAAATTTGACTTCAGGAAAGAAGAACAGTTGAACTCTTTGTCTTACAAAAACATTATTTGGAAGTCAAACAGTAATGTTGGTCTGGCCAGATTCCCCATGAGTGAGAAATAAATGCATGTTAAATGGAAATTACGTTCTGCCATTTATTTGGTCAGGGGGATGCTACTGACCCACTTCAGTTGAGAATATGTTTGTTTTTGTTGTTTTATGTTTTGGGGTCGGATTTTCACTGCCCGGTCATGGACGTGTTCTCATCCCTTTTAAAATCTGTAGAGTGCCGGCTGCAGGGCATCAGAGATGTTGCCTATAATGCAGCCTGGAGAAGAAGCCTGTCATCCCCTTTCTGGGTGCATGTGCTTGACTTTGTTAGCATCTGACGCTAATCAGTGGTTGAATTAGCTGTGTCTGTACAGATGAATGAAAGCTCTTTAGAAACAGACTCATTATATAGAGGAACCTGTGAATGAAAAGGAGCCATAAATTCTGAGCCGCTCCATAATTTGACCTCAGAAAGGGAATGCTCTGTAAATGTTCTGCAGCTTATTGACCACACATAGTGAACTTGGCCTCTAACCTTTTCCTGGCATCCAGTCTGTCTCTTCCCCACCCTACTGTAATACAGTTATAATATAATATAATATTCGGAGTGACAAGTGAATTTCTCAATAGCATAGTCAAGCTGTTCTTTGTCGTCAGGTGTCTCTCTGCCCAAATAGTCTCTTGTCACAAATAGAAGTCCCCCTGGAAGAATAACTGGCCAGAACTGTTTTCTGAGTTGCAGCAGAGTCTGATGAAGCTTTTCTCTGTGTGGCTTCAACTGCCTTTTGGGGTTGAAATGTTTTCAGTTCTTTCAGTCTTACTGTGTTTAAAGGGGAAATCCTGTCTCGGATGACATGCAGTGTAATCACACATCAAAAAATGAGTGTCCACTGTCTGCGTTCTTTTCTTTTTGACGGACAACTTGCATTCGAAATCATAGTTGTGCAGCTGTGATGGAAAACAGTAAGGAGATTCCCTGAAAGGGAAAAATAGAGCTACCCCGTGATCCAGCAGTCACACTTCAGCGCAATACCCAGAGGAGATCAAACACTGCTCAAAGAGATACCCGCATTCCCATGGTCATTGTGGCATGAGTCGCAGTCGCCAAGTTATGGAGACAGCCTGAGTGTGTTGATGGATGCATGGAGAAAGAAAAGGTGGTGCACATACAATGTAATATAAAGAAAGTAATCCTGCCATTTGCACCAGCGTGGATGAACTTATAGTACATTTTGCTAAGTGAAACAAGGCAGACACAGAAGGACAAATTATGCATGGTATCACTTCTGTGTGGAAACTGAAAAAACAAAGTCAAACTCATAGAAACAAAGAGTAGAAAAGTGCCAGGGCTGAGGGGCGGGAGTGGGGGGCAGGGGGAGGATAGGGAGAAGTGGGTAAAAAGTCTAGGCTTTGAGTTACAAGAGGAATAAGGGGAGGATCTAATGTATAACATGATGGTGATAGTTGGTAGTACCATTTTGTCTCACTGAAATTTGCTAGGAGAGTAATTTTAACTTCTTAAAAACAGAAGTAAATCTGTGAGATGGTAGATTGTTAAGTATCTTGAAGGAGGGGAGTCTGTCGCAATGTGTACACGTCACAAATTATGCTGCACACTTTCACAGATGTCTTAGTTTTGCCAGTCATACCACAATAAAAGCAAAAGGCATTTAAAAAAAATATTGCAGAGTATCTTAAATATATGTAATAGAAGTATGCTAGTGCTGACTGGTGACGTCTCTGGCCTGGTCAGACAGGGATGATGGGCTTTCTTCTGCTTGTCATGATCGGCAGCCAAAGACGGGAAGGAAGTGGATGATGGATTGTACAGCGGCTGTGCGCCTCCGTTTTGTCCATTTTATGAGCTGGGGGGAAGGCTTCATGGTTTATAGACCGAGAATGACTGGATGGGGATGCCGTGTTAAGCTGCTGGGCCGCATTAATATCCATCTATGTCATACATCATGGAATCGTCTTTTTGTGGCCTGTCTGTGATGACAGGGAGATAGCTTCATTCGGGGAGTTTTGGGGTGCTGGTTTGATGACGCCCCTCCTCCCTCCCAGGTGAATATCTCCACAGTTACTGCAGTTGGAAACTGCAGTTGGGATTGTGCTAATCGACTTTGATGCCCCTTTTTCGAGCCACAAACATGCTTCCATAGCTACCCTGTCAGGATGAAACTGCCAGATGATCACGGACGCGCTGTCTCTCTTTCCCTCCCACTTAGTCAGTTTTCCTGGGGTCGCCACCAAAATTTAAGTGGTCCAGGTGACCAGAGACTTGTTGGGGACCGCAGAGTTATTGCCTCGAATCGAGAATGGGTCCGTGCAGCATGAAGAGGGATGATTCCTGGCTGAATGGCATGTCACTCTCCGGGGGAGGGAATGAGCACCGTGGAATGTTGTGTCTGTTACGGGGGGCGTGGAGTAGCCAGACTTACTCTGGAGTTTGTTATGTGCCCGGCATTGCTCTAAGCCTGTTTATAGCTCTCTCAATATTCCCAGCAGCTCTGTACAAGGAGGATACTGTTCCTGCCACTTCACGCCAAGGATCTCGGCGTGGTTGCGTTATTTAACCACCGTTCATGGGATCTAGAATGCGGGGCAGCAGTCTGACTCTGGTCACGAAGCTATATACTGTTTTTTTTATAGTTACTTACAGACACTGACTTTAAATAATTTGCATTTGCTTGTATAGCTGATGACTGAGTTTTGAGCCAAGACCTGCTGGGCAAATCCAAAGCTGCTTGTTTGCTGACCCTGGAGCTCTTTGAGCCCTTTTATTAAGCTTTATGAGATGGTGTCAGGAAGGAGTGGTTTCATTTGTCTCCTAGAATAGGTGTGTATATTTTTTTGTTCTTCTATTCATTCAGCAGATGCTAATTGAGTATATATTATGTGCCCAATACCTCGTTAGATGTTAGAAGCATAGAATTTAGTTTCAATAAGATTATTGTAGCTGGTGACAAATCCAGTGTTAGAAAAGTTCACTGGGTGCCCATCATTAATTAGGCCGTAGTTGTTTAATACCAGTTTGTCAGAAATGGTTTCAAACTGCGATCTGTTCCTTTATTTATTTTAAGCTTCTTTTCTTTTCACCCCTGAGGCACTGTCTACCCTGGACTCCATCACGCTGATGTACCCTTTCTTTTATCGGCCCATGTTTGAAGTGACAGAAGATGGCTGGCACTCCTTTCTTCCTGAGCAGGAGTTCGAGCTCTACTCTTCAGCTGTGAGTAATTTTTTAGAGCTGTGGGTAATGAGAAGCAAGCCAACACATTACTGTGCTTGGGAAAAGGATCACTTCCTTTGGAAGAGTAATGCGATGCAGTTGACTTACCCTTGCCTGAGAGAAGTGTCTTCTAGCTGCTGGCTGCACCTCTGCCGTGCAGAGATTTTGTAGAACTTGTTCTCCGTGGGTAGTGGTTTTTTTCCTGGTGGCTTTTATTGTGTTCCAAACAGTACTTTTTTTTTTAATTTTGAAAATGACATCGATGAAATATTAAGTAAGGTCTTCATAAAGATAATCTTGACATACTTTGAGCTAACTGTTGGGTGTTTTAAAAGCATCTCCATAGAAGCAACATTATCTGTAGTGATTAGATTCTGAGCCGTCCCAGAAAAGGCTGTTGAATTCCCCGTGCACCTAATCTGTAGAGAACCTTATTTCACATTTGTCTCTGTGGGATAATCTGTGTGTTTTTAACTTCGGTTGCTTAGACCCGGTATCTAGAACCTGTTTTTCTTTCTCCTCCTCCTCGTGCTGCTTTCTTTTTCCGTGTCTCATAAATGAGTCCTGAGTGGATGGAGATACAGGAATCAGGGTGCCTTGTAATTGAGAAGAACAAAGATGCCCATAGCAGCGGGAAAGGAAAGGGAGTGTCACGTTCACACTAGTTCATGGACAACCCCCGGGTTTACACTGCCTTCAGTGTCTTTATTATTAAAACCTGCAAGTCAGCATTCTCAAATGCATGGTGCTTTTCTTATGTATCAGCTAACCCCCACATACCAGCTACTTAGAGATGAAAGTTATTTCCTGGTGGGACGTGACACTCAGAATGTGATTCGGAAGAGAGGTGCCTGTATGATTTGCTTGTCTACCCCGAAGATGTCGGTATGCATGACCTGCCCATGGTTTATCTTGGATTTAAGTGCCGTAGTGAGCCTAAGTCTCTATCCTGTGAGTCGGCATTCAGATCAATCTCCTGTTCTGCACTAAATGCACCCCAGTCGTGGCTGTCCACCTCAGCTGAACGCCTGGGGCGGGAGAAGTCCCTAAATGACACTGTAACGTCTCCGGTGGACACAGCTGTGAAACTGAGCTGCACTCTGTCTCTCTGAGCTCAGACCCAGTGTTTCTGTGCGCAGACTGCCTTTTCCTCTATCAAGAACTCTTCTCCCAACTGAGAGGCTTACAGGTCCCTTTCGAGTCTTCCTTTTTGTAGATTAAATATCGGCATTTATTTCAGTCTTTTTTCATAACACTGACCTCAGGGCCCCACACTTTCTGAGTTCTTCTCAGTGGGCCTTCAGCTGTCACTGATTTTCTTTAACAGACGGTGCCTGTCGCATTAGTCTAGAGTGAAAGTGCTGGCACTTCAAGCAGCCTGAACTCGCGTTGACTTTTCTGAGAATTAAGTTAATGAAATAAACTAAAATCCCTTTCTCTTTCCATTGTACTGTTAGGGGCGCCTTCTATGTTTTTATATTTATATATTTTTACTTAGAATCAATACTTTTTTCTTAGTAGGTTTAAGCTAATTTTTGAAGAACTGTGTGTATTTGAAGTTTTCTTTTTTCCTGGAAATTTTAAATCTACAGATTTAATGAAAATATCCTGTAATGTTGTGGTTTAAAGTGTTTACTTTTTAAAGTTTTAGAAATTTAAGATGAGCAGTAAATTTAAAACTGCAAATTGAAATGTAAGATTGCAGTGAAATAAGTAAAATAAGTCCTGACAAAAGTTTCCGTAGGGTACAGGGGATGTGACATGATTAGGATTGTGTTATAGAAAATAAATTTTGATGCAAAGTGCTGAGAACCTGCTTAAGAGGCCACTGTAATAATGGAGATGGCTGGATCAGCAGCTCAACAGAAGACGGTTATAGAGTAGAAAAGCTTCCAGAAGTAGAATTGAAGGAATTTATGACACATCATTAACCATGACAGGTGAAACAGGCGATGGCATCTGGGCTGGGGGTGAGGGGAGGTGTGCCAAGGAGGTAGGAGAGGCGAAGAGGAATGTGCGATGGGAATGAGTTGCGTTTACTTTAGGAGATGGTGAATTTGAAGGGCCTGTGTGGTACATGTTACTAAATTTGTCCGAGAGATAGTTTGCTGTGTGTTGAGAGATCTGTGTTAAAAACGAAAAATTAGTAGTCAGTGTGTACATTGTAGAAACCATAGGGAGAAACTGAGATTGCCAAGGGAAAGCATTTATAGCGAGAACGGGGCCTGGATGGAACCATCTCAGGGGTGAATGGAGGAAAAAAGCCAAGGCGAGGTGTGAGTTTCCAGGAGGAGGGGTCAGCAGCATAAGACGCATCTTACTCATGGTTCGTTCTCTTGTGGCTGCAGCGCAAGCTGCTGGAGTGTGAATGAGCAGGGCGTGGAGCTCGCCGGTCTGCGTCCTGCTGTCTTCCTCGTCAGTGAAGACAGACAGACGAGTGGTGCTTCTTGAGTGAATGAATGTGGGGATGTGTGCGCTCGTGCTACACGGCAGCAGGACCTCCTCTACATCGTTAGAAATCCTCTGCCAGGTCGGCATCTGTCACGTAATTCTCTTTAAGTGAGATGTTATGACCATGTGAAAAGGTCTTGGTTATAATTATAGCATCAACCATTCTCCACTTCTCCTGTGTCTCAAGAAGCATGGTGGATTGAGGACAGAGAACGTCAGCCAGCTCTCACGGTAGCTTGCGGTGCACCCACATGCATTATTGGTCACTTGACTTTCCGAGACTCAGTTGCCATGTCTGCAAAATAAAATGATTGAAAAAAAAATCTAAGAGTTCCTCCCCCTTTTAGCATGCCTTTGTTCTGGGATATCATAAAAGATTCTTTCAAATACTTTGCTGAAATACACATATACAGTCTGTCTCTGGTGCCCCACTGTGCCTCGTTAGAAATGATACAGTCGTCCCTCGCTGTATCGTGGGTTTTTAAAAAAACATATCTAATTCTGTTCCACAGAATTTTTGCTGTGTCGCGGGATTTTGCGGTCTGCATTCACTTCACTAGTGAGCACCCACACAGAATTTTATGTGTTGTTGAAATTACGTAGGTTTAAGAGTGTAGAAAGTGTTTATAAGAGTGTGGGAAAGGTTAATAAGAGTGTGGGAAGGGTTTATAAAACCTTAAAATATATATACATGATAAAATAAATTATAATGCCTCTACTTCGTGGATTTTCACCTGTCGCGGGGGTCTCTGGAACCTAACTCCTGCGATAGGTGGAGGGATTACTGTATTAAAAGATAAGATTCTCCTCTGTCCTGATTGAGTAACTCGTTTTTGACCTGCCCTCCTTCAGATCTCAACCACAAACTGTGAATAATGTACAAAAAAAAGGATTATCTGAAGTTTCTAGCAAATGAACAGAGAGCATATTTTGGAGGAGTCAAAACTTAGAGAGGGTGACTGGCAGTGAGTTTTTCTACTTGGGGGTTTTGTCTTAAGGTTTGTGGGAGTGATGGTGAAGAGTAGGTGACATTCCAAGAGAAGGGGTGCTTTCTCTGGCACAGCAACCGGGAGGAGACTGGGGCAGGAAACTTTGATTCTGTGTATGACCCTGAGTCTGGTGGATTTGTGAGCCGTGTTGCCTCGGGCAGACTGAGGGCCAGCTCAGGCCTCGCTGCTGGCGCCTCCGGTGTTACAGAGGACGTGGGTTAAGTCCGACCAGGCTAATTGCCCGTGAAAACGAAAACATTAGCACTCTTTGCGGGAATATAATCAAAGGCAGGGTTTTCTGCAGCACAAGAGCCCACACTGCGCAGGATGTGATCCAAAACTGAGCCAGGATGTGAGGGCCCTTTCTCAAGAAAAGATCACCAACAAGTGCCAGCCCCAAGGTGACGCAGATGACCACACATGGCTTTTCAGCAGCTATTAAGTGAAAGGAAATGCAGGAAATCTCAACAGAGAACTGAAAAATACTGGAATTATTAGGTCTTTTGGAAAATTACGTATGAAATTTAAACTTCACTGGATGGGCTAAAAAGGTAGAGAAGGAGTGACCAAGACAGAATCAGTAGGAAATCAAAGCAGTGGAAGTTGTTCAGTAGAAGGAAGGTAGAGGAGAAATGACATAAAAATAAACACCTTCAGGGACTTTGGGAGCAGTATTAAAATGCCTAGCATATGCGTAATGGACGATCCAGCAGGAGAGAATGGAGAGGGTAAGTCAAAAAAATATTTAAGGGAACAAAGTACAAAAGCTTTCCAGATTTAATGAATGACAGCAGAGTTGTTGGTAAGTTGGATATGAAGAGAATTTGTTTGATCTGATAAAGTGTAGTTAATCAAACACATAGAAGTCATTTTTGACTCCTGTTAAGTTCAAGAGTGAGCAGGGTGTCCCGGTCGCTGCTGGAGCCGGCTTGGAAAGGCAAGAAGATGAGCAGATGAGCCAGCGGGACGGAGCAGAGCCCACCCACCTGGAACCTGCTATGTGAGCGGTGGCGTGGCGCAGCAGTGGAGAGTCGCATCCTCCAGGTGGGAAGACAGCAAGTGTTGCCTGCTGGTGGAGCGTGTCATTTAGAAGTTGGAGGCAAGCTCCCAAAAAACCCCAAAAAATCCAGCAAAACAAAACAAAACAAAACAAACCCACCAAAAATCCCTTTCTAGAAGAGCAGAAAATGGGGAAAAGGAATTAGAAAATGAGTGAACAGGAAACAGAACCAATCTTAAAAACTTTTTAAAATTTGTAACATGAATAACTTAGAGAAATGGAAAACTTAAAAATACATCTCACAGAAGGATTAAAAAAAGAAAGCCTCTTGACTCGCAGTACCTCGGCCACGCTCGGGCTGCACCCTCCTGGTGCGCGAGCCCGGTGCACTGGTCCGGGCCAGTGTGGGGACCGCTGGGATTCACAGGAGCACATCTGAGTTTACAGACGGACTTTCCTTGTACTGTAGGAAGCTTTCTGCTTTCTTCGAGTGATTTTCATTTCTGAGGTCTGAGATGGTCATCTGATAGTTGGACATCGTACATGTCTAGATTTTAGCATACTGACTTAGAGATCCCTTCAGTGACAGCGAAGTATCACCTTTCATAGCATTGTTACTGTTTTAAGACGGATGTCCCTGTTTTCTACGTTATTCCCGTTTTAAATAACAGAGGCCCAAGGGACTGACGTAGCTGGCAGCTGTGCGCTCCGCTGTGGTGGTGAAGCGGGAGGACGACAGTCCTGATGCTGCCCGTTAAGAGTTTCGTTGACAGCGCAGGGGCGCCCAGGAGAGGGTGGAGGGGTGATGTGGGCCTTGGTCATCAGAGATACATTTAGCGTATTTAACCTGGAGGGTAAAACACCAAGGGAGAAGCAACTGTCCTTCGAATACTCGTTAGAATTCCATGTGAAATAGGGAACTTGTACGGAACTCATGACACAACCAACAGAGGAAGTTGCAGAGTCGCAGATTTTTTCTCAGGATGAGGAGGAACTTTCTGGAACCAGGGCTCCCTGGCAGTGCAGGAAGCCGACTGAAGACGGGCGCTCCTTTTCTCTGCACGTGCAGGGCGGGCCGTCCTGCTGCTGAGCCCCCGAGGCTGCCGTCCCTGTTGCGTGAAAGCTGACCTGCAAGTTCATTAAGCTCTTTCAGCTGATTTTGTGGTGTTGACATACTTGCTGAGTTTGCAAGTGTTTTGTGTTTTTCAGACCAGTGAATGGAGGTTAAGCTACATCAATAAGGAATTTGCTGTCTGCCCCTCTTACCCGCCAGCCGTCATCGTGCCCAAATCCATCGACGACGAAGCCCTTCGGAAGGTGGCTGCGTTTCGACATGGCGGGCGCTTCCCAGTCCTCAGCTATTACCACAAAAAAAATGGAATGGTAAGCGCGGGTCTTGCTGCTTGGTTTCCTGGCAGGTTTGCTTTGAGGATTTTCTCTTAGAAGCGCTGCACTGTTCTGCATGCCTGTTCGTCAGGGCGGTGAGTCTGCGCTGCTGGGACTGTCCTGTGGGCTTTAGGAGTCAGGCGGAGGGGTTTCCTGTGTCCCGTGTGGCCGTAGTCTTCCCCTTGCCGCTCAGCCGTCGAAGCCAGGTAGGCTTACCTTCCGGACTCAGGCCAGAGGGAGCTCGTGTTCATTTGCTGCGTTGACTCTCTTCCGTCGATGCCACACGTCTGACCGGGATGATGCCACGAGCCTTTATTGTAGTTATTCTCATCACGTTCCCATGTGAAAGCCGAATGGAGCCGAGGTTTCCGTTTTCAGAAGGAAGAACGGCACCTGTCCTTCACCACAGCCTAAGTGAACACAGGAGTCAGCATTGAATAAATGAGCACTCACCGTGTGTTCGTTTCCTAAATATTTTGTAAAGCTGTTTCCTCCTCCCCAGCAATAATTTTGAAACCAATAATAAACTAGTGGGTGAGCTCTAGCTGTCTCTCATTTTTCCCCCTCAGCAAGCAGTCATACACAGATATGTAAAATAAAAAGATTTCTACAAGTTTGCTACTTTTGCATCAAGTCACCTATCCTGCTTGTCAGTATCTTCCTTTTTCCTGGGGTTCATTACAAAGCAACTGTTACTAAATATATGGTTGTGTTCATTTAAATGGCAAATGCTCTCTGGTTGTTAGCCATTGTCATCTTCTGGATGACCTTTCTCGGTCGTGTTACATTCCAACATAGTTAAGATGACAGTATATATTGTGGAGTGTCTTGAAATAACTACTCCATTTATCAGGAAGAGATTCGTATGCGAGGTATTAACTTACTAAGAAAAGTTTCAAAAGCAAGCCTTTCAGAACGACTGGTCTTCATCCCACCAAGTAGATATGCAAATTGTCAAGTCGGGCAACGCTGAGAAAGATGGAAGAGGGCCACTGGAGGATAAAGAAGCGATCGGTAACATTTGAGATAGTGAAAAATGATTCTCCGAACAAGAATAATAGTGCATAGACTTGAAAAAATGTACCAGTGGTGCCTTTCTTTTTGTGACTCTTGATAAAGCATCCACCAACTCTGTGTAGTTCAAGCAGAAGTTTACTGGCTTCAAGCCATTATTATCTTCATTTCAGAGCCGGTCTCTGGGTGGTCAGTTCACTTAATGAACTTCAGGACTTGATCTGAGAGCGATGCTTTCCTGTGTGAAAGTGTTGAGACAGTAGGAAAAAAACCCTTCAGCGGTGCCAGTTTTTTTTTTTCCACAGTCATAAACTCCTGCCGAGATACAGAAATATTTCTCTGTTTTAGAGTCAAGTTCATTTCCAAGTGTCACAGAATTGTTTTTGAGACCTAAACCTAGTTAATTCATTATTTCTCAGAAACTTTAAAAGGAGCTGTTGTTAGAGTTTGAGCCGTGCTGTCCTTCCAGGTGATCATGCGGAGTGGCCAGCCACTCACCAGCACTAACGGGCGGCGGTGCAAGGAAGACGAGAAGCTGGTCAACGCTGCCCTCAAGCCTGGGAAGCGTGGCTACGTCGTTGACACCCGCTCCCTGAACGTGGCCCAGCAGGCTAGAGCCAAAGGAGGTGGCTTCGAGCAGGAAGCCCATTACCCTCAGTGGCGGCGGATTCACAAATCCATTGAGAGGTGAATCCTGGGGACACTGGTGGACTTCTTACTTGGAGCTAATTAGAGTTCAGAAATCACACATTAATTTAGAATAAAAAATGGGCTGGGTAACCACTCACTGTGTTTTAAAAAATAAGCAGAAAACCTGTCTTGCATGCCCACAGGTGAGTTTTAGTCAAGCAGCATTCTTTCTCGTCAGCCCTGAAAGCTCGACACGAGATCTGCTTTTCTCTGTACGTTAGTGGCCACCAATTTACGAAACACATGTGCTCCTGAGTCAAAAGATGGAGAGATTTTATTTGCCCCATCCTACCTCTTCTCTCCCTGCTTCCTCTGCTGACATCATCTCTTGTTTTTGCTTGACATTCGTGGTCTGGAAGTGCTTCTGGGTGGTGGGAATTGAGCTAGTAAAATAACGGTCTGAGCTGGCCTTATCCCTGCTGACAGATGGAATGGAGTCCCTGGGAACAGATGCAGATGTCATGTGCTGTTGTGACCTGTCACCTTGCCCGGACCCTCTCCCCAGTCAGGTCATTCAGTTCTGTGAACCCGGCTTAACCTGTTCAGATGAGGAACTGTCCACCAGGACAGACATTTTAAATTTCTCAATCTTTAACTCCCCTGCAAGGCAAATGTTTTTATAGTATTTTTATCTATTTGTGTTTCTTGAAATATGGGAGGTTGAGTTTGGGATTTGGTTTCTCCATTGTTCGATTTTCTGTTTACTTTTTTCTTGTCTTTGAAAGGTATCACGTTCTACAGGAGAGCTTAATCAAACTTGTGGAAGCTTGTAACGATCAGTCACATAGTATGGACCGATGGCTCGGTAAATTGGAGGCCTCGAACTGGCTGACTCATGTCAAGGAGATTCTGACAACCGCCTGTCTGGCAGCTCAGTGTATTGACAGGTACCGTGCACGTCTGTTTTCCGATGGGGCTGCTGCGCACTGCTAACCAGCTTTTATGTTGTCTGACGTATGTTTATACGATGTGCTGACGTTTGTGCCTGTGCCGCGCCTGACGTTCAGACCGTTGTGTCATCGCTATATATGATCGTCAGCGCTTTGGTGTGTGTATAGAATCTGGCATTTCATTGTTAATTGTTGTTTGCTGAACGAATGCAAACCGCGTGCTTACACACGTCTTTGGTGATGGGATTTTTTTCTTAAATTTTTTTATTCATTTTGTTTTCACTGCTGTCTGCATTTTATGATAGTGAGTTTGTAGCCCAGTCTGTGTGCATTTCACACACCCACCACCAGAGTTCAAAGGCCCTTCAGCTCCAGCCTGTTCACTTTTTTCCCCTCCTTGGTAGCTACTGTCTTACATCTGGTGAATCTCATTGAGAGGTGTCTGTTCATTGCTTTTGTCTCTTTATATTCCACATACGAGTGAAACCATCCTGTACTTCTCTTTCATTCTGGTTTATTTTGCATTGTATGGTCCCCTCCAGTTCCGTCCAGCAAGTAGTTGGAAAGGGCACGATTTTCTCTTTCTTAACAGTTGCCTGGAATTCCATTGAGTATTTATACACCACAGTTTCTTTATCCGGTCACCTGGCGGGGGCATTGAGGTTGTTCCCATGTCTGGGCTGTTGGGAACTGTGCTGCTGTCAATACAATGGCAGACATTTTTCCGATGAGTGTTTTGTGTTCTCTAGGTCTGTGCCTAGAAGTGGGACTGCTGAATTGTAGGGTAGATCCAACATTTTTTTTTTTTTAGGAATCCCTGTACTGCTTTGCAAAAGAGTTATACTAATTTGCATTCCCGCCAATAGTGTGGGAGGGCTGCTTTTTCTCCAAAACCCCTCCAACACTTGTTTCTAGTCTTTTTGACATCAGCTGTTCTCACTGGTGTGATGTGATAGTTCATTGTATTTTCGTTTGCGTTTCTCTGATGGTGAGTGATGGAGAGTATATTTTCATGTGCCTGTCGACCTTCTGGTTGTCTTCTCTGGAAAGACAGTGACAAATTTTTTAAGTTCAAAAGGACCGGAGACTATGTCCAGGGGCCTTATCCACTAGGCCGCGCCAGGAATCTTATTTTCAAATCCAAAACTCTTGGATAATTCAGCAGAAGAAAAAGCTAAGTACATCATCTACAGTGTAACAAAAATTGGTAATAACCTAAATGTCCAACTATAGGATTTAGTAAATTATAATCCATCACTTAATATAATGTTATATAACCATTAATTTAATACTTCTAGAGCTGTCATAGAAATATGGGAAAATGTTTATAATAAAAGTGCAAATAATAGGAATTTACCTTTTATTATAACTTTATAAAGTACATAGGTACATGGGAAAAGAGTTGACAGTAATATCTAATCGTGAAACTTTCATGCAAAAATGCTGAGCTTATTTTCCTTTTTCACAAAATTTTCTTCTCTGGCATTTCCATCAACAGAGGTGGTAAAGGAGAAGAAGAGAAAATACAGTTTAAATTAGCTAGTTTTGGTGTTTCCTCACATTCGCTTTAGAGTGACAGGGTCCCAGATGCCTCCTAAGTATTGTGGTGTGGTGATGTCATTGCTGGGGGCTTTTTGGATGAACAGCTTAGACGTTTGTTTCTGTTTGCATGGTTCTCAGTATGGCTTGGGGCAGGTTTCCCAGATCCATACAGTTTACGAAGGCATCCATGCGGTAACTGGCAGTGAAAGGGAGAATCCAGGTCAGAGGGATGCAGAAAAGTATCTTTAGGTGTATGTTTCCAGGTTTGATTTAAAAAGGCTTTAATCAGCAATTAAAGCAGAACAGATAAATACCTACCATGAGGAGCTTTGGTTTTGTAAAAAGAGAAAAAAAATTCATCCAAAAGGCTTCTTGCCATGTGAAATTTGGGACTCGCTGTAGTATTTCCCCCGAGGAAAACTGTCCTCATTTGCTGTATTAGGACTCTGAAACCCTCCTGGAAGGAGCAGGATGCATAAAGCATCAAAATATCGCACTTACACGTTTCTTACTGACAGTTGACTGACCGTGTTGTGGTATCCCATTTGTGCTCTGGATTTTCCTGTCAGGGAGGGAGCGTCTGTGCTGATTCACGGGACGGAAGGAACGGATTCCACGCTGCAGGTGACCTCCCTGGCCCAGATCATCCTGGAGCCCAGAAGCAGGACCATCCGTGGGTTTGAGGCCCTGATAGAGAGAGAGTGGCTGCAGGTGAGAAAGCTGGAGAATCAGCTGATGACTGATGCTGCCATCCTGGTGTTGGGAGGGGATGTGTCTAGCGTATGACATTTGGATTGATTAGAATGTTTAAATTGTTTGTTCAGTTTTCTGGGGGACAATTCTCTTCCTCCCAGTAAATGCTGGTAATACTTCCTGCCTCTCAGTTTCTGTGTCTCTTTGTTTATATTGCTCATTTGGCACTTCATTCCCTTAACAGACAGACAGTTAATATTTGTTACCTACAGGGCTTTGCACAAAGAAGGCAGAATACAGTTTTGTCTACAGCGCTTAGGCTGACTCAGGATGAGACCGCAACCTGAGAGAGAGCAAGGGGACCTGTAGTCACCAGCGTGTGTGCTTGGGCCCCTCTGCCTCTTCCTCCGTCTTGCCCTCTTCCCGCCAGGTGAAACCCTCGTCCTTTAAGATCCAGCCACGTGTCCCTGCTTCATGAAGTCTCTGAGACCTTAACCACCGTCACAGATAGAATGGATCCATTTTCTTTGGGCCTTGTTTCCTGAACTAGACCCAAAGAAAGTGACTTCTTTGAGGTCAGGAATGTTGCCCAGTCCATCTGTTTATCCCTGGGACACAACACAGAGTGGTCACATAATGCTGAATGACAACAAATAAAGGTCGATAGATACGATAGATGGAAATCCTCTGAGTCAGAGATTAATTTGTGAGTGTATGTACATTGTGTAACAATAAACAAATGTGACTGAAACAGACGTTTGAGCTACCTTGCAAGTGTAAGTATCTGTAGAAGAATCATTTCTGCCCCTTTTAATTATAATTTGGCTTTATTTTGTGTTAATGCTATTGTTTACTGTATCTGCCCTGTCTGAAAACTGACCTTTAATTGGTTAAGTAAGAACATCCTGAATAGACCTGTGTTTGGTGAAAATCTACTCAGTTACATTCCTCATGGTGATAAACAAATGCATATGATTTACTTACTTATATATTGCCATTTTAACGGGTACAAAAACCCCAGTGGCTTCAATGTTCATGGCATTATCTTTCTTCAGATAAAGTAGTATGAGGACTCAAAGGTAAAATTTTGCAGATCTCTGCAAAATTCCTAGAAGATTAGTGATTCCTGCTAAGGTCAGTCAGTACTCGGATTGGGAAAGAGAGCTAATGACCTTTAACATTTTCCTCGTCAGTAGGTGGCAGTCTCTGCCAGTTCTTTTTGGGAGAAGAGAAGCTAAGGACAGCCTTGTCGATAATAAAGAATTCATGGAGGTCTGTTCATAACGGTAGCTGTTTTCCATGTAATTAAAGATTCACTATTAGGAGGGCCCTGAAAGTTTGTCTGAGAGTTCCAAAGTCACCTCCGGCTAGTGGTGAGGCTGCATAAGGTGGAGACAGCGGGCTACCAGCGCTGGACAGGGCGAGGAGGTACCTGTCCTGAAGCGCTCGTGTTCTATGACTTGTGATTTTCACAGTCAGTCAGTTGACTCTAACTGACGTTCATTATCATCCCGCCGCTACCTCAAGGACAATTGCAGCTCCTGGTGTTTTGTCTTCGCTGCTCAGCCTCATAAAAAGTATTTGGAAATTGTGTCTTTCTCCTTAGTGCTGAAAGTTGTGTTAAAGCAAGAAATCATTTCTCTAAACAGCAGTGGCCCTAACTACATGATGTTGCATTTAATAAGAATTCTGTTGCAGCTCTGTGAGTGTCACCGGAATGTGCCCTAACCTGGTCTGGATGTGACCCTCCCGCCTCCGTTTTCGCAGGCTGGCCACCCATTCCAGCAGCGCTGTGCACAGTCCGCCTACTCCAGTAGTAAGCAGAAGTGGGAGGCCCCTGTGTTTCTTCTCTTCTTGGACTGTGTGTGGCAGATACTTCGCCAGTTCCCTTGTTCTTTTGAATTTAATGAGAACTTCCTCCTCATGCTGTTTGAGCATGCGTACGCCTCACAGTTTGGAACGTTTCTGGGCAACAATGAAAGTGAAAGGTATGTACATTGCTCCCGGGGGGCCATTGCATTTTCAGGTACTTTGGTCATTTATCTGCTGCAAGGGGTATCTGTAATTGTTGTATCTTTTATAGTCGCCCTTTTCAGTCTAATCACCTGCCTCTTGTAGTAGTTTCGAATGAAAGTTTATTGTCTCTGGTATAAGAATTCCACCCCAGGTCTCTTGGTTACTGTTTGTGTGGAAACGCTTTTTTCTCCTTTCACTATGAATCTATTTGCATCTTTGAATAGAGAGCGAATTCCTTCTGTCAATCTGCCTTTTGAATGAAGAGCTGACTTCTTTTATATTAAAAGTGATTACTGATTTCTGCAATTTTCCTTTATTTTCTGGATGTTACATACCTCTTTTTCCTTCATTTTCTTCATCACATGTCTTCTGTGTTTAATTGATTTTTCGAATGTAGAACTTTTATTTTCTTATTTCTTTTTGTGTATATTTAAGAAATATATTTTAATGATTGCCACGGGGATTTTGTTAACATCTAAATTTATAGCAATCTACTTTGAACACCAACTTAGCTTCAGTAGCATATATACCTGCTTCAATGCAGCCTGGCCCCCTATAAGTTACTGTCAACAATTATATCCTTTTAAAACATTGCATGCCCATTAACATAGATTTATAATTATCTCTAATCCATTTGCCTTTTAATTTATATAGGAAATTGAAAGACCAAAAGCAGAATAATATCTTGCTTTGTATTTTCCTGTGTAGTTATCTTTCCTGGAGTATTTCCGCTTATGGCTTTCAGTGACTATCTCATGTCCTTTCATTTCAACTTTGAGGCCTCCCCTTTGCATTTCTCTCTAAAGTGAGTCTATTAGCAATGAATTCTCAGTTTTTCTCTCTCTGGGAATGTCTTTACTTCTCCGGTTTTAAAGAATAGTACTGCCCATTGTAGAATTGTTGGCAGATATATCTTTTTCTTTTAGCACTTCAGAAATGTCATCACTCAGTCTTCTGGCCTCCCTGGTTTCTGTGAAAAATTCATTGTTAGCTTTAAAGAGTCCTGGTGCCCGAGGATTTGCTTCTTGCGGTTCTCAAGAGTCTTTGTCCTTGGCTTTCGACAGTTTTAGTGTAATGTGAATTTCTGCCTTTATCCTTAGTGGGTTGTTGAGCTTCTTGAAGGTGTAGTTTCATTTCTCTTATCATATTTGGGAGGTTTTCAGCTTTTAGTTTTTGTGTGTGTTAGGCACAGATCACATACATCCCAAGGACCTGGGTTCATGCCATGGGGCAGGAGAACAACTAAAAACTACTAAATAATACATACAAAATACTTCTTCCTCTTCTTTTTTCCTACCTGCCTGCACCTTTAAAACAAAGACTTTTTTTGTGTATGTTTGGTTCTTTATGATCTCCCTCCCCCACCTGTATTGGCATATAATTGACAAATTGACTATTAATTCTTTATACATTTTTTTCTGTCCCTTTCTCTCCTCTCTTTCTGGGACTCCTATTATAAATGTGCTGGTACCCACAAGCTATTTAGACTCTGCTCATTTTTTCTTCATTTTTTTCATTCTCAGAGCAGAGACCTATTTCAAGTTTTCTCATTCTTTCCTGTGCTGCTCAAATCTGCCATTGAAGCCATTAGTAAGTTTTCCATTCAGATATTGTTCTTTTTGTTTCCATTTTATAATTTCAGTGTCTCTATTTTCATATCCTATTTGCTGAGACATTGTTCTCCTGGTTTTCTTTAGTTTTTTTTGTCTCTAGTTTCCTTAGCTCTTTGAGCATTTTTTGAGAGAATTGATAATTAAGTCTGTGTCTAGTAAGTTCAAAGTCAGTGTTTTCTTTGGGACAATTTCTGTCAGTTTCCCCTATAATAAGCCATACTTTCTAGTTCGTTTTCTCTTTTTTCTTTTTTGCATCATATGTCATTTTAAAATTGAACTTTTAAAATACTGTATTGTGGTTCTCTGAAAATCAGATTCTTCTCTCCACTGAGTGTATCTGCTGTGATGGCTCTAGGAACACAGCTGCTTTTCTGTCTCAGGGCGTCTGAGTTAGGCCTGACAAAGACAAGCCTGGCCTCGGGTCACCTCTGCACAGTGTGGAGCAGACACGGCTCTCTGTCAGCAAGGACTGCTGTCTTCCCTCTGGAGACGGGACCAGGGTCCTCTGCAGAACGTGACTGCCACCTTCAAGACCTTCGTGAGCTACAGTTTGTATGGCGCAAGAGTAAAGAAAAATGCCCTAAAACTCACATGTGCTCTGAATTTTTGACAAACTTAGTTCTAGCAGTTTCTGATTGGCTTTTTGGAGTTGTGAAGGGACAAGCATTTTGAACTGCTACTCTGCCATGTCAGCTGGTGTCACTCTTCTCCTTTTTCGAGGAATATTCTGCTGGATATGGCCCCTGGTGGTCAGTGTCTTTATCAGGTAGCAACCTCGAATATGTCATCCATTGCCTTCTCAGAAGCCTCATGATCCTAATTAGCCTTTTTTTTTTTTTTTTTTTTTTTGAGGACCCCTTACATGAGTCATTTTTCTCTTCCTGTTTTTATAGTTCTTTTTCCTTGGCTTTTAACCATTTGAAATGAATGTGTCTAAGTGCAGGTAATTTTGAATTTTTCCCATTTGGAGTTCTTTGAGCTTCTAGGGTGTGTAAGTGTTTCCCATCACATTTGAGAATTTTTCTTACGTTATTTTATGAACATTTCTTCTGTGTTCTTTTTCTTCTTTCCTCCTGGGGCCCCTATTATGCATGTGTTATTACACTTCCTAATGCTACACAGGTTTCTGGGGTTCTTTTCTATTTTCTTCATTATTTTTTCTTTCTTGTCCTCAAAAGTGCTTATTTTTTAAAAAATCTCAAGTCGTTGTATTTTATATACATGTAATTTACTTATCTTAAAAGTTAAGTTTCTATAAAATTTTAACTTTGGAGATTTGACTCAACCTCCATTTTTAGTGTATGTATATGTTTTGTATCTTTATATTCTAATCGTCTCTGAAACAAACCAGAGAATTAGAAACATTTATTCAGTGAGCTATTTGAAATTAAAATTCAATCCCAGATACAATAAAGGACTTATTTTCCATAGTGGGTTAATATTTAACACCTGACCTGGCACAGCCAGATTCTGGTTTCACCCTTCCCACTGACTCTGGAAGCCTTTCAAACAGCCTTGTTTTGCTACTGTTTAGAGTTAGAGTGCTGACTGAATTTTTCCAACAAATAGTTTTCTTTTACATCATTTTGTTCCTCTACTGAAAGTCTTATGTTCTGCCTAGAGAGAGAAAAATCAGCAGCTTTCAGTAGCAGTGGTTATTAATAACTGCCATTTAAGCAGTGTTCTTTCTTGATTAGATGTAAGTTGAAGCTGCAGCAGAAAACAATGTCTCTGTGGTCCTGGGTCAACCGGCCCCGTGAGCTCAGTAAGTTCACTAGTCCCCTCTTTGAAGCTAACAGCCTCGTCATCTGGCCTTCAGTTGCTCCGCAGAGTCTCCAGCTGTGGGAAGGTAAGCAACGCCGCCCTTGCAGACTTTGCCTCATTCACCGGGGATGCTCTCTAACTGCTGTAGCGCATGCTGTTACTATCTGAAGATGAGGAGCGAGGGCCACTTAGGTGCCATTGCTGTTTTTTCTCAATATGAGCATGGTTGTCTGTTCCTCTCAGTTATAGAGTCATCAGAAACCCCCACTGAGAAATGAACCATGAATATTTAGTGCTTGCTACTGTTTATGTAGGATGTTTTCCCTCAATAAGGTACATTACCTTTTCTGGTGATAAAAAAATTAAATTGACCAACTTAACCATTTTTAGCTTAATTGTACAACTCAGTTTTGTTAGCTATATTCATACTGCTGTAAAACAGCATTTGCATCTTGCAAATCTGAAACTGTACCATTAAACAACGACTTCCGGTCCCCCCGACTTCCGGTCCCCCGCTTGTGTGCCTTGACAGCTACTCTTAATGTCCTGTCTCTGAGTTTGACTACTTTAGGGACCTCATGTGAGTGGAATTTTACAATGTCTTTTTGTGACTGGCTTATTTCACTTAACAAAATGTATTCAAAGTTCGTCCATGTTGTAGCATGACAAGATTTCTTTCCTTTTTAAAGTTGAATAATTTTCCATTGTATTTATTAACCACATTTGTTTGTCCATTCATATGTCGATGGACACTTGGGTTGCTTCAACCCTTTGGCACAAAGGTTTACAAGTATCTCTTCAAGTCCCTGCTTTCAATTCTTTCGGGTACGTGTCCACAAGTGGGATTGCTGGATCATGTGATAATTCTGTGTTTAATTCCTTGAAGAACCACCATCAGTTTTTCCATCGTGGTTGCAGTGTTTTGCAATCTCACCAGTAGTCAGTGTCTCCCACTTGCTACCACGTGTTACTTTCTGGTTTCGGTTTTTTCTTTTCTTTTGGTGGTGGCCGCCCTAGAGCGTGGGCGGGACGTATAGGCAGGCCTTGTCGTGCTTGGTGAATACTGTGCCCTCACGCCTCCAGGGCTTGTAGCAGCCCTGCATCATGCTGGTCTGTTGGCGCCGTTTTGCCCGCCGCTCAGATGTTGGTTAGCAGTTTTTATCAGTAAAGTATTTTTTTAATGAAGGCATGTGCAGTGTTTCTTCTGGCATAATACTATGGTTCACGTAATAGACTACAGTATAGTGTAAACATAACTTTTATATGCACTGGAAATCAAAAGATTCCTGTGACTCCCTTTATTGTGATAATCGCTGTATGCCGTGGTCTGGAACTGAGCCCACAGCGGGTTGGAGCTGCATCTGTGACTTTTTGGTAAGAAAATTGGTAGATAGTTGGGACAGGAATAAATTGTAAACTCCTAGGAGATGGTTTCTTTCTGTTTCCTTTACTAGCAGTTATTAGGCTGATTCTTCCATTAAATGCTGTTGAACAATGGCATGAGTGGTAGTCATTCTAGTAGGTTCTGTAAGTGCACGCAAACACCACCCATCAGCACAGTGATGCAGACACCTCATTATGGACAATAGTCTGTGCTTCGTTTCAGCTCTGCTCTGAGAAGTTGTCTTGCCTGTACTGCTTGTTTGATGCTGGAGCTTATCCTCTCCTTAAATGACATAACGAAAATCTCTCTAGAGTATTTTAGCCATTCGCTAAACAAAGATTATATAATTCCATTTAATTTCTTTTTAGTCATTTTGAAGGAACTAAGTGCATCTTAATCATCTGTATTCAGCAATGTAAGACATGGACACAGGATTGAGCAAATTAGCACTAGATGTGATTAGTAAGAGAAAAGTTCAAATTTGATAATGTATATAGGGAGAATTTACACGGTGATTAAATCCCAACAGATGGAAGATTGATATTCTGAGCATGGAAAGGGGACCACCAGTGGCTAGAAGATTGGTTTCTTAGATAGAAAGGATTATTTACAGATAATCTGTCTTTTGGATGAAGACCTTCCCAAACTGCATTCTTCTGGGGAACAGGGACAGAGATTCTGGATTCTGAGGAGGTTGGAGGCCAAGCTGGTCACTGATGGCTTGATTCAGGACAGGGCTGCGGAGTAAGAACAGGAGCTTCTACTTCGTCTGTGGGGCTTTTGTCCACTGTCCTTGGCCCTTCCTGTCAGTGAGGCAACAAGAGACCATTTCCAAGAGACCAGGGGTGTTTTGTTTTATTCCCTTCAGTTTACACTCGTCTCCGTGACTTCTTGGAAGTCACACATGTTAATAGCTAGGCCAGTGGCTGTGGAGAGAAAAAAAATGGGTTAGCATTGGGTGACAAGAAATCTGCAGAGGAAAAAAAGAACAAAGATTAGGGTGAAGGTGGAAAAAAGAAAAAATCGAAGCACAGACTCTCATAACCCCACTAAACCAGTCTCCCCCTCCTTGAACAGAATGAATGGGTGATGTGGTGACATTTCTTGTCCTGTTTACATAGAAGGAGCATTTTTCTCCAGTGACTGGCTCAAGCCCCTTTTGCTGAGCACACAGGGTCCAGAGCAAGTCCAGAGATTCTGAAGAACCACAAAGGTTAGGCTATCCACTTCCGATTGCAAAGTCTGCATAATTGGGCACACCCTGGTGGGGTAGTAGTTAGGTCAGCTGCTTCCAGAACAGTACAATCCACATACATCCCAGTGACCAGGATTCGTGTCCTAGGTCCGGGGAGATGGGTGTGCCGGAGGGGCCAGTGTGCGCAGGGGACAACCACTGTGAACAACTAAATAAAAATAACCCCAAATGCTTCTTTCTGCCTGCCTGCCTACTCACCTTAATTCCTGCTGGCACCTTTTCTGTAAAATGCGCGTAACGGTGTGGGACTGCTGTTCTGAGACCATGGGAGATTTAGGGTTGCTTTCTCTGAACCACAGTCTCCGGAGCTTGGGAAGAAGGTCTTTGATACTGAAAGAGCTCGGAGTCAGGATGCACGGGCAGGTCCTGCACAGCTGCTCGACCAGCACATCTCTGTGGCACAACTTCAGTAGCGAAAGAGCGCAGGTTTGCGATTTGGCTGGCGTTTCGAGTGACGTGTCTGATGACAGGGAGCCTGGTACCCCAGGTTCACATCTCCCGGGTCACCTGGGTGAAAACCCCTTCGTGTACTCTCTCGCCTGTAGAATAAGGAGAGCAGCATAGTTTATGGGCAGGATCAGACTGGCACCTGTGATTCTCAGGAGTCTGCAGTGATCCAGGGCCTTTGTAACATGGCTGTCCTACATCTCTGTGGTCCACATGCTCCTCAGCAAATCAGATTTTGAAAGCGCTGATACAGGCAGATTTGAGTCTAGTTTTGGTAGTTATAGTGCTTGGTCTTGTTACTTAGCCAGGAAAGACCTGAGCACCCGTATATGGTCTGTGGTCTGAGGCCACCTTAGAGGAGCAGCTGAGATACGTCAACTTATACAGCCTACAGCAAGACGTCTGGTGATTTGACACCTCTGCTGGAGTCACTTCCAGCAGAAGAGTTCAATGTAACACAGTTCTGGAAAGCTCTAGTGACTTGTCTATTTCCTGTGCACAGGGCAGATTTTCACCCATTCGTTGTACCTGGTAAGAAATAGTCCTTGGGTTTCTACAGAGATCTGGGGCCCAAGTAACTCACCAGAAGCAGAGGTAGAGTCTGTTTGTTTCTGCCTGCAGAGGCCATACCTCGCTGTCCAGACATCTTCCATTGTTTGTCCACCAGGCACTCACCTCAGGAGAGAGAAAAACTATTTCAGATTTCTTTCACACTGTCTAGACGTTGACATAACCAAAATCTAATTGACTGGTTGACATGGCCATGATTTGGCAGACAGGCAAAAGGGTGTTTGGTCTGAACCTGACTTGTTGCAAAAGAGAAGGTTAGCAAGGAAGGCAGGTTGAAAAAATTTCCTGGTGAAAAGCTTAGAGAGAGAGAGAGGATTGAGACCAGCAGCTTCCAGCCAACTTTCACAAGATATTCACTTAGAAAGAAAACATACTCCTACCTCTCGCTGTTTTTAAGTGAGAAAACAGGAATCTTGATCCGTGATCTTGGGAAAGCTGTCTACCTCATGTCGTCAGCTGCTCTGGGGCCTGGGGAGTAGCCCTGGAAATTCTTTAAGGTTTGCCTGTAGGGGTTGACTCTCAAGCTTAAGTCTATATCAGACAATAAGAAGCATTTCCAAGGTCACAAAAACAAGGGTTAATCTTTGAGTTCAGTCCACGAGTCCACTCTTAGCTGGGGCAGCCTGTTCACATTTCTAGACACCGGAGCGGAAGCATCTTCAGATGACAAGTTACAGCAATCTGATTGGCTCTGGACTGCAGTTCACAGGTCCCCGATGTTATCAGGCATTCAGAAGAGCTCTGACAACTCAAGTTAAGTTCTCCATCTTCACTTTCCATGGCTCCAGAAAAAGGCTGCGGTTTTCACGTTCTGACGGTATCAAGAAGAGAAAAAGCAAATGTTAGTTCTGCTAACTAAAAGTGCAATTTTCCACTTTGCTGCTGGTTAGTTGCTTAAAAGAGAAAAATAACTTTTTGTGTGTGTTTTAAGGAAAGATGCAGCCAGGAATGAAGTGAAGTCCAGCAGACAGGCAGGAAGAGAGAGGAGGAAGAAGCATTTTATTTTACTTAGTCGTTCACCCTGGTTATTTCCCCAGACCCAGATCGTGACCCAGGCCCCTGGGTTACACGTAGACTGCCCTGTGCTGGAGGCGGTGGGCTTGCCCGGCAGGCCGCCGGGGTATGCCAAAAGAACTTCCTTAATCTGACCAAGCGTGAAACACCCAGTAGTGTTAGTATTTATTGCAGTAACTTTCATTTTGCACATTAAAAGAAAACCGTATGTGTAAGTTCCTCAGGTGTGCAGTTTCCCCATTCATCAGATAGATAGCAACACGCCGTGCCCTCCACGATGTCACCAAGTGTTCTTCACCATTGTGTAGTCTCCAGCAGTGCTTGTCTCCCCCAAGCCCATGTTCCCTCTTGTAAACTTCAGTTCTGCTGCAAATGTTCAAGGGTTGGTTTTGTTTCATATGTTCGTTCCTTTGTTTTGTCTCTTCACGTTCCACCAATGAGTGAGGTCATATGTCATATGAGTCAGCCTGTGAGTGACTGAGTCACCTATGAGTGGTCATATGAGTGAGGTCTGGTATCTAGTTTTCTTCTTTTGACTTGTTTCACTGAGCATCATCCTCTCTAGATCCATCCATGTTGATTCAAATGACGGTTTCCTCCCTTCTAAAGGCTGTGCAGTGTTCCATTGTGTATATGGACCATATCTTCTTTATTCATCATCTGATGTTGGGCACTTAGGTAGTTTCCAGTTCTTAGCTATTGTGAATAGGCCCACAATAAACATGGGGGTACAGACATCTCTGTGAATTATTTTTTTATTTTTTATTTTTTGTCTTTTGGGTAAACACCCAGAAGTGGGGTGGTGGCATCAGTGGGATTTCCATCTTCAACTTTTTAAGGAATCTCCACACTTTTCCATAGAGGTTGCATCAATTTGCACTCCCACCAACAATGTAAAAGTGTTCTCTTTTCTCCACATCCTTGCCAACATTTTTGTTGTTTCCAGACGTTTTGATAATAGCCAGTCAGGTGTAAGGTGTAACTCATTGTTTTAATTTGCATTTCCCAGATAGCCAGTGAGTAGGAATATTTTTTTCATGTGCCCGTTGGCCAACTATATCTCCTCTTCCCATTTTTTGATTTGCTTGCCTATTTTTTTGTTACTGAGTTTTATGTGTATTTTAGATATTAAGCCCTTGTCAGAAATATGAAATGCAAATATCTTCTCCCAGTTAGTAGGTTGTCTTTTTGTTTTGGTGATGTTTCCTTTCACTGTAAAGAAGTTTTTTAGTTTGATGTAGTCCCAATTGTTTATTTTTCTCTTTGTTTCCCATGATGCTGGAGTTGAGTCCCCCCCCAAAGTCCTCCCTAAAGCCGATGGAATGTCTTTCTTATGTTGTCTTCTAAGACTCTGACGGTTTCTGGTCTTATGTCCAAGTCTCTAGTCCATTTTGAGTTAATTTTTGTGAATGGTGTTACAAGAATGATCTAGCTTCATTCTTTTGCATATGGCTGTCCAGTTATCCCAACAGCATTTATTGAAAAGACTTTCCTTTCTCCCTCATATGATTTGGCTCCTTTGTCAGAGATTAACTGTATGTGAGTGGGTCTGTTTCTGGTGGTTCAGTTCTAGTCCACTGGTCTGTGCCTCTGTTATTATTCCAGTGCCACCTTGTTTTGATCACTATTGCTTTGTAGTATAGCTCAATGTTTGGGTGTATAATCCTCCAGATTTGTTCTTTTTTTCTCAGAATTGCTTTGGCTATTTGAGGTCTTTTTTTTGTTCCATACAAATTTTAAGATTTTTTGTTCTGTTTCCTGGAAATAAGCCCGTGGGATTTTCATGGGGATTGTATTAAATCTGTATATTGCTTTAGGTAAGATGATCATTTTAATGATGCTGCTGCTTTCCAATCATGAGCAGGGGATATAGTTCCATCTCTTTGTATCCTCCTGTTTCTTTTAAGAAGAGCTTGTAATTTTCATTGTACAGGCCTTTTACCTCCTTTGCTAAGTATTTTCCAAGATATTTTATTCTTTTTACTTCTATTTTAAATGGTGTGGTTTTCTCAATTTCATTTTCTTCTAGTGTGTTGTTTGCATATAATGATAAAATGAATTTTTGTGCATTGAATTTTGTAGCCTGTGACTTTACTGTATTCGTTATTTCTTGTAGTTTTTTGACAGCGTTTTTAGGGCTTTCAATATATGTGTGTATATATATATATGTGTGTGTGTGTGTGTATATATATACATTTATATATATGTATATATGTATATTACCCTGTCATGTATGAAAAATGAGAGTTTTATTTCTTCCTTTCCAATTTGGATTCTTTTTATTTCTTTTTCTTGCTTCATTGCTCTGGCTAAGACCTCCAGTATGGTGCAGTGGTGAGAGTGGACCGTCTTACCTTGCTCCTCACCTTAGGGAAAATGCTTCCAATTTTTCGCCATTGACTATGATGTTGGCTGTGGGTTTGTCGTATATGACCTTTATTATGTTGAGGTACGAACCTTCTATCCCCGGTTTATGCCGGGTTTTTATCATAAATGGGTGTTGAATCTTGTCAGAAGCTCTATCTGAGTCTACTAAAATGATCATGTGGTTCTTCTTGATCTTGTTGATATGGTGTATGACATTAGTAAATATCTGTATGTTGAACCATCCTTGCATCTCTGGGATGAATCCCACTTGGTCATGATGGATGTTCTTTTTAATGCATTGTTGGATTCGGTTTACTAATATTTTGAGAATTTTTGCATCTACGTTCATTAGAGATATTGGTCTATAATTTTCTTTCTTGGTGATGTCTCTATTAGCTTTCAGTATCAGTGTGATGTTGGCCTCATAGAAAGTATTTGGGAGTGTTCCCTGTTGTTCACTATTTTGCAAGAGTTTGAGAAGAATAAGTGTTCTCTGAAGGTTTGGACTTTTACTTTTAGGGACACTTTTGATTACCTCTTCAATTCCTTTGCTTGTGATTGTTCTGTTTAGGTTTTCCGATTCTCCCAGGTTCAGTCTTGGTAGACTGTATTTTTCTAGAAATCTGTCCATGTCCTCAAGGCTGTCTACTTTGTTGGCATAGCGCTGTCTCTTACGACGTTTTGTATTTCTGTGGTATCTGTTGTAACCTCTCCCCTTTTTTCTGATTCTACTTATTTGTTCTCTTTTTTTCTTTGTGAGTGTACCCAAAGATTTATCGGTTTTATTTTTTCAAAGGACTGGTTTTTTATTTTATTATCTTCTGGATTGTCTTGTTTTTTATTTCTTCTCAAATTTTTATTATTTCCTTTCTGCTGCTGATTTTGGTTTCAATTGTTCGTCTTTCTCTAGTTTTCTATGTAGGGTTATTTGCTATTTTTCTTGTTTCTTGAGGTGGGCCTGGATTGTCATGGACTTCCCTGTTAGTATTGCTTTCACTGCATCCCATAGATTCTATTAAATTGTGTCTTCATTCTCATTTGTCTCTAAGTATTTTTTAAGTTCATCTTTGCTTTCCTCTTATACCCAAGAGTCATTTAGAAGCATATTATTTAGTCTCCAATTAAGTGGGTGTCTTCTAGCTTTCTTTTTGTGGTTGAATTCTAGTTTTTAGCCTTTGTGGTCAGAGAACATGCTTGTTATGATTTCAGTCTTTGTAAATTTTTTGAGATATGTTTTATGTCCCAACATATGATCTATTGTTGAGAATGTTCCATGTGCACTTCAGAAGAAAGTGAAATCTGTAGTCGTTGGATTAAGTGTTCAGTGTATGTCTATTGGACCTAACTGTTTTCAGATGGTCATTTAAAGCTGCCATTTCTCTGTTCATATTCTGCCTGATTGATCTGTTCATTCTTGTAAAATGGGGTGTTGAAGTCGCCTACTATTGTGTTGCTGTCAATGTCTCTTGACAGCTTCATAATACTTGCTTAATATATTTTGAATGGTCCTTCATTTGGTGCATATATGTTAATAAGCATTACGTCTTCCTGCTGAATCGACCCCTTAATCATTATGTAATGTCCATGTCTGTCTTTTGTTAGGCTTTTTAGTTGGCAGTCTGTCGTATTCAATAGTACTATGGTCGTTCCTGTTTTTTTGAGGTTGCCATTTGACTGTCTTCTAACTTTGAGTCTTTGTCTTTTGAAAAAAAAAGCGTGGTTCCTGAATGTAGCAGAAGGTTGGATTATGCTTTTTAATCCATTCAGCCATTCTGTGTCGTTTGGTGAGTTCAGCGTTCAGGGTGATTATTGACATGTAATTGTTTTTTGTCATTTTGTTATTTGTCTTCTGTGTTGTTCCAGACAGTACCTTTGTTTTTCTCTTTCTGTTCTTAGGTGGATTTGATGTAGTTATGGTTTGATTGATTTCCCTTTTGTTTTCTTATTTGCTTTTTCCCTGGAGTTATTATATATTTTGAGGTTAACCTGAAGTTAACATTAAGAATTCTATGTTTATTTCCCATCTTACTGTTTTTAAGTGGGGTTTCTTTACACTTTACAGAATATTCTTTATAGTGTTTTTTGTAGAGCTGGTTTTGTGGTGATAACTTTCTTTAACTTTTCCTCATCAGAAAAGCTTTTTATCGTTCCTTAAGGGCTGAATGATAATCTCGCAGGGTGGAGTATTCTAGGTCGAATATCCTTTTCTTTCAGTACTTTGAATATATCATGTCATTCCCTCCTGGTCTGTAGAGTTTCAGTGGAGAAATCTGCTGACAATTTCATGAGGACTCTTTTGTATGTGACACAGTATTGTCTGGATGCCTTTAAGATTCTTTATCTTGCATTTTTGACATTTTGATGACAATGTGTCTAGGCATATGTCTGCTTGGGTTTCTTTCATTAGAGACTCTGAACTTGTTGGGTCTGGAGCCTTGGCTTCATTCTTCAGTTTGGGGAAATTTTCAGCTATTTCTTCAATACAGTTTCTGCCCCCTTTTCTCTCTCTTCTTCTGAGAACCCTATAATGCAAATGTTTCTTTAGATGTGTATCCCATAGGTCTCAAATGCTGCCTTCATTTCTTTGCATTCTTTTATCTCTGCTGGTTTCCTTGAGTACATTTCTCTGCCCTATCTTCCAGCTCACTGATTCTATTGGAGGCTTGATCCATTATATTCTTGAGTCCCTCTGTTGAATTCTTTAGGTCAGCTGTTGTGTTCTTTATTTCTTTGACATGTGTTTTGAGCTACTTCATTTCTTTTCTTTTTTATTGTTCTATTTTTCTTCCTCTATTGTTTTCTTGATTTCTGTGAGTATGTTTATTACTGTCACCCTAAATTCATCTTCAGGTAGTTTGTAGACATCTGTTGTATTCAATTTTTCCCCTGGATTTTTTATTTGATCCATTATTTCACATATATTTCTCTGTGTCTTTGCTCTGTTTAGCATTCTGTTTATTTTTCTGTGGATTATGCTTCCCTGCGATGGCCTTGTGTAGGGATTTGCCTTGCACCAAGTAAGCCTGGATCTTGGTTTGAACACTGGGATTTCTTGAGTTTTGTGGCATGACCACTGGTAGGATTTGTTGAAGTTCTTATGTGGACCCTCTGTTGCTGCCTGAGAGTTTGGCCTCTGTGGTTGGAATTTGTATGGGGGGATGGGAGAGCTTTCCCTCAGTGTCCAGCTCCCAACCATAATGACCACCTTGCTATTGGCCCACAATCAGCAGTCAGGCTGCAGTTCAGTCTCCACCCACAGAGTGGTGCTAATGGATAGTGTTGATGGTTTCTCCCTCTGGATGATTCTCTTCTTCCTTTCAGCCTGGGGACAGGATTTCCGGGGGGTGGGGCCTGCAGTTCCAGGGCAATATGGTGGGATGGGGTTGAGGATTCCCCAAGCCGCCTTCCAGTTATGGTGGTGCCCAGTGTAATTTTCTCACCAGGCCAACCATTCAAACCACCAGGGCACTGGTGCTCCTTCTGCCCTGCGCCAAGACCCTCTCCCCCGGCTCTGTATCCCAGTCCTGCAGGTCAGACTCTGCTGTGAGTCCTGAGAGGGCTCATTCCCACTACAGTTCCACTCTCTCTGCTGCATCCCAAATCCTGATTCCAGAATCTGCAGTGTAGTTCTGAACCCTGACGTATTCGCCTGCCCTTTGTGATCACAATTGCTTCTCTGTCTCTATTTCTCTGTGCCTGCTTTTCCTCAGTGTGTGTTTATGGAGAGTAGGTGAATTTTTATTTTCTTTGTGGGGAGGACATGAGTTTTGCTCCTACCAGGTTGCCATCTTGACCAGAAGTCAAGAAGCAATAGTGTTTTAAGTCAAAGTCATGAAAATATTATATTCTGTATATTTAATTAGTTCCTGATCTCTGTTAGAAATCTTATAAATCTAGTTTTCCATAATTTCTGCAGTGTCTTACCCAGTTCTGTTTTATGATAAACTTTTTAAAGTCCTTTCCATGAATCTCTTTGAACATGAAAATCATCGGTAAATAATAGTTTCTGTAAATGACAGAAGGCTTGTAAAATGATCAGAGTTAAGGATCTGGTTATAACACAACTGACAAAGTTTAATTGGTTTGTAAATACAATATTTATGGTAAGCAAACACTTTAGACTTTTTAGGAATTGCTTATAACTTTTGTAACACGCATACCAATTATTTAGACTTCCACATAAATACATGCTGATAGTTGAGCATTACTTTTTATTTTGGTAGTGTGTCCCAAAAGACTTCACCATACTAAATGAGCTAATTTGTTTACTGTCTCTCCATCCACAAAGAGGGAATGATTTCTTTATATGGGATATCACAGGCACTTTTTAATATTTGCCATATTTTTCTTAAAAAAATCTTTTCATTCAGAATTTGATTTGGGGGGAGGTTTGTAAAGTTAGGTTTTAAAACACAGTAATGAAACAATGCTTAATTACCTTTTAGTCAAAGACATATAGTTCCAGTAGGACTCAGATCATACCTTCACTTTTATCAGAGACCTTATAGAAATGACTTGCTTTGAAGCACGAATTCTTTCTAGGTCACCTTCTTAAACAATTTACAATCTATTATCAACATCAATCACAGTTAAGAATACATTTTTTCCTTTTAGCATATAAAAGAACTTAGTTTGATTTTATTACATAAAATACTATACAGCTGAATTTTAAATTAGTTTTATTTTATCCAGCCTTACCACACTTTGCAATAACCTGTTTCAGCTTAAAATTCATTTCCTTAACATATGTTTTAGTTTCTTTGCATGCAGATAGGTTTCTCTTATTTTCATTAACTTACATTAATTAGAATTTTAACCGTTAAAATGTTAATTTTTTAAAGCAATTGTAAACAAAACATTTTTTTCATCAATATTTTTCTAGACAGGAGATTCAAAATGATCTGCTTCCTTAGAGCACACCTTCCCAGGGGCCATGAAATGTGTTTATAAATTTAGGCTTCATTTTTTTATCAGAAGTTAATATATTTTCAGAAAATAATATCTCAGCATAATCTAAACCTTTAGTTAATTCTTAGTTAATATAACTCAGTAAAGCTCTTGGCAGTTTCTATTTACTGAGCATGTTGAGAGACTTGTAAAATCTGTTGCTAGAGATTTCTTAAGTAATTGTCCTGACCAGGAAGGTATCCAGATTGTATGATGCATAAAATTACCACAAGCATAATATCAATCCATTGTTTGTATCTCCCGTACTTCTGTTTTCCTGTCCTGAATTCAATAGGCATCTTCCTGCGTTGGAACAGATCTTCCAAGTGTTTGGATGAAGCATATGAAGAAATGGTTAACATCATCGAGTACAACAAGGAATTACAAGCAAAAGTAAATCTGCTTAGAAGGCAGTTGGCAGAACTGGAAACTGAGGATGGGATGCAGGAGAGTCCCTGAAGCATCTCCCCCACCCTCCGAAGGGCCTGCCCACCTAGGATTTAGATGTGGGAACCCTATAGCATAATGGACTTCTCAGTGCTTTATGAGTGGAAGTTGCTAGAAATACTCAGATCTCATGTGACCTGTTAGGCCTCTACATTTTGGGAGCAGGAAGGAGGTGCTAGTCATTTTATTATGTATGAAATAGCTAACCTATGTAATGCCAACCATGTTAGAGGCGATTTCATCATCGGCTTTTCTCTGTGTCCACTTTCCAGACAGTGCTCCAGACCAGTCAAGGATGTGATCAATGTCTTTAGGGAAGATTTGTTAATTTGAAAGAAGGATCACATTTTTAAATGAGCTTTGATATCGAAATACTGTTCAAAACTGAAATGGTTGTGAAACCAAGGACCACATGCTGAACATACCATTTCCAATCTTTGCCACATAAAGTAGCCATTCTCTGTAAAATAGTTTTGGATGAGCAAGGCTGAATTTATCCCCATTCTGGGTTGTCAAGAGAGGGAAAGCTGAATTCAAGGAATGTTATTTTGTAAATGAGCAACAGGTAGAGTCCTCTGATATTTGCATTAAGAAGTAAATTTATTTTAGCAGCAGACACTAAAAGAAAGTGCAATGTAGAAATAGAGTAGAGATTTGGTACTAATATGGTATCATTACCATTGAGATGGTTTTTCAGGTTTTCAACCATTCATATTACATACATATCAAATGCTGGATATAACATTAAACCCTAACTTAGAATAGAATAGACGTTCATTTGTTACAGTTAAGCTACAAATGCGGTTTCCTTAAATCGGAGACGCCCTGCCCTTGTGCCCTGCCCTTGTCTGTAGCTCTCATCGCCCTGGGCTGTGTGTGTGTGTGTGTGTGTGTGTGTGTGTGTGTGTGTGTGTCAGTGTGTCGGTGTCAGTGTGTCACGCTTTGTTGTGAAGTGTTCTGAGAGTTTACTAATCTTTAGGTTAAAACTGTCATGTTGTCTGGAGCCTTTTGAATCTTGACTCTACAGATGTGTCCATTATATGTTAGCAAATAAATCGTAGGTGGAGGAGAGAGTTTATGAACACGGTGCAGCTCTGTTTTAGACTCCAGGAGTGAGAGAGATGCTCTGCTGTTCTCAGTGTGCGGACTGTTCGTGCCACGCGAGCGCCCACCTGCCCGCTGCTCTGAAACTGCAGGTCAGTGCTGTCCACACACGTTTCTGCTTTGTGGCTCTTCTCCTTTTACCATCCGTCTTACTTTTCCTTTAAAAAGGAAAAGTCATCTTTCATGCCATTTCACCCCCATCTCAGTGTAAAACATACCCAAGCTGAACCTGCTTTAGAACTGCATAGTGAGCTAAAAATATAATATTTTTTAAACTAGCAAAATCTGTGGCTACTTTCAGAAACCTCAGAAAATGGCAAAAAAAACCTTTCTATCTCCAGTTGCGCAGGCTTCGCCCTTGTGTGCTTCCTGAGATGTGTGGCAAAGGTGGGACAGTGGTCCAGCCAGAACCCTCTCCGCCAGTCCCCTCCCGCCTTGAACCACTTCATTCCTGACTTATTTTCTTGGCTTTAGTTGAGAGTCTCGGGCGGCACGAAAGCCCTCATCACAGGGCTTGGAGCAAAGGCAACGCGTGACTTTGCTGGAGATAATCTGTGCTGTCGGAAATGCCCTCGTGTTTCCAAAGAGGAGACAGCTTTTCTATGGCCCTTCCAGACTGTTCATTTGTTCACGAAACTGACCTTTTGTTTTTTCCTGTTTTCTGACCAGAAAGGAAGAAAGCACCTTTTCTTAGTGACTAGACCTGTAAGGAAAACCATCTAGAGATTTTTCAAAGGGATTTTTTAGAAGTGAGCTACTGATTAGATTGATTGACATTAGAACTTCTGTGACTAGAGCTTTGAAGAGAGTGTTTATTAGACTCCATCTCGGGGAAGCTACGCCATCAATTCATACGTGTCTTCCTGACAGACCTTCATGTGGGAGCCAGAATACAAAATGTGATAGTTTCCATCTCTTTTTTTTCTTACCAACACAGCAACCTTAAGCTGTTCAGACAAGTTTGCATCTTAGTATTAATTTATAATTAAGGATTGTTCAAACCTCAGTTCTGTTTACAGATGATAAAAACAAACTGGTATCTTTTTCAAGGGGATCATCTAATAATGCAAATGTTAGAGTTTTCCCAAACTCAGGAACTCTGCAGATATAGTCATGAGAAGGCTCCTGTTAAGCATGGAAGTTTGGAGAGTTGTCTGATACTGTGGCTTCAGACACCAGTGAAGAGGCTGGTGGCAGAATCAGGGAGCAGCAGACTAGCCAGAGATGCCGCAGCAATGAAGTTCATGAATGATGCACCTGCTCGCTCACTTCCGCCAGAGGCCGGCTCACTGCTAGAGGTGAGAGAGCGAGGCCCCACGGAGAGCACTTTAAAGCTACAATCCTTCGTAAGCAGCACCAGGACCCTTAGACTTAAACTAGATTTTTACAAATTGGAAAAGCATAGCTGATTGATGATATAAACATTTTTAAACTTTTTTGTTGGTAAGACACTTCATTAATTCAAAAGCTTTTCATTTTGATTTCATTAAATGGGAAGAAAACCGGCAGACATTGTAAAATCAAATAGGTTTAAAAACAACTCACAAGTGTATCATGGGTCGTCTAAGAAAAGCTAGGTCTTTCAAGCAAGAATCTTAACGTGATTTGTGGGAGGAGTTTGGAAGGCAATAGACAGTCATTTAAAATCCCTTACAGGGAATTTTGAGACTTTTCTTTGAATTTGGAGGCCTGGTTTACAGTATCATTGCTTTTCATTTTAAAGGATGAAATTTAATGAGATTTAATCTCAGATTCAGTGAGTATTGATTTTAAAAAATCAACATCAGAGTAAAGAATTGACCAGTGGTGGTTATTCAAAATGAAAAATAGGAGGAACATTTTACTATAATTAAAAAAAAACCCTACTTAAGTATGTAATCTTATAGTTATCTGGTTTGGGGCTTAGCTATTTTAATTGTCATTCTAACTAAGTTGTCAGGTTTACTTATTATCAGATTTAATGCTGAGGCAAAAGTTTTGGTATTTACTCATGTCCAGACTTAATGAGTAAAACTTACATGAGGGCATGAGGATATTATGAGCATTCGTACTGTATGAGAAAGGTATTTCCTGGAAAAAAAAATGAACAATATAGAATAGGTGACCCCCTGTTCTAGAAGCTTTGACATTTACCAGAGAATGAAGTCACCAGTGCATCTGATACAGGTTTAAGCCGGACTTCTAGGCAGCGTAGATCAGGTAGCGTGTTATTCTGTAACATGGGGCACAGCGTTTCCCCCTCCCGAGCTGGTATGCTCTTACCACCACATAGTATTCTTCTGTAATTTATCATATTTGCAAAAAAAAAATAAAAAGACTAATTTCTCCATTAATATTTAGTCTCAAGTAATATGAAATGCTAATTTTCTCACTGTATCAGTTTTCCCATTTTTGTTTTCTTACATAAAACAGCTTCTGCCTTCATCGTCTATAATCTAGCGTACGCAGCCTTTTCACACTTTAAACAGTAGTCCTCTGAAACTCTAGAACGAAGTTTTAGGAAGTCTGAACTTGCTTAAAAACCGTGCATCCTATCTCTTGACCCATACTGTAGAACTGTGCTTTGTGCTTTATTTAGTGAAGGTCTCGGGGCTATGGCGAGATTACGTTGTCCAAAATATAATTCCCAGTGAGAGCATCCCGACTTTTAGACCATTCTGTTAAACCGCCTATGCATCTGCAGATTAACTATATTTGTGATTTGTAATAAAGATGAATTGTTGCAACACTGCCTGTGTCTGTCTGCCCAAGACATTTGCCTCACTTTTAAAATGCACATATCTTCAGAGAGGTGGATTCTTCTACACAAATACACCCTGAGTTCTGTTGTTTAGAATCCTTATAGATCTACTGCTGTCTACACTGAACATGATCTTCTTGCACAGCATAGTTTAAAAAAAAATAAAAGGAAAATGTGTTTCTTCAATAACCAGTTATTTGGATTGTACTCGATATATTTGAATGTGACTCGATGTAAGTGCACTATTATTCATGTCTTACACAATAAAATTGCACTATATGCACATATGTCTATAATGTATGCTTTGCTGAAACCTCAAGAGTGCTGCCATGTGCAGGTTTCTGTATGTGAACCTGTCTCGGTTTGTTAGCTCTTAGGGGAAATTCTGAAGTCTTGAAAGTCTGTCACATTTTAATACTTGGACTGTTCACTAAGTGATGAGTTCATTTATGTCCTAAAACTGGAATCATTTTACCTTGAGTTGGCTGCTTTGTCAAGCTTGGTTTACTGAATCAAGAAATAGTTTCATTGAACATGGTACTGTTATCTTAGTGTGAAAGACTGTGATGTTCTCCTTTTCCTCCGAGGACTGTTGCGCAGATGCTGGTGTTAAATTTCTGTAACAACAGTACTAAAATTGAAATATATTCAGATGCTGGAAAATTAATTCTGTAGGCTGACTTTTCAAATATTTATGAAGGTTTTGACTGTATGTGTATATGTGTGTGCATGTGTATATATAATACATATATATATACACACACATTTGACCTGAACATTTGAAAAAGTTTAGATCTGAAAATAGTATATTGATCTCCCATATACTTTTCATCTGGATTGAATGATTGTCCACAGTCATCCAAATATTCTTTAATGCTCTGCAGTGTTTGTGAGTGAATGTGTATTATTACTATATTTTGCTGGAACGTGTGAGGGTAAGCTCTAGACATCAGAACCTTTCCACGTACATTCTTCACAGGTCTCTCCCAAGGATCAGGAGTATATATTCTGCATACTGCTTGGTGTGTATTGACCTGAATAAGTCAGTGACGGGAAAGGGAAGCTCTGACTTACAGTAGAGAGGCTGGTGGAATCAGGTCTCTGATGTCATCACAGGAACAACTACCCTCAGCTGTCATCTACTACGTAACCTGAAACTAGCAGGTGGAAGCTTGTGAAGAAAAGCGTATGGTCGCAAAGCTGTTTTCCTTAAATTACTAGTTACAAAAGAGAAAGTAACTCTGCCGTGAAGGAACCTGGCAGATACCGCTTTATGAACACAGTTTCACAAGCCGTGGGACAACTTTCCAACAGGACACACTGAACACAGCATCGCTTTTCAAAAACAAAATCTAATTCTGAGGAAGCATCAGCCAAACAAATTGAGGACTTCATATAAAATAGTGTATTCTTTTTCAAAAGTGAAGCTTATAGGAAGAAAAGAAAAAGACTGAAAAATCATTTTGTGAATTTGAAATTATTTCAAAATTCTAAAGCACAAAGTGAACAGAAAACAGGTTTCATTCATACAAAACTATAAAGTTACAGTGAGTCAAAATATAATGAAAATTATCCTCCAGTATATGAAATAGAAGAAAACTAACACATTCCGAAAAGAATACATTTCTTAAAACTTCCAGTTATGACAACACCTCAAATGAAAAACTCAGACCAAAACAAAGAGGAAGATGTAAAACAAGATTTGAATGAGCTCAGGAACGAATTTGGGGAATAAAGACGAAGTTAATGTAAAGGTGAAGTAAGGTGCTCAAGGAAGAAAAGGGTACAGCTGAAAATGTATTAAAAAGCATTGAACAAAAGTATGAAAAGCCAAGAAGTGAAAATAAAAATAATAAGGAATCCTAGAGAAAGTGATTGACATAAAGGACACAAGGAAAAAAAAAAGGTAATATGTGAGTAATTGGAGTCCCTGGAGAGGGGAAACTAACAGAACAGAACCAGTACTTAGACCTGCAATCCAAGAGAAGTTTCCAGAAAAAAAGCCTAATTGGGATTAGATCCAGGTGAGAAAACACCAAGACATAGCCTGGTAAAACCATTGGCTTTAAATAGAGGGTAACTATCCCTAGGACTTCCAGGCGGAGTAAAGTCAAATTGCATTGAGAGCAAACAGCAACATACAAAGAAAACAGCATTCTCAGGAAACAAAAAGTGCAGGGCAAGGATTTTATATTCAGCTGAACTCAGAAAGCTATTAAAAGCATTTTCAAACGTGCAAGAACTTGGAAAGCTGTAGTTAAAAGGAATCTGCATGAGTTTCACCCAATTAAGAGATGATTGAGGAAACTATAGATTAGGACTCTATAAATATATTGTCACTATAAATCTGAGACTTAGACCAAGGCAGCAAAAAGGGTGGAAGAATATTAGGTAGAAATTATTTTGACAAAAATGCAATATTTTAAATAAGAGGAAAAAGGGAGTAGAATACTCTGAACTTTATGTAATGGAGTCAAAGATAACATTTAAACCCAGCACACTGGAGAACATGAAGAAAGGACAGTGTATGGCCGCCTTTATGAACAGTATTTTAAAGACATCTAAAAAAATGTCTATATTCAAGGAAATAACTCCAAAGGCATGTCATAAATACAGTCAAATGTAATAAACAGTAAATAAAGAGATGACAATTGAAGTAAAACCAATAAATACTGACAGGCTTAATTTAAGGAAAAATCTTCATACTAATTTATTAAAAAAAAAAAGAAAACTCTGCTATAGGTAAAGGATGGATTAAAGCAAAGTGATTTAGGAAGGTTTAAATACAAAAGGAGAGGGGAATAGTGCCCAGAGCTCAATATGCTAAAAGCTGCAGTCGTCACCACGGCGTACTCAGAAAGCCCAATGGAACAGAATAGAGATCCTTGAAATGAACCCTCTTGGTTCAGTCAAATGACCTGCAAGAAAGGCACCAGGACCAAACAACGGGCAAAGGACAGGCTCTTCAAAAAGTGCTGTTGGGAAAATAAACCCACATGCAAAAGGATGAAGCTGGACCATTATACCATGTACAAAATTCAGGTTGGGTTAAAGATATAAACATAGGATCTAAAACAAAAGTCCTAGAAGAAAAGGCCAGAGAATAGCTTCACAATACTGGATTTGACAATGACTTCTTGGCTATGACACTAAAAATATAGGGAGTAAAAGCAAAGCTAAACAAATGAGATAATATCAAACTGAAAAACTTCTGCAAAAAGGAAAAAATCAAAGGAAATGATTAACGAAATGAAATAACAATGTATGCAGTAACAAAATGTTTATAAATCATATCTAATGAGATTAATAACCAAAATATATAAAGAATTCCTACAACTCAACTACAACAAAACAGAACCAGATTTAAAAATGGACCAATTACTTGAATGCACATTTCTGCAAAGAAGATACACAAATGGCTAATAAGTGTATGAAGGATACTTGTTATCATTAATCATTAAAGGAATGAAGATCAAAACCACAACGAGGTATCACCTCACACTCAGGATAGCCACTATCAGAAAGTCAAAAATAAGAATTGTTATGGATGTGGAGACATTGGGACCCTGGCGTATTATGGTAGGAACATAAAATGGTGCACCCACTGTGGAAAACAAACTTTCTCAAAAAATTAAATAGAATTACCAGCAGCCCTAGTTCTGGGTATACATCGAACGGAACCAAAAGCAAATTCTCCAAGATCTTCCACGTTCATTGTAGTTACATTCACAGTAACAGATGGAAGCAACTCAAATGTTCATTGATGGATCAAAGGATAAACAAGATGTGGTTTAAGACATAAAATGGCATGATGTCTAGAAGGCAATCCTGTTGTGTTAATAGCATGAAGGAACCTTGAAGACACCGTGCTGAGGGAGGGATGGCGATGGCTACTAGACCCTGGTGTTTCTGTCGTCGAGACAGGTACCAGTGAGGGTGCTGCTTAACCCTACAAAAGATTTGAGCAGGAGATGGTGAGTAGAAGACTGTCCTCAACACAATGGAAATCGCACTTCCTGGCTCCGTCTCCAAAGCAGAGCTGTTCCAGGACCCAGACTCTGCTGACTGAAGGGGAGCTGCTTCCCCTTAAGGAATGACTGAACACCACTGCAAATTCTACGGTAGCAGTTTCCCCCGGTCCTTCACCCAAGGTGCAAGGGGCCATTTGCCAGAATAACTGAACACTGCAGAAAGGAACCCCCATCTTTTCTGAGGACGTCTGATGGGATGAGATGGTGGGCTCCGGAGCCTCATCATGACTGGAGTGTGCCAGGCCACCTCGCTGGGGTGCCCTCCATCCTCAAGGACCAAAGGGAACAGGCGTGTCAATTCCAATGAGAATTTTCATTTCATGCGAGGTTCTGACTCTGGCAAATCCAAATGGTGTGGCTGGGCGATAGGGTAACTACAGTAAACGAAACCAAGTGGGGCTGCACATAGAGCCACAGGCCCGATGGTGGCAGGTGGTGTGCAGCTGGGGCACTGGTGTTTATCTGGCCACTTTATTTGGAGCGGTCCCTCTCAGGGAGGAGAGTCGGAAGCAGTCTGTATCCCTTGAAATAGTCAATATTCATTTGTTTCTTGCTCCAGGTTGATGTTCGTTTCATTCTGTCATACAGTCTGACGGGACCTCGGATGGTTTGACCGTTCTGTAGAGGGATGATCAGTCAACTAAGGTCTACCTGTGTTTATAAATAAGGTTTTACCAAAACGCAGCAGCACACCTTTGCTTATCTACATCTGTGGCCATTGTCACTGTACACTGCAATGTCAAGTAGTGTTGACAGCAAAGCAGGGTATTTACCATTTGGTCCCTTATGGAAAAAGTTTGCCCACCTTTGCTATGGAACAAGACTGGTCTTCCATGTCGATGAGTCATGTTTTTGGATGTGGGGAGCAGAAGTGGTAAGTACGGGGTAACTTGCTAAGACTCATGCATGATGGAAGGAGAGAAAATCAAAGATTTGGGGCCACGTGGCAGGGCCGGTGGTCTGAGGCATGCTGGGGCAGGCCTCCGGTGTGGAGGGTGCATCTCCGATACCAAGGTGGGGGCACAGTGCCATCTGTTCACTAGGTGCCTTGGAAGGCTGCCAGTTTCACGGGGGCCTCAAAGACCAAGTGAAGACTTTGCAGCAAGTTCTGGCTTTCTCGGATCAGACGACTCAGGCAGGGATGTCCTGCCGGGGCTTCTGCAGGCTGTGTGGAGCGGAGCCGGGGTCTCCAGGGCCCAAGGTCCCATTGTCGAACAGTTAACAGGTTGTCTGATTTCCCCACTATCTTCCGTCTAGGGCGCCAGGTAGCCCCAGGACCTGCAACTTCTTAGGTGTGTGATCTCTGACCGTGTCTCACCTTTCTCCATCTGGTAGCTTGCTTTCCATTTCTTAGGTCTGATAAATCATTTCTCTTCTTCCAGCTTCCATTTTCCAAAGTGGTGACTTTTTGTTTTTTCAGTCTGCCATCATTCCTTCTCCTTTTCTCTTTATCATGCCATAGTCTTACCTTTTTATTTCTTCACAGTCATTTTGAAGGACTTTGGGAAGAGAGCAGAAGTCAGACTTTGTCTTTGCAATTTTTTTTAATTGCCACATATTGTTCAAAACAAAGCTAGAGGAAACTTTCACGAACACTTGTTTACAACAATTATTTTGTTGTCACATCTATCTTTATACATCTATCTTTTTAAATGCAGTTACCCCAGTAACAATTCTGTGTGTTGCTTCTTTCTGAATTAAATACGTAAGGTCCTTCTGTGCAATCACATGACAATCATGATCATGTATATAAATTCTATGTAAATAAACTGTGACAGGTCATTTCTTTTGCAGACCAGCTTTGGCACACAGTCAACATGGTCCTTTCCCCTAGGTAAAAAGAGGACCTCCTGTCGGGCCATACCGACAAGACCAAAGATGTTAAACACGGGTCCAAGGATCATTTTGACCCGATGGATGTTTTACTTCTGCTCGTAAATCCAGATATTTCTGCAAAGGGACAAGTAAACATTAATGTCTTTCATTGACAATGGGTTTTCTGGAGCTAAGTCTATTTGGGGGATCTGCCCCAGTCCAGAGCACCAGAGTAACTTTGGGGCTGTGTTAGCTCATCTCTCCAGGGCTGATGGACTGATAGGATAGAGCTCTCTGTCAATTTACTTATTTATCCAGCAAGAGATTTATTATAAGGAATTGACTCACCAGTTTTGGAAGTGAGAAGCTTGGAGATCTGCAAGCTGGAGACCCAGGAGGGCCGATGATGTAGTTACACTGTGAGTATGAGTCCTCGTCCAAAGGCAGAAGAAGACTGACGTCCCAACCTGAAGATTGTCAGAGAGAGAGAAAGATCAAATTCTCCCTCACCCAGTCCTTTGTTCTATTCTGGTTTTCAATGAACTGGACAAGACCCACCACATCGTGGGGCGCACTCTGCTTTCCTCAGTCCACCAATTCAAATGCTCCTCTCATCTGGAAACACCCTGACCAACACACTCAGAATCATGTTTAGCCAATTATCTGAGCACCCCATGGCCCTAATGGACACAAAGTTAACCATTCCAACGAAGAGAAAGTTCAGGACATCAGGAGAGACTTATCTATGTCTTATCAGACCAACTTGTGTTAAAGAGTTTTTGTCAGTTTGTGTGTTATAATCTGGTCTGCTGAGGAAAGATCTCTACCAGGTCAATTCGGAGTCACTCTAGATAGGGACATTTCATGGGATGAGTAAATTAAAAATTTTCATAGTGTGGTCCCTGGGTCAGCAACCCGAGTCTCACCTGGGAGTTCCATAGAAACCTACTCCCAGACCCCACCCCATGTCTACTGAGTGGAACACTCAGGGGTGGAGCCAGAAATCTGTTTTCACAAGCTCCCCACGTGACCCTAGTGTGTGCTCGAGTGTTAGAACCTTTGGGTCTGATCATTGTGACGCTGGGTACTTAAAAGTTCTGAGTGTCACTAGACTCTTGACAGCATGCAGCCAGCTGGGAAATGCGGGGGGAGCCAGCACGTCGTAGCAAGTTTATTTTAATTGAAGAAACACTGCGTTCTAACATCATACATGTTAAGGTGTACATTGTCATAAATCAAGCTCAGCATTGAAAGTCCAATTTTCACCGTCCCGATAACGGCATGCCTTAAAGAATTCCTGAGGTTTTCTCATTCTTCAGAAATAGCAACGTGTCTAGCAGGACATTGGGAATTACTGGTTATGGTGTGGACAACTTTTCTTTTAGACCAGCACTGCTTCCAGCAATTCTGCTGAAAGGGAGAAGCTTCAAGATCAAAGTAATCCCGGGGCCCGAGCTGGCCTGCTACCGATGGAAGAGGACGCGGGCGCCCGCAGTGCCCTTCTGGAAACTTCCAGGCCGGTGCTGTGCCGTGGGGATAGAATGAGAACCACAGATGTGAGCCACCCAGGTAATTTCATATTTTCTGCGACACACATGAACAAACAGAGAAACCAGTGAAACTGTAAAATATTTTACCTTAAACCCTTGTCTTCACAAGATTACCTGTTTAACCTGTCATCAGTATGGAAGTTATTGGTGGGAGCGTCCCCATTGTTTTTCTCACTGCTTGAGAGCTGGAGTGTCTGTTCCATCTCCACGGCCAGTGCTCGCCAGCCATGCGTGGGACAGGGCTGTGGGGACAGCGGATTTCTAGACCAGCTATTCCTGCAATGGAAGGGGGAATCACAGTGTCTTTTCCAGTAACTGCGGGCAGAAGCTGTGGCTGGACGAAGCCACTTGCCTACTTGTCCTCTGGAGCGTAGTCCCAGTATGCCTTCTGGGGTCAACCCCCAACCGAGAGCCCAGACTTCACACCCAACAAGCGTGTCTTCAAGTGCAGCAGGACCCTGCAAGGAAAACATGGACTTCGTGCGTGCTGTTCCTTCTCTGAAACACATGCAGATAACTGAAAAATCCCGCCACCTTTGCATATGATCATAAACTTTTTCATGTTCTCCGATTTCACAGAAAAAGTGTGTCAGCTGTGGTATTTCTGATCGGAAATTTCCTCCTTCCTTCTGGAATTCTGTAAAAACAAAAACAAAAACAGAGTTGTCATTGCCTGTCATGCATTTATCCAGTCATTTATTTCTGTCAATATGAACAAGAGGATATTTTATTACTTTTTGGTGATTTGGGTTTGAGTTCCGAGAGCCCGAATCTCAACCCTGAAAATCTGAATACTGGCGCTCTAAGAGTACTTTGCTGACTGAAGGCGAGGAACTGGAGGAAGATTTAGAGGCTGGCTGGGAAGAGGCAGCACCCAGGCCATCCTGGCCGCAGCAGACTGGTCTTCTGAGAGGTCTCTGAGGGCGGGGACAACACCTGTTGTCTTCTCCCCACGCCCATGAGGATTCACATCTGGAGCCAGAGTCCAGCCCTTGGCTAGGGGAGGCAGAGGGCTAGTGACAGTCACAAGAGGCTTTCTCTGGGGGAGGAAATGGAGGCCAGGCGGCCCTCTGGGTGGTCAACCCTCTCACCTTGTCCTCAGCAACAAAGGATGAAGCCACAGTACCTGCAGAAATGGCAGTAGGTTCTGTCCTCTGAGCGTCCCTGGCCGCCAACCTTCCGCACCAGCTGTCAACCCCCATCCCATCCGAAGCTGGAAAGACAATGATCTGATGTGATGTCGTGGGGAGAGGGGCCCCCAGGTCATCACGCTGGTCCCCTTGTTCCGGAGTAGATATGTGCAGTGAGGACAGAGGCCTAGATCTAAAAGTCTGTGATTAGATTTCAAAATTCAGTGCGCTAGAGGGGAGAGCTAAACTTGGGAATCATGTCATCGGGGAAAATGGTGGAAAAATGAGGTCTTCTAAGAGCCTGTAAGAGGGAATAAGACATATTTCATAAAAATATGAAGATTCTTAATGTCGGAGAACTTAGAGCTAGGGCCAAACTCCACTGGGCACGCAGACCACTGGGGGATCTGCGACGCCTGATCCCGCACAGCAGGGTGCGGGCTGCATTGTGCAGAGAGCACACTTCGAGCACCAAGAGGCTGGGGTCGGTGGCGGGTCTCAGCCCTGACAGCACGTTGGAATCACTTGAAGAGCTTAAACCAAACCACTGTGATGCCCCCGCCCCCAACCGAGATTCCCATTCACTCGTCCAAAGCTCCCGGGGTCTGGCAGCCGCGGTCCTCGCCGTCGTCTCCACTCCGCGTCCTCCGGGGGTGGGGAGCGCTGGGGGTGCCGGAAGGCAGCTCGCCGCCGCCCAGGAGGTGCAGACTCGGCAGGTCTGGATGGGGCCTCCAACCGGCCTTTCCAGCAAGATCCCAGGGAGCGCGAGGTTTCCCAGGTGGGGAACCGAGCAGGACAGAAGTGACTGGCTCCAGGGCTCTCCCAGCCGGGTCTCCCGACTCCCGGCGGTTTCCTCCGCCAGCGCTCCCGGCTGCGCCCGGCGTTCTTCCCCGCGACCACTGCGGGGCCGCCGGAGGTCAGCGCGGCGCTCCCGGGGCCGCGCGGCCTTCCGCTCAGGGGCCGCCGGGGCGCTGGCGGACACTCGGCGCCGCCGGCTTCTGGGCATCCGGCGAGCGGCCGCGGGGCAGAGGCGCGCGGGGGGCGCGGCCGGGAGCGCGCGGGGGACGGGGCGGGGCGGGGCGGGGCGGGGCGCGCGTCCCCGGCCGCGAAGGGGATTGGTGCGCCGTGCGGGCCGGCGCCGAGGGGATAAAGCGCCGCGCGTCCACCGTCCGGGGTTCTGCGCCGCGCTCCCGCCGCGCGCCACGTGCCGCTCCTGCCCCGCCGCGCGGCGTCTCGGCGGCCGCGGCCGGAGGTCAGTAGACGGTGCCCCCGCTCCCCGAAGTTGCCCGGGGTGACTGCTGTCGGGGAGCCGAGCCCGGCAGCGCGGAGTCCGGGCCCGGCTCGCCCGTCCGGTGTGAGCAGCCCGCGGCTTCTGCGCTCGGGCGCCAGCGCGGATGTCGGGCGGTCACCGCGGAGCTGCGAGTCGGGGGAGAGACCGGGCTGCTGAGGTGGCGTCCGCGCCAGGGCCGGGGCGGTCGGGGCGCGGCTGGGTGGGCACCTCCCCCGGGAATGGGGCCGGGCGCGGCCGTTCTAAAACCGGTTGGTCCAGCACCTCCCGAGGACGCTGGGACCCCGCACCCTGTCCCCGGGGAGTCGGGCTGAGCCGAGACCCGCGCGTGGCCCCAGAGGGACGCGGCCGCAGCGCCAGACCTCCTCGCAGCCCAGCTGAGAGCCCCAGACGCCCCCCTTTCTCTTTGGATCACCCCAGACTCGGCCGGTCGCCGAGAGCGCTACGTGGACTGAGCAGCTTGCCAGGAACCTCAGATGTCTCGTTAAATCCCCAGCGGCGAGGGTGCTGCTGCCCCGCCCGGGCCGCCTTTGCGAGGATAGGAAACTTGGCCTGAGGAAGGAGGGGCTGGTCTGGCCTCGACTCTCCGGCGGGTCGCGGGGCGGAGCGAGGCGGGAGGGTGGCCTGCACCTCCCCGGGCTGGGGGGACCCTGACCCTCCCGAGGAGGGAGAAGAGCGGGGCGATGGCAGGAGGGGCGGGGCCTCAGCCGACCTGGTTTCTGCCTGACCTTGGGGGTGAACTCACCTGCATGCTGAGAAATGATCCCACGGTTCCTGGGAGGGTGAAGTGGGAGTTAACTTCATCCTTGACTCATTGCTGTTTATGGGACACCTGCATTGGGATTATTGGGTGGATCGGAGGACTTCAACTAAAGACCGCCTTGCAGAGGAATCTAATACGCCTAACAAGCTTCACCCTCCTAATCGCTGTTAAGTGTGCAGTTCAGTAGTGTGAAGTGTGTTCATAACCTTTTTTGACAAAGTACTAGAATTTTTTTCATCTTTCAGAATCGAAACCATGGCTTCCTATTTCTGTGATTTGGGCTAGTACTTTAGATGCTTGTATAAGTCACCTGAGTGGAATCAGACAGGGCCTGTCCTTTTGTGCTTGGATTAATCACTTAGCATAATGTCCTGGAGGTTTATCCATATTGTCCCCTATAGCAGTATCTCCTTCATCAAGGGCGAATCCCCTGTAGTATATGCCACCTTGTCTTTATCCAGCCATCCACTGGGGAATGAGGACTTTCAATGCTGTGCTAATGTGCCGAAGACATTACATAACACGACTTTATTTACTTTCTTTGTGTCTTAGAAAGAATAGAACTAGAAACTTGTGGAGATGCCTGGAGAACAAGAGCATTAAAGTAAATGGGTGATACATTTTCAGGGAAAAAGTGTATTTCCTCAGCCTTCAGAATTTCAAGTTGGTTTTCTTCAAAGATTTAGGAAGTAGAATTGTCTGTCTTTAGAGTAATTGGAATTAAGACTTTTCTTTTCCCCTGAAGTCTTTTCTGATAAGGTGGCATTCTGTTTTGTTTGCTTTTTTGGTGGGATAAATAAATAAATCCCTGATCTTTCTTGGAGTCTCCTAACTCTGCATGTTCCATCTGGTGTTTGGTGACTATTGACAGGCGTTGACATGGCTAGGACCTAGCCAGTGGAGGTCACGGCTTTATGGGGAGACATCAGTATTGTGTCCTGGTCCCTAAATCTAACCGTCCAAAGGCAGGCACGTTGGTCTTCTCACTGGATCTGCTTCTCCAGGAAGCCCGTTCTTGCAGCAGCATAAGTTAGAGACGTCAGCCAGGGCTGTCTGCCAAGATGGGAGATGTGTCAGAGAGGCCTGGCCTGGGAGACGCTCCTTTAATTAGGGGGCACAGTCTGGCGACTTGTTTCATTTTCACCCCTTGCAGTTAAAGTAAACCAGGCGCTTGGAGAGAAAGTCTATGACCTTTCTTAAGTATCTGATCTTTATTTAAGGAGAGACTGAGACTCTTTGATGGTTTCCCTATAAAAATTTAATGACACCCTTGGCAAAGCAAGTTTTCCTTTAGAATAGCTGTTCTCAAAGCAATCTGGGGAGCCTTGCCTCGTGTTCCAGCACCTTTCAGAGTCCCTGAGATCCAGACTTTTTCAAAATAATGCTGCGATGTTAAATTTTCCTTTTTCATTCTCTCCCTCCTATGGGTACAGTAGTACTTTTCCAGAGGCTACCTGACTGGCAGCGAACTTTTTCTCTGATGGCCAAAGAAATGTGTGCCTGTGTATTCTTATGCTTCTAGAAGCTTCTACGCCTAGTAGGCATAGAATATAAAATATGTGTGTTTTCACGGATGAAAAACTCAGTTTTTTCTCAGTACTAATGTGTACTTCTAGCTGCCTGTGTCTGCCTGTGATCATCTCTGACCTCATTGTCTTTTAATGTCATTACTTTGAAATCAGTGTTTTCCTTGCACCTATGTGGACGAACAAGAAGTAAGTATATACTTTGTAGTCTTGATTTGAAAATTTTTCTAAATTTTTAAGTGGCATAAAATTCTTTTGAATTTAATATTTTAAAATACAGGCTATTGATAGTTTTATATTTGACTTGATTTTTCAAGCTACACCATCAATGCCTATAAATGCTTAAAAAAGAAAAAAAAGGTAGAGTTCCCTGACTTGTGTGAGGGAGGAATTTACTGCTGAGAAAAGGGCAAAAATAAATTAGACATGAAAGCTTCCCTCAGTTTTCGAGATGTTGGAGATTTACCTCTGTGTTTTAGGCCCTAAAACCACTTTGAATAATATTTGTAGCATTCTCGAGATCCACTGTTCTAAAAGATGGACTGAATAGTTTCAAAGCAGGTCTGATGAGCTCTTTAAAAACCAAAATCTCTTGGTTGCAGCTTTCAGAGCAGTAATGAAAGACCTACTGAGGCATCTCACAGAATAAGTTATCAAATTGCAGTTGCTGGAGAAGCACAATAAAGCCTTGTTTGGATGGAAGCATTGAAAGAAATCCCAGCACTGCCACTTTCCGATAACATAGTAACTCATCAGGTTAAATATTTAGCTGCAGACATGAAGTGTATTTTGCCTTACAAATGAAAGATTTGCCATGGCTCCTGGTTTCACTGTTTTCTTTATATTCATCTGGTAGCAGCATCAAATAAGTCATCAATAATGTCTTTTTTTTTCTTTTTTAAGGGAAAGGAACAATAGGAATGCAAGTGAGCAGGCAGGCAGGAAGAGAGAGGAGGAAGAAGCGCTTTGTTTACTTTAGTTGTTCGTCTTGATTGTTCCTCCTGAACCTGGGTCTTGAACCTGGGTCCTTGGGATGAATGTGAACAGTGTCCAGCGGCTTTATTGGCGAGGCCACAGGGTATGTATGCCTCAAAGAGTATCGTTTTGGTGGGTGCTTGGCAGCAGATGCAGGTAGTATCCAAGTGTTTGGGGCAGAATATCTTTTGAGTTTTGAGTTTTATGGATTGTTCTGGTGTTGAATTTGCATTGATGTTGCAGAAGCAGTGCTGGCTCAGGCTGCCAGGGCCGTGGACAACTCAAGGCACCAAAGTGTCCTCTAGTCACCATGTCCTTCGCTGCCACAGGCTTTCAAGGGAAAAAACAATTTTTTTAGGGAATGGTGAAGGAAGGAATGAAGGCTAGCAGGCAGGCAGGAGAAAGAGGAGGAAGAAGCACTTATTTAGTTGTTCACACTGGTTGTTTACCCTGGACCTGGGACTCAAACCCAGGGGTATGTGGCCTGTGCTCATCAGGAGGCAGGTGACCTAAACACTCCTCCACTAGGGTGTGCTTCAAGAAAAAAAATTTTTAAGTCGGCACCTTTACTTAAGAAAGCTCTTTTTGAAACAGTGAAATTAGTTTTATTAAAGCTTGATATCTTTTTAGTCTTGTGGACATGCTTGGTCCATACTAAAGTGCGATGGTTTTGTCTTGAGGTAAAAGCTTTCAGACATTTTTTAATCAGATTGGTTGTTATTCCACCACCATTAACAGAGCTCTTAACCCGCATGCACGCCATCGCACAAAACTGTGGCAGTCACCACCCAAGAGCCCAGTGGAACTGGGACAGTGACCTGTGAGCTGAAGTACCACTTTTTTCCATCAAGAACCATTTTTGCTTCCAAGAATGGCAAGTGGCAGTTTTTCGTACTTTTTCCTCAAAAAAAAAACCAAGTGAACCTGTTGGAGGAGCGGCTAATGGCACTGTCGCCAACTCGTGTGTCCCACTTGTGAGCAAGCTTCCCGAAGCCTAGGAACCTTCTGATGAGATCAGAGATGATAGCAACCCGTGTGCCTGAGGTCGACCAGTGAGGCGTTCAGCCTTCAGAAGCTCTGCAGGTCGCCCGTCTCTTCCAGAAGAGCAGTGCGCGGAATTACGGGGCGATGCCGGAGCCAAAGATGAAAAGGTCCATTCAAAGTGCTAAACCAGCGGATTCTCACGTAACGGGTGACAGCTTCGTTGATGGGGCTTCCGACCTTTCAGAAGCCAGCGTGAGTGTTAAAGATGAGTATCCAGGACTTTCTGAAAAGGCTTTTAAAATGCTGCTCCCTTTCCCCACGGCTTTGCTGTGTGAATCTGGATTTTCTTCCCCGCCTTCATCAGAGCAGCAGGTGAGTCAGAGGCAGATGTGAGGCACCGGCTGTTTCCTGTTAGACATCAAACAGTACCGCAGAGAGCAGTAGCACTCTTCTCACTCAACTTTGGTTTTGGAAAGTGTATTTTATTTTCATAAATACGTTTTTATTCACGTGCTTATGGGCTTTAAGCGAATGAGTGCATATATTCAGCAGAACTCGGATTTTCTTGCTGGTGCAGTGAATCCTGTTTGAAATAACCCACAGGAACAAGTGCTCTTTGTTGCCCCGGTTTTTCAGGGTGCGAGGGAGCCCCGAGAGCAGCAATCTTGACCTGCGGCCCGAGGAGTGTTAAAGCAGCCCGGCGGCAGCGAGATGGGCACCCTGGCGCGGAGAGCTGTGTGCCCCGGGTGTCGGACTCTTATTCTGCTTTGTGCCATCTGTGCGTGGTCACAGTCACCCAGTAGCTGGGCTGGTGGTGTGAGAGGTGGTTCGAGGACTGGGCTCTTGGGTGGCGCCTGTCAAGATTCCGTGTGATGCTGTGCACCAGGGTGAAGGGCTCTGTTAATGGTGATGGGATCACAACCAACCTGGTCGCAAACTGTCCGAAAGCTTTGTGTTCAATCCGGAGCTTGTGGTCCCTCGGGACCCCTGCGAGGAGGTGAAGAGAGTCGTTCCAGTCTCTTTCATAGGAAGAACCAAACCAAACCCGAAAACCTGTAGCAGCTGTCGTCATCTGTTGTTGCTTTGCGGGGGGAGTAAGAGTCCTCTTTGAGTTTTAGGTGCTCGGTCTAGCTGCTCTTGGCTTCCTCACTCACCCTCCCCTTCAACTTGCTGAAATAAGTGGCTGAGAACCAGTGTCAAGGAGAAAGGTAAATGAGGAATGGCCTCACTCATCCGTGGAGTACAAAGAAGAAAAGCAAAGGAACAGGCGGAACAAACCCCGCCTGGGACACTGATGAGAACATCGCTGAGGTTGGCAGCTGGGACGGGGTGGAGGGTGGGAGCGAGGACCACGGACTTCGGTCCACGGACACTGGGGGAGGGCTTCGGTGGAGGGCAGGGGTGCTGCCATGTGTCTGAGGAACTGGGAGCCTGCACATATGGGCTCATATTTAATATAAATTATATTTTGTAAATCAGAGCTACCTCAATAAATGTTAAAAAAGAAAAGGAATCAGAGTTCTCACACGCCCTCACACCCACGTTCCTCCAGGACAGTGCCAGGGGGTATCCTCTCAGCGCCCTGGTTAACCTCCAGGTCCTGCTCAGATCCAGGCTGCCTGTCACCGCTGCCTCCTCAGGGCACAGCTCGATGGTCCTTCTTCCCTTTTAAAGAAAATCACTTGCTTTGTCACTTCTGAGACTTTTTTAATTTAATTTTTATTGTAATTATTCTACACATTAAAATAACTTCCTGTATATAGGTTCCCCATTCCTCAGATACATGTCCACACACCACCCTGCCCTCCACCACATGCCCGAGTGTCCTTCCCCAGTGTCCAGGGTTCTCCACCACGATGTGCCCCCACACCCCCCATGCCCTGTTGGTCACCTCAGTTCTGCTGCAAATGTTTCAGGTTTGGTTATTTTCATCTGTTCCTTTGTTTTGTCTGTTCATGTTCCACCTGAGAGTGAGGTCATCTGGTCTCTATCTTTCTTCTTGTGACTTGTTTCACTGAGCATCATCCCCTCTAGTTCCATCCATGTTGATTCAAAGGACAGGGTTTCATCTTCTCTCAGGGCTGTGCCATGTCCACTGTGTATATGGACCACATCTTGATCCATCATCTGAGTCTGGGCACTTACATAATTTCCAGTTCTCAGCTGCTGTGAACAGGGCTGCATAAACATGGGGTGCAGACATCTCTGCGGATGGCGGCTTCTGTATCTTCTGGGTAGGTGTCCAGCAGTGGAATGACGGGAACACATGGGATTTCCATCTTCGGTTTTTTGAGGAATCTCCACACTGTTCTCCATAGGGGCTGCACCAATTTGCACTCCCCCCCAACAGTGCAAACGTGTTCCCTTTTCTCCACATCCTCGCCAGCATTTGTTGTTTCCAGACTTTTGGATACTAGCCAGTTTTTCAGGTGTAAGGTGATACCTTGTTTTAATTTACATTTCCCTGTTGGCCAGCGAGTAGGAGCATATTTTCATATGCCTGTTGGCCATCTGTGTATCCTCTACTTGTGAGACTTTTTGTTATGAATCAACAAATTAACTCTTTCAAAATAAGACCCAGACATTTTTACCTGATTCCCCCACTGAGGAAAAGCTCAGGCCTTTCCTATCTCAGTGCCGCCCCCGGACCCCTCAGCTCCAATCCCGGCCCCAGCAGTGAGGCCAGAGCTGTACAGCAGAGGGTTGTCTCATGCTCTTGGGGGACGGGGGTCAGCCGGGGTGGCCCCGGGAGCCCTGAGCTGCGGGTGCTGGGGCCGAGCCACTGCCCACGCGTGCTGTGCCCGATTTCGGTGTCAGAGCAGAAGCACAAGACCATACAGGGTGCTAAGGCCTGTGTTTTCGGAATATGTTTGTAATTTCCCTTCGTTTTCTGTACGCTGCACTTTGGGGACTGCAGACAAGTGCCTGCCTGAGTCCCAGTGATGGGATTCACCTGTGGGGGCCACTCAGGATTTTCTTGTAAACTGGTGGCGTGAATGTACGATCTTAATAAGTAACTAGAATTCTGTCATTTTGTCTTACAATTTTCTTAACAACATTCTTTTCTCTAGCTTACTTTATTCTAAGAATACAGCATATAATTCACATATGAGGTTTGTGTAATCAGCTTTTCGTGTTTCAGTTAAGGCTTTCAGTCAGCAGCTCAGTTTGGAGCTCAGTTTGGGGAGTTGAAAGGTATATGCGGATTCGAGACTGTTCCTGGGGAGGTATGGGCTTTCCGGCCACCGCCCGCCGCCCCCCCACCCCCCACCCCACCCAGGTTGTCCCAGGCTGCTGTGCTCAGGGCCCCGCTGCAGTGATGGCAGGCTAAGTTCAGTCTTCCATTGTGCTGGGTTTTCCTTTTTTCTTTTTATGATGCAGTCTCCGAGGTGGTCGCAGCCCTGTTTTCTGTTTGATTTGGGGCAGCTCAACTGACAGAGGGAAGGCCCCGGCTTGTGCAGACACCAGGCAGCGTTACGCATGGGCGGGGAGAGCTGGCAGGGCCTGCAGAGCATCTGGGTGACTCTGTTTTCCTCTTGGAACGTGCCTGCCTGGTGCTGGGGGCCCAGCGGGGCAGCAGGAGCCGTGTGTGCCGGTTCAGTGTCAAGTCAGATGTGACAGGCCCCCTTGAGCTCCTGAGGCCAGACTGTTGCTGGTCGCTCAGCAGTAGAGCTGAAGAGGAGGAGAAGCTTGACTGAGATTAAAGACGTGATCTGGGAGAGAGGAGGAATGTGCTTTCTAAATGACCCTTTCTAAGGTGGTGGCAGGAGGGCAGGAACGAGCTGCAGCAGAGGAAGCAGACATCATGGGCCTTTGTCTCAACATGTTCATTCCGAAGGTGACCTCTGAGGGTCAGCCCTCTGACCGTGTGTGGACCGTCTGATGGTGGTGGTAGTGATGTGAGGGCTTCACCGGGAGGCGCTGGCAGCTGTTTCTGCTGCTTGTGGCTACAACCTGTGCTGCTGTGACTTGGACCCTGTCGACATCAGCATTGCATGGTCCTGACTCCGTCTCCGCCCGGCCTATGTCTGCCGGCACTTTGCTGGAGTCTGTTTAACCTCCTTGCCCTGGGCCCGGGTCCCCGTAATCACTCGGCTGGCTCAGCGGCCTCTTTGGTTCAATTCATGAATCCAAATGTAGCTTTGCTTATGAGCCGCTGGTCTAGTATTAAACTTGGAGAGAGTTTGGTTTTGAGGGCTGGGAGCATAAAAGGTTACGTAACGAACGGCTCCTGTGTTCCAGGGCACCGGAGAAATGTCGGTGGCCAGAGCTCTGCGTGGGGCTGCGGGCCCCGTGCTGCGCGGCCCAGCCTGCGGCTGCTGTCGGGCAGCCATCCTGCCTGTGCGCTTTCTGGGCCCTTCCCCTCGGCCAGTTCCAGCGGCTGCCGCCTTCCACTCTCCCTCCTTCTCCGAGACAGACCAGCCACGTGTCCTAATTACAGGTTGGGTTTTCACCTTTTCTCGTGCTTTCCACTTGATTCTTGAGTTCTTTTTCTGTGCTGCTTCTGTGGGACTGTACTTGTCTGGGCGCGGCTGACACCCTTTCTGCTGTGGGCCTCTCCCAGAGCCTCGCAAGTCCGCAGTCCGCATTCATCGCTACCGTCAGATTCCCTGCCATCACTTTTATTACTTTGAGGTCACTTTGATTTACAAAACACGCAGTGTGTGCTAAGTGCACAGGCTCCTTCTTCATTGAATATATGATAACACGCCGCGCCCAGCACCACATTTCTGATATCTCCACCGCTGCCCATGGGGCCCACCACCCTTTGCCCATCCCCAGCCCCTTTCCCCACTAGTCACCTCAGTTCTGTTGTCAGTGTCCAGGGCTGGTTTTTGTTTTGTCTGTTTGTTTGCTTTGTGTCTTTACATTGCACGTAAGTGAGATCATCAGTATTTGTCTTTTTCCTGTTTTATCTTACTTATCGCACAATCCCCTCCATTTCCATCGTGTTGCTGAAAATCCCTGCCGTGTTTCTTCTTTTCGGAAAGGAGGATGTAGGAACCCGGGATGTGACAACTGCCATGGACACAGCTCCTGTCTATGTGGGGACGCGCCTGGGGTGCAGGCTTGCGCATTGGAGCCAGGCAGGGACTAGAACGTGGCTTCTGGAATCTTTTCTTGGCCACACTCCTCAGCCTCACCTGGGTGTCTCTCATCCCAGACAGTTGCCTCCTGTGTGTGTTAGAGGCAGGCAGACAGGATGTTTGGGGCGCCCAGGACCGTGTTCAGACACAGCACTTCAGCGGGTGCCTCCAGCCAGCCCACACACCCTGCCTCATTGTCATGCTTCTTTCCTCCTCTTTCTTGACAGATTTTCTTGCCCTGCTTTCCTGTCATTATCATTGTGTTCCTCACAGACATGCACATGCATGCATGTGTGTATGCGTGTGTGTGTGTGTCTGCGCACGTGTGTGTGTGTTTTCCTCATTTGCTTTGCTCCACTGAACGGGTTTCAGGAATAGTTGCCCCCTCTCTGCCCTGCACTCCCAGACCAGCCACCTCTGCGAACAAGCATCTTCCACGGCCCAAAATTGTCACTGGGCCTTCTCGTTTAATCTCCTGAGGTAAATGCTTGCAGGAACTCCCATTCTCTCTCTCTTCCCACCCTCTTAATTCCTCCCAGTAAAATTGCCGGGGGCGTTCCTAGCCCCCAGCTCTCCCTTTTATATCAGTAGTGTCTTTCGGCCTCCTCCTTCATTTAATCTTAGTGGAGCCTTGTCTCTTCAGTTACTGTGCCCTTGTCCCTCTCGCCCCGCCCCAGTGGGTTCTAGTGGAGGAAAGGGTTCTGACAAGCCATGGTGCTGACGGATGGTTAGCCATGGCCTCCGGAGCAGGGGAACTGGGGCTGCCAGTGGCAAAGGCGAGGTGGGCGTCCCCCCACGGAGTTTCTTGCGGTTTTTCTCTTCCCGCACCTCCTTCCCCTCAGTCTCCAAAACAGATGTCACCAGACCCATCTCTGTCCACACTCCAAGCAGGAGGTTCAGTGCTTTCTGGTCAATCTGAGGCTTTTCCTGATTAGCTCACATGGAGGGGAGTCTTACCCCATGGTTCCATGCTGGGAGGGATTGAATTGGTTTGATGTGGATTAATGCATCACTTTTTTCTTCTCCTCCTAGGGGGTCTTGGCCAACTTGGAGTGGGGCTTGCTAACTTTCTGAGGTAAGAGCCGAACAGTTGATGCTGAAGATTTGTCTTCTTAAGTTGGCGCAGCTTGTCCCTGGTGCCATTTAATCTCTTCCCCTCTCGCCGCGCAGTTTTAAGGCATCGCACGTACAGGATGGTTTAGAGTACCTCTCATCTGCCTCTTAGTCTCCTGGATTTGTTCACGTCTCCCCCGGTCCTTGGCGCTCTCCTGTCTAAGTTAGGAAAAGTGAGGCGCCTACCTACAGATGAGCTTCTGATTTTGAGGTGTTTGGGGTCACAGGGGTGTGCATGTAGAAGTTGAAAAGGACCTGTGTGGGTTTTGGATAATGGGATAAGATCAGAAAACAGGAGAATGGACGAGGATTGAGAGGTCAAAACTTAGGGATACCCAGAGAGTGAGAAACCTAGGGGTGACTCCACAGTGAGCGTAGAAACAGATTACGGGGCCACAGGGTGGGGAGGAGGGTGACCAGAACGGGTGTGTGTGTCAGGAGGGAAGGCGCTAAGAGGAGGAATGTGGACCTGATGGGAAGTGACAGCTCTAATTCTGAAGTCGCTTTCTCTCTGAACGACAGTGTCCGTAGGACCCATTGTTCCCCAGACAGACCGACCCGTGTGTTCTGATTCGCCCTCTAGGAAGCGGTTTGGGAAAGACAGCGTGATTCTGTCTGACATCAGGAAACCCCCTGATGACGTCTTCCGTGGTGGTAAGAGATCACTGTGCCGTTGGTGGTGGCTCTGAGCTTTGGTGTCCAGAGTTGTTGTCACAGCGGCAGCTTGTGGGACCGTGTGCAGCCAGGCTGGCGAAGGACGCGCAGAGACAGCATGGAGGCAGTTTGTGTTTTTGTCCTCAGTCCTCGGTCGTTCTGTAAGCTGTCTGCAGTGATGCCGCTGCTGGTTCAAGGGACACTGGACCAGCGCGTCCTTCTGCACTCAAAGCTCTGACTCTGAGCCTTGGATGTGTGTGAGGAAGTGTCCTTGGAATAAAAACTTTGACTTCTGTCTTTTTGAACCTTTAGTTAGCACCTTGCCTCAGAGAAAAAGAAAAATCAAGTTCTGGAGTGAGGCAGAAGATCTTTTACGATTTTGGAGAGATGAATCCTTCTATTTAACGTACATTTATTCTCAGACTGCTGACCCCACACACGAAAATGCCTGGCCCCCCTCGTCCTGTTCCCCACCTCCAAGACATTTTAGAGTGTCTCCTAGTCCTGCCTGGTTTGATGTCCACTTTTTGCCACTTAGCCTGGGAAGAGTGGTCCTTTGCTAAGTTGGCATTTAACATACTTGACTGTACTGCTGGATTAACCAGCAAGTGATCACAGAACTGTGATCTGTGGTTCATCTGCCCCCAGGGATGATTTATTGTTTTTATTTTGTGACCCAGTTCTCTTTTCCTTTAAAAATGCACAATTTTGAGCAGAACGAGGACACAAGTGTGTAGGGGTGATGTTAAAGCGCCGACTCTGGAACCAGCTCTGGGCTGAGACTCAATCTTCCCCTTATTCTCTGTGGTCCTGGTAAGAGATAGAGCCGCTCAGTGCCTCGGTTTCCCAGTCAGGAAAATGTAGCCGCCTCCAGAGCACTGTGACAGCTAAGTGCGCCGAAGCCCTTAGACCGGCGCGTGGCGAGGGCGAGGGCCAGCCCTGTGCACTTTGTTGTCGGTGCTGGTGAGTGTCCATCACAGAAACACGTGGCGTCCATGTGGGGTTTAGTCCCCAGGTCGGTCCGAGTGAACCCCCACATCAGCGATGCTGGGGAAAGCCCGTGGCCCCGCAAGCCTGTCTCCATTGCCCGCCGCGTTCCCCGCAGGCCCGTTCATCTACTCTGACGTCCTGGACCACAGGCACCTGCGGGAGGCCGTCGTCAACCACCGCATCTCCTGGCTGATCCACTACAGCGCCCTGCTCAGCGCCGTGGGGGAAGCGAACGTGTCTCTGGCGAGAGCTGTGAACATCACCGGTGAGGCTCTGCGGCGCCCAGACGCGCCGGCCGCTGGGTCCCCCGCTTCCCTTTTCTCCATTGGCCTTGTTTTCGTGGCGGGAGCACGGCTTCTCACATAGGTGTGCAGCGCTGTGTGTCACCATCTGTGTATGATGCGTGGGGTTCCCCATGTATAGTTCTTCCTTCACCGCGTGACTCTCCACGGTGACCCGACTTGCCCACCTCCAGGTCACTTCCCATCTGGCCACACTAAGTTGACTCTGCAGACTGAGTTTTTGTTTGATTGGGTTCATTTGTTTGTTTGGTTTCCGTGCCTGCCACATAGGAGTGACATCATTTCTCTTTCGGACTTTTCTTACTGTGCTGGTCTCCTAGGCCCACCCATGTTGTTGCAAACGGTAGGATGTTCTCTTTTTATTTATCTGCATAGATAGATAATACATAGGTTTGTTTTTCCAGGTAGATTTGACTTACAAAATAATCAAAGTTTAGATGTGCAGGTCACCATATTCAAAGAGAGAATACACGCAGGCACCTGCTGCTCATGTAGTCCACTTTCCGCGGCCCCTGGGCCGCACTGCCCCTTGCTCCCACCCCGGCCCTCTCCAGACTTCGCCGATCGCGACGCCGTCTGTCTGTCTGTCTGTCTGTCGCAGGGCTGCACAATGTCCTGGATGTGGCAACGGAGCACGGCTTGCGGCTGTTTGTGCCCAGCACCATTGGTGCTTTCGGACCCACGTCCCCGCGGAACCCGACCCCTGACCTCTGTGTTCAGAGGCCGCGGACTATCTACGGGGTGTCCAAAGTGCATGCGGAGCTCATGGGAGAAGTAAGTGTTTCGGAGCGAGAACACTCAGTGTCTCCTTTCTGTTCTTGCTGCCTCAAACACCTGCCGACTCGTCTGTGGAGGGGACTTGCCCCCAGTCAACCCCCAGGAACGCTCTTGAGCAGGTGGCCGCTGCTGACACTCGCGCTCACTCCCTGAGGCTCCGGGTGGCCCTCCGCCTGCACGTGCTGCCCACCTGTTTGCCCGTCCTTCTAGGGACGCTGCGGCCGCCTCCGTGCAGCCACTGCTCTGTCTCTGCCGTGGCCCGCGCTCTGCACGGCGGCGGTCTCCTGGAGAACTGTTCCCGACAGACGGTTAACTTCCAGAGAGGTCGGCCACCTCTCGTGTACAGCGGCTTCGTAGAGGGTTGGCGTATCCCCCAAATGATGATTCTCTGAAGATAAAAAGTGAAAAGGGGTCAGTTTATTAAGGAAATGAGAGTGACTCTTAGAAATTCTAGAGTCTTCATGTTCTGTCACTTTAATACAGCTGCCTGGAATGATGTTTCAGAAAAGGACTGTTACTTCTTCACATCACTCTAGCTGGTATAAAAGTGTGTTTTAAAATAGCGTCTCTCTGGTTTGTAGTATTATCATTACCGGTACGGGTTGGACTTCCGATGCCTGAGATACCCTGGAATCATTTCTGCGGACTCCCCACCGGGAGGGGGAACGACGGGTGAGTCCTGTTCTTTCTTCTGCGGGAGGAGAGGCTCTCCTGGCGCCGAAGGGTCTTCTTCATGCCGATGGCCCTGTAGCTGTGTGCCGGCCAGAGTTTCCACATCCTCCCTGGAAACAGGCTGAGAAGCTCACGGAAACTTCTCGGTCTTATAACTCCCATTCGGGACTGGCCATGCATGGGAGCCAAGCGTGGTATCGAGAACAAATTTGCTGCTTGTAATTCGGGAAGATACCAAAGAAGACGTGGCCTCTCTGAACACAGTGTTGTGTTCGATGTCGAGAGCGCCGTCCTTTTTAAAAAGGATCATAGCATGTCGCTGTTGACTGAACTCCTGCCAGCAGAGACCCTTCCATGTGAGGGGTCCTGAGATACACGTGAAATATACTTGACAAAATTGGAGGGACTTGAAAGGAGGCTTTGGTTTTGGTAACTTTTAGAAAGCTTTTGCCATAACACGCAACTTTTTCAAGTGTGAGGGTCCTTTCGAGGAGCCTGAGAGGTTGACATTCTTTCCATATCGATAGAAAGGCTTGAGCAGCCTTCCCCACCTCCCTTTCCACGTGCGCCATGCGTCTCTCAGGTGGCGTTTAGCCCCGTGGACGGAACACAGGTGCACACGGGAGACTGCAGCTGGTTTAGTCTGACAATAAACAGATTTGCAGGAGGCCAAACACACCCTTCTCACTAAATTATCTTTTGTTTGGAAAGTATTTCTTTTTTGTATACCCTCTCATACATAGAAGTAGGCGACAGGCTCACGACTATCATTTAAAACGTAATATTTTTTATATTCCCGGTTAATTTACGATACCGTCGACATTGCTATGAAATCTGACCTCTTTGTGGGGCAGGAGCTTGGGTGCTTTTAAGAGCAAACTGCCCTCATCTCAGGGGCTCGTGTCACTTCTGCTGCGAGCGACCCCCAGGCAGGCTTCTCTTGCAGACTACGCCGTGCAGATCTTCCAGGATGCCGTCAAGCACGGCAAGTTCGAGTGCAACCTGAAGGCCGGCACGCGGCTCCCCATGATGTACATCGAGGACTGCCTGCGGGCCACCCTGGAGGTCATGGAGGCGCCGGCCGAGGCCCTGTCCATGAGGACGTACAACGTCAACGCCGTGAGCGTCACCCCCGAGGGGCTGGCCCAGGAGGTCCTCAAGCACATTCCGGAATTCCAGATCACTTACAATGTGGATGCCGTGCGGCAGGCCATAGGTTGGTACCTGGTGGCACCCGGCCTCAAAACCAAAGCCGAGCTGCGGCCTCGCTTGCGCACGTAGGTGTGGAGCATCAGGAGAGCGCGGCGCCTTCCCGGGGTCCTGCCAGTCAGGGCAGACGGAGCTGTTGTCGAGCTCAGTTGGCATTTGGGAATTGCTGTCTAAAGTGGGTGGAATGGCGCCCGACCAGGGAGATCACATGGCAGCAGTGTTCTCAGCGTTTCACGGTGTAAGCACAAAACAGGTGGCACGCCCCAGCTCCTCGGGTTGACTGTCACTGCTTTGAGCACCGCGCGAGGGAGGATTCCTGCCCTACAGGTTTGCCTGAGATTTTGGTAGCTGATGACAGACAGGTAACATAGGCTTCTGATCTCAGATTGTGCACATATGCGGCTCTGGTCCCCTCGGAGGGCGTGTCCTTTTGCTGCCTTGCAGCCAGAGCTTTTCTAGAAGAGGCTCTGCACCTTTTTGCAAACCTGGAGCCCCAGTAACTGAAGCCCGTCTCCGTGTCTTTTCCTAGCGGACAGCTGGCCCATGGGCTTCGATGACAGCAATGCCCGGAAGGACTGGGGGTGGAAACACGATTTTGATCTCCCCGAGCTGGTGACCACGATGTTGAACTTCCATGGCTCTGAGACCAGAGTGGCCCAAGCCAACTGAAGGAATCCAAACGAAAAATTCTGTGTCCCAGACAGGTCGAGGGAAAACCGATGACCCCAAGAGCTAGACCCCCGAGGACCCTGCTTGTGTGGAGCCAAAGGACCATTTGGCCCGCATGTCGGCGGCTCAGAGCGAGGTGGAGAATCAGGCTGGCTGTCGCCGTCACGGCGCCGTGGCATGGCGGTACAGCTTACTGTCTTTTCTGTTTACCTAGACCTGTCCACACATCATCACACCCGTGAAGATTAAGTCATAATAGTTTGAATTTCTTTAAGATGCAGCGGCCATTTTGGGGAAGGTGGAATTAAGTAACATTTGTATCAAATTCTATTAAATTCATATATCACACCTAAGACTCTGCTATTCTCTGAACAAGAGACCATTTAAAGATCATCAAAGATGATCTCCTGATTTAGAAGTATTTTTACTAACCCATCAGAAGAGAAAAATAGTTTGATGTATTCACCTATATCTTAATGTTTAGGAGACTTTCATACTGGAAAAATCACCACTTGGCATTTTTTCTTGTGAGAAGCTATAGGAAATGAAGAATAATACCAAGCCGATATATGTAACAAAGGGAAGCCTCTTTCTGGGTTTGATTGCCTTCCTATTAGGAGCTAAATGGGACTTAGGAGAAGAAGACCTCACTTCGCCGACAGTGTTGGTCTCTGTGGGGTGGGGGTGGTATAAATAGACAGATTTGGGGGCTCTGCCCTTTCAGAACAACTCAGTAAAGGGGCATGGAAGACTCTCAAAGCTGCAGTTAACCCTTAGCCCACTAGGTGAGACCAGTTCCAAACACTGCTTTCTAGAGAGAATGTTCTCGTTTTATAGCCTTTTATACAAGCTTACATTGGGCCTTCAGAAGAGTTTTTCTAGCCCTTCTGTAGCAACCGCTGTGTAAATATAGACAGAATCACTTTCCAGCTGTCTCCGGAGGGGCTCCCTTGGAAGTCACCAGAAGGGAAGCTCACACACTAACCGGGTCTGTTGGACACCTGGCAGGGACTAAGAGGCACCTGTGTGTTTGATGATAGCACAACGTTAGATGTTTGGAATTTTAAATTGCTAGGTAGAAGTGTGACTTTTTTTGATAACTGTAACTAGGTTTAAAATCAAACTTCACTGGAGACTTTTTAGATGATTGACTTGTTTTAGAGTCAAGTTGATGTCCTTTTTTCCTCCCTACTTAATATAATTAAGCTTACATTGATACTCTTTGTTTTCTAAAACCACACAGCTGAAAATGATTTTTTCCAACTTTATTGAGCTCTGTTTTACATATGGTAAAATTCATTCAAAGTGTCTAGTTCAGTGATTGTCAGTATATTCGCAGAGCGGTGCCTGTCACTGTTTTCTACGTTCAGCCCACAGAAAGCTGCATGTTAATTAGCGTCCCCTCTGTAGGCTGCTCTGCGTCCTGGGCCTGTGGCTCTGCCTGCTCTTTCTGGGCCTTGCATGCAAGTGAAACCATACAGCGTGCGCTCTTTTGGTAATTTCTATGGTTTAATTACCCCGAGTACTTGACACTCAGAGGACTAAATAACCCCAGCAGTGTTTCATCTTTCACTGTGAAGACCTTCCCCGTGAAGACCTTCCCCGAGCCTTTCTGCCCAATTTAAAAAATGACTTTCAGGGTTGTGGATGAGCTGGTAAAAATATCTGTCAGTCTTACATGTTTCAGGTTTGTTCATCTGTTAAACCAAGACATGAGCTTTCTTCCGTGACAGTCACCTTTCACAAATGTTTTTCAGACTTTAGATTGATATCAACCCTGCTCCTTTCCTAACAGACTCACGGCAGATGACCTTGCTTCTGCTTTACCTGAGACGCAGCACTTTAGGATCCGGGTGATGCTGTCAATGGGAAATGTTATCCCAAACGACAAGTGCCTGCACGTACAACCTCAGGATATTCACATTCCAGCCTGTGACTGCCACGCAGTCACCACAGTATTGCTTTCAGTCATTTTCAATCAAAGAATCCAACACTTGAAATTGTAGCTTTATAGTCTCAGGAGCTTGACCAAATCTGTTAATTTGCTTGCCAGCCCTGGCTTAGCAATTCTCAAGTTCTTGGGAGTGAATACTGCTTCCACAGACAGTCTTCCTTTCAGCATGTTGGCAGCGTGTCGGGTGACGTCCCCACTCTAAGGTGAGCCTCTCAGGCACACCTGTGGGAAAGGAGTTTGTCCAAAGTAAGCATGTGTGATGGAGTCTACTGACACATTTATTTGAAGTCCTTAAGAAAAAAATTTCTCTCGGTTTATTAACAAGAGATTTAAAACTTGCATTTGGTCAGTAATTTCTTTAAGCATAATTCTCATGTACCTTCTAAAAATCTAAAATTCATATAGTTTGAAAGAAGTTTGAAGATAATTTGTAGGGTTAAAAAAATTAACCAGACTACCCGCCCGCCCCACCCCAGAATATACTTTCCAATTATTTTCACATTCAAGGCACCTGAGAAATATATCATTAAAAATATAATTTAAAAACTATGCCATTATTTGTAACATACCAATTTTTTTTATGTTCCTCTAAGAAAGGGGGGAAAGAATCAACTTTTCAATTTAGCATAATGCTTTCACATTATTGGCATTTTAATTTTTTTTAAAAATTTTTTTTAAGGAAAGGTACAGGCAGGAATGAAGGTGAGTAGGCAGGCAGGCAAGAAGAGGCATTTTATTTTAATTTTATTTAGTTCACATTGGCTGCGACCCCTGGCCCCGGGACATGAACCTGGGTCCTTAGGATGGATATAAACCACTCCTCTGGAGATGAGTGACTACCCACTGCTCACCAGGTGTGCTGCTTAAACGCTTCACAGAGGAGTAACACTCGGTGCACTTGGAAAGGGGCCTGTAAGCCGGGACGTTAGGAAGCAAACCCAGGTCACGCAGCTGTGGGGTGCTGCCTTCTTCTGGTGCCGTTTTCTGTAGTTGGAGGCAGCCGGCCAGCGTCATTCCTCACCTCACTGGAGAGAGTTTGGCGCCAGTGTTAGAGGAGTCAGTATTCCCAATCCCCCTTTCCTTGAAATAAACTATAAACTATCATCAAAATACCTTACTTCAAAAAAAAGCTTTTGTTAAAATAATTCAGTTCATCGACATAAAATGATCTGCTTGCCATGCTGGGGAATCCGTAATGACTGAGTTAGGAATTTCCTTTCGGCAAAATAGATCAGATATTGCAACAGCTCAAAACTTCTAGTTTCCTCAAATTGCAGTCATTTGGGAGGGGGAGTGTGCTCTCTATACCTGCCATATGGTTTGAAACTAGTTTTGCCACGTTGACTAAATTCTGGGAAAGACTGCTGTGCTGACATATTTCTTCAGTCTTGAAACAGATGGTATTCTGTGTGAGGGGGAGAAAGAAGTGATTTTTAAGAATCTTTCTGTTTTGATTAAAGGTTCAAAAACTGTCCCTGTTCAGACTGAACTGCGTTCATGGAGTGGTTCATATAATTGTGGGAAAGCCTTTTTCAACACAGTTCCGTGCAGGCAATTTGCAGTTCCCTGGAAAGACTCTCGCACTAGTAAGCAAAGCAGTTTTGTATTTTAATACTCATTTTTAGTAAATACTTCTGTTTCACTACCATTTTTCCTGATGCCCAGGAGCCCAGGATGACTTCTCAGTTTAAAAACCTTGTCACTTCTGCAGCTTCTGTCCCCCAAAGACATTTCAATACACTGGTTTGGGTAGTTTCCCCCTTTCATGCCGGTGTGGGCAGTTATCATCTTGTTTGATTTTCATGAAATTCAACTCATTAAGCATCCCCTTTGTAATGAGGACCCGGGTCCTCTCTGAGAAACCCTCTGCCTTTGCAAAGTCATGAAGGTGATCTCTGTAAATTAGTCTAGCTTCAGTGCTTCATCTTTCACACTCACATTTGCAGTCCCCCTGATTGACATGTATGGCATGAGGTCAAACTCAAGACTGTGTGTTCTGTTTGGATGTCCAGTTGACCCAGCACTTAGTTCCTGACCCCTCTCATTCCCCACTCTGTCACAGTGTCACTGAGATCACAGCCAGTGGCTGTGTCTGGGTCTTTCCCTGGACTCGACTCACCTGTTCTTTCATTAGTCTGCTTGTTGATTTTTGCACAAATACCACACTCCCCTAATTGCTTCAGCTTCATAAGAAGGCTTCATGTCTGGATAAAGCGCCCCCCCTTGTATTTTTCAAAAGGGCATTGGCTATTCTTGCCCCTGAGTTTATATACGATTTTTAATGTTGCCTGGCTAATTTCTTCAGAATGTCTGCTAGGGTTCTTATTGGGAACGCACTGACTCTATCTGGATCGACTTGGGGAGTTGACATCTTTACAATTAAATCCATGACCAAGACCTCTTTCCCAGTTTCTTTAATCCTCTGTAACTATTTTCAGTAATGTTTTCTCGATTTCTACACAGAGAAGACTTGTACCAATCCCTTGTTAGATCTATCCCTAGTTGTTTTTTTTTTTCAAGCTTTTAAAATGGCATCTCTAATTCTTTTACTGTTCTAAAAATACAATGGACCTTTTGTACATTAGCCCATCTAAATTCCATATCATTTTTGTAGTTTACATATCGATTCTATTGGAGTTTTTATAAAGCAATGATGTCATCTGTGAATTCTGGCTGTTTCATTTCTTCCTTTCCAGTAGTTAAACCTTCCAGTTCTTTGGTCTGCATTTTAGCTCTGGGTAGGACTTTGAGCCCAAGGTTGAGTAGAAGTAATGCTCAAACATACATTTGCTTGTTCTACCTCAGCAGGAAGGCTTCCAGTATATCACCACTAAGTATAATATTTGTTGTAGGCTTTTTACAGATATCCAGTATTAGATTTCAATATGCCCCTTCTATTTCTAGTTTGCTAAGTGTTCTTATCATGAATTTTGTCAAATGCTTTTTCTGCATTTACTGAAACAGTCACATGATCTTTCTCCTTTATTTATGTTGTGGCAGAGGACATTGATTAATTTTTGAATGTTAAATCAACTTGCATTCCTGATGATACTAGGTGTGTGGTTTTTGGTTTTTTTTTTTTTTGGCCATATCATTGCACTTGATTTGCTAATATTTTGCTTGGATATTTGTATCTATGTTGATGAAGAATATTAGTCTTTGATTTTCCTTCTTTGTGTTTCCTTGTTGTGCTTTGTTATCAACATTATCTGGACCTCATAAGATGAACTAGGAATGTTTTATGTTTTTCTGTTCTCTGAAAGACTTTGTAGAAAGTTCGTGCTACTATTTTCCTGACAGTGGAAGAATTCACCAGCTGAATCATTTGAACCTGGGTTTTTCTTTATGAATCAAAATTATGCTAATTTCTTTTTAGCTTAAATTAACCCAAATTGATATCTGTTGCTTAGAGTTAAAATAGTATTATATAATATTTTAGCTCATAATGCAGAAAGGGAATCACAAATCACACTTAGTTTGAGGAAGGTGAAGTTATATATTTTCGGTCTGAACATTATTCAGATTTACTAAGGCAATCTTAGAAAGGGAGTTTTTTAAAGGCCAGTTCAGTATCTTTTAAAGCACTGAACCAAAGAATGTTTTTCCTTTCTCTTTAAACATGTGTTGGATTGCTTTCTGTGAGGAAGTCTGCTTTTCTCCTATTACAGTTGAAGAGGAGAAACTCTTAGAAATTCAGATAACTGAATTATGGGAGAATTCTGAAGTGCATGGATTTGGTTGTTATAGGAAAAGAGTGAATTCCACTTGTTAAATATTTATTCTGTGCACTATGGAAAGAATCTGATAAAATGTCTGCTGGCAAATAGGCAGACCGCCCTGATCTCATGGATGTGGCCATCTCATGAAGACATCTTTATTAACAGGTAACATTTCTAGTGGAAGCTGTGTCTTGTCACAAAAGATACTGCATCTATTACAAGATTACACAGTTGACCTTTTGGGGTCTCTGTTAATGGAGATGACGAGAAATTTTCAGCACAGCAGTGAAGGCAACAGAATTTTTTCACAAAAATAGATGGAATTGTTGGCAAAACAGAAGGGCATATGCTGGCAATTTCATATGGCAATGGAATACTTCAGTACTTCCACCATATTAAGTTAGTGCTTAAATATATGTGGGCTTCTCTGCTGGTATAACTGAAATCTGTAAACATAGTATATAAAACAAACAAAAGACAACTCTGAAAGTTGTAGAGAAGGCAGGCTGGACAGGGACCACAGGACTTACAGAATGATGTGGCGGTGAGTTTCTGGGCTTTCTCATATGCTCCTGATACCCCAGACTGGGTGCTGGAGAAACTGGAAACCTAGACATATGGATGGGTACAGACAAAGTAGCTCTAAGAAGAGTCTGCTCTCTCTAGCCAAAGAAACAGAGAAGAGGCAACCTAGCAAGACAGAAACGTGTTAGAAAGTAGTCACTCTGCTGAAGCCAGACTCCACCATCAAGTGTCACGTGGGGAGATTAGACTTCCACCTTTGCCAGACTGTACAGAAGAACCAAACAGCATCACCTGGGGTGTAATCATCATCCATTGAACACTTCACCCAACCACAGCAGAGGATACACATTCTTTTCAAGTACGCATGGAAGCTGTTGCAAAAGAAGCCACTCCCTGGGCCATCAAGGAAACCCTGACAAATGTGAAAAGATTGAACTACAGAATGTGTTCTCTGATCACAATGGAGTCAAGTGGAAATCTATAATAGAAAGGTAACAGGAAAATATCTAAACACTTTGAAACAAAACAACACATTTACTATTAGTCCCAGGGCCAAAGAGGAGGTTTTAAAGAAATTTAAGAATACATTTGTATGAATGAATATACAACATAGCAAAAATTGTGGGAAGCAGCAAATGCAGTGCTGGGAGATTTATAGTACTAACCAACTTGAGAAAGGAAACGTTTCAAATCAACAACCTAAGGTGCCACCTCAAGACCCTAGAAAACGGCTATAACTTGGTTATATCGGTGACTGTTTTTGTCACTTTAGGGTGTAAAAGGGTCACAGATGACTTCGAACCTTGTGCTGTGTGAGCTCTGGGCTGTGCTGTTCTGAAGGGCGGTGTCAGACACACTCTCCTCCGGGGCAGCTTCTGAGAAGAAGGCAGCTGGTTAAACCCTTATCGTTACTGTGATGGTCGGACCTCTCGAAGGAGCTGCAGTGACAGAGAAATACAACTGTGCTTGGCCTTGAATGTCTCAAGAAAGTAACAAATTTCCGTGTCGTGGTGATTCCCAGGTTGGGGGCACCTCCTTGCAAAGCAGGGGCCCCTGGTTTTTCCTCACAGGCGTATTCCCCCAGTCCTCTCCACAGGCTATTCCACGTCAGCACCAGAGTGGACCCGGCAGCGGGAAGCCAGCTTGCGATGAAAGCCATTGAAGGGCATCTGTTTTGGAGGCGTGCTCGAGAGAAATGAGACCGTGTCACCGTGGGTGGGCAGACGTACTGGCTTTCACAGTTGCTAAGCAGCCGCACCAGGAAGGCAGGAGACCCGGCGACCAGGTCCTTGAGGTGGCACTGGGCTTTTGCTTCTTAAGGCACCGACACAGAGGGATGAAAGGGACACGTTCAGATCCCGGAGGGCCAGGCTGGGTGGGACAGCGCTCCACCCCTGGAAACCAGTCTGTCCTGCTCAAGAGCCTGCAGGCCAGTCCCTGCTCAGTGCTGCTGGGAATCAGGTACCAGGTACTTAGAAAGGGGAGCAGCTGCCCCACAGCCCACAGTTCAGGGTCGCCCCTACAGCAGCGGGTGTGTCCAGGGCTGGCTGCCCGCCTCTAAGCTCCCAGGGGCCTGCGCCTGCTTCTCAGGCTGCTCTGGCTGTGGGGGCTCGTCGTCCTCGGCATCTAGCAGCCACGCCCAGCTCCTAGAGGTGTCTGCAAGTCTTTCCACATAGACTTTCCTAACATGGCCGCTTAGCAAGCCAGCAAGGGCAGTTTCTAGGTGAGTTGGCCAACAAGATCTAATCACGGAGGTGACGTTCCTTCACATTTGTCAGTTGGAGGCCAGGTCTCGCTTACACCCAAGGGACGGGATCCCCCAAAGAAACAACCATCAGGGGACAGGGACCCCGAGGCCCACCTTAGGGTGTGTTCACCACAGTGGCCAAATGTGACAATTGTCCTTCATGTGTTGCAATCCTTTACCGAGGCCCCAAGAGAAAAGGGGAGAAGGAGAAACTTCCCAGAGACTCCTGTGGTCTTCAGGGAACTTTGTCGTCGTTCTCTTGTGGGGTGTTTCCCTGGCAGGGGTGAGGTCAGGGCCCCCTTTGTGCTTTGCCAACACCCGATCTGCCCCCTGGGACCCTCTTTGTTCCATGGTCCAGCTCTAGAGATGGCACTTCAGTCCTTCCTCCCACCAGCTGGCTTCCCCCTCTCCCTCAGGGGTCCAGCATCTTGCCTTCCTCATCCTCTGCTCTCACATCCTCCGCTCCTGGCGGTTTATCCACCGGGCCATGGGGCCCCAAAGCCAAACTCAGAGATTCTGAATACTACATATTTCAGGGCAGAAGGTACTGGATCACAGCAGTTACCCAGAGGCTCCCCTCTCCATGGCCAGGGACCCTCATCTGCGCGCTTGGAAAAAAAGCCGGCAACTCCAATTGGGCTGGGTCTCTGCAAGTCTTTCCACACAGACTTTCCTAACATGGTCGCTTAGCAAGCGACCCTCCCTCCCTCCCTCCCTCCCTCCCAGCTGCCCAGGGTACCAGGCCTGAGCAGTGCACAGCCCCTGAGGGCGGCCAGGGAAAAGCCAGGTGGCTTCTGCCTGGGGCCTGGAGCCTTTCCCAGGCCCCTTGTTTATCTTCGCTCTGCCTTAGCTGGAGACTCAGACCGGTGCAGATGGCATCCTCCCCTCCTGCCAGAGCTAACACACCTGCCGGGAGGCTGGCAGAGCACCTACACAGGTGGAGTGTCACTGCGTTGCCAGTGGGCAGGTGTGTCGGCCTCACGCTACAGGCCCCAGTAGTTCTCTCCTCACCTTCCCTCCCCCCAGGCCCTGCAGGAATTCTTGGGACCATAGATCCGCGGGGTGAGTCTCCCTCTCTGCTCAGGGGGCTCAGGGGTCTTCTGTCCGTGTCTCCTACAGAGCCCTGTGCCTCCAGGAACCAGGGCATGTGCTGGAGAGCAGCCTCAGCTCCGGGGCCAGCCCTGCTGTTGCAGGCTCAGGAGTTCCCCGCAGGGGTCTCTGGCTCTCTGCCAGCTCCTGTCGCACTGTGGAGGATGCAGGTGTCCCCGCGGGGGCCCCAAACACAGGCATGAGATCCCTGACAGCAGCACACCTCTGCCTCACCCTGGGAACACGTGCAGCAAAGTCACACCCAAGGGTCTTAGAGACGAGAGGGCCCAGGCCTCCTTCTCCCTGAAACCGATTTCACAAGAGGGAGATGGGAGATGACGGGGCTGTTCTCGGGAAAGGATTCCAAGTAGTCAGGTCAGAACGGGCGGCGCTGGTTCTGGCTGGATGGGGTGGGTCTCAGCAGTGACTCAGCTCCCTGGGGTCAGGTGACACAGACAGGCCCCACCTCTGGTCAGAAAGCAGCCCCCTCTGGCCCAGGCCTGCCGCCCTTGCCTGCAGGCGGCTGTGAGCGGACAAATGTGCAGAAAGGACCACAGGTTCCTGGGGGCAGGTCTAGAACCTGAGGCAGAAGAACTCCATGCAGAGGACCTTCTCTGGGGCCTCCAGTCCGCATGCAGGGATGGGGAGAGGAGGACGGGGAGCGCTCAGCCCCCGGGCCAGGGCCCCTCACCCTGAAGGAGTTGGGCAGGCGGGACACCCTCTTGGTGACGGCGCCTTTGTGTTCATTCCTCACAGTCTGGAGGCTGGAAGTCCGAGAACACGGTGCTGGCAGATTGGGGGGTCTGCTGGGACCCCCTTGCTGGTTCACAGAGGCATCCTCTGACTGTGTCCTCAGTTGGGGGACAGGGCGGGAGCTCTCTGGGTCTCTGATAAGGGTACTAATCCCATCATCAGGCGCCACCTCATGGCCTCATCACCCCTCAAAGGCCCCACCTCCAAATGCCATCACCATGGGGGGCAGGCATCAACGGCTGCATTAGGGACACTCACACAACATTCAGTCTATAGCCCTCAGCCGACTCATCCTTCAAGCAGGGAGGCTCCAGGGATGGGCTGGTCACAGTTACGGACGCCTTGCTTCCTCTCCTGTGTCACTTCTCAAACCCAGGAGGGCCGAACCCCACCCCAGACCTGCCGAGTCAGGATTGATGGGACCCCAGAAGGCTGTGGTGAGGCAGAAGAAAGGGAGACATGGAAAAGCATGGTCTGAGGGGGAACAGCATGGCTGAGGGAGCCACACGGTCGTGGGTTCAAGTCCTGACTCCACCACTCCTGCCCTGAGACCCTCTGCAGGGACCTTCTCTGAACCTCAGTTTCCCCACCTGTGAAAGGAGGACAGTCCCCCACCACCCCCGGCCCCTGCTAGGTGGGAAGAATGGAGTCCCAAGGTGCAGAGCTGCCTGGTGGATGGGGTCCCTCGGCGCTGGGCTAGGCAGCAGCAGTCTTTAAAAACTTTCAGAGCTCCCAGCTCCGAGCCCCGGGCTCTCAGAGGAGTGGAGTAGAAGAAGGCCTGGTCAGTGGCCGGTCAAGGTAAACTCCACGGGACTTATCAGCCTGAGGAGCTGTGTGGCCCCAGGCACCCCTCCAGATGGGTTTCTGTGTTTTGCAGCAACTGGGAATTTCTGAGACTTTATATAGAATTAGAACTTATAAAGGCCATGGTGACAGGTTCACAGTCATTGTGCCCTTCGTCTGCCCAGTTTCCACCTCTCGGTAAACTTTCTTATCTTTCCAGAGCTTTGGAAATGCATGCCCAAGTAATTCAAACACCAACCCCGTTTTACATGAAGGTAACCTGTGTCTCACACAGGTGTCCTGCATCTTGCTCCCCCACCCCCATGTTTTTATTATGATGGAATACACATAACTTACCATCTTTTTTTTTTTTTTAAGCAACTTAGATCTACAAAGGCAGTTTCCCTGTGTTTACACATATGTGATATGAAACCGCACCTACCACCGGTGGTCTCCACCATTGTTCACTGAACCTCCTTACCCTTTGTTCCTCCCTCCCACCCCTGGGCCCACTGACGACTTCAGTTCTGTTGTTAATGGCCAAGGGTTAGATTTCATTTTGTCTGTTTGCTTTGTTTCTTTATATTCCACATATGTGTGAGATCATCCAGTATTAGTCTTTCTATTTCTGACTTATCTCACTTAGCATCATCCCATCTAGATCCATCCATATTGGCTCAAATGTCAGGACTTCATCTTCTTCCAGACTGAGTAGTATTCCATTGTGAATACACGCCACACCTTCTTGATCCATTCACCTGTTGATGGGCACTTAGGTTTTTTCCAATTCTTGGCTATTGTGAATAATGCTACAATAAAATGGGGGTGTAATATCTTTTTAAAGTAATGTTTTGGGGGTAAATACCCAGAAGTTAGATGATGGGATCATATGAAATTTTCAATATCAAGTTTCTGAGGCATCCTCATAGTGCTTTCCATAATGGCCACATCAAGTTACAGTCAACCATTTCTGAGTGTACCGTTCAGTGGTTTCAGGTTCATTCATATTATGTAACCATCCCCATCATCCATCCCCTAGCTCTTGTCTTCTTAGAAAACTCAAAATCTGTTCCCACTAAACACTAATTCCCCGTCACCCTGGTGAGCCCTAGCCTGCTTTCCGTCTCTATGAATCTGATTACTCTAGATGTCTCATGGAAGTAGAGTAATATAGTGTTTGTCTTTCTGTGACTGGCTCGCTCAGCGTAATGTCCTCCCAGTTCATCCATGCGTCAGAATGTCCTTTGTCTTGAGGCCTGGATGGTGCTCATTTGTGGGTGTGAATGGGCGATCTGCCCTTTGATGATCCATCTGTCTGTCCATGGACACTTGGGTTGCTTCCAGCTTTTGGCTCTTGTGAATAAAGCTGGCGTGCACATCGGTGTCCAGATATAGCCGTTCGAGTCTTTGCTTTCAATTATTTTGGCTACGTACTCAGAAGTGGAATTGCTGGACCATAAGACAGCTCTGTTTGGGATTATTTTGAGGAGCCTCTGCAATGTTTCCACTGCAGCCATGTTATTCTCACCGGCAAGGCCGTCCTTCCACCTTCTCCCCATCCCTCCAGCTCTTCCAGTCTTCTGTGGCTTTTCTGGTGATAGCCATCCTGCTGAGTGTGAGCTGGCATCCCGCTGTGGTTGATTTGCGTTTCCTAATGACGCTGAGCCTCTTTCCATGTGCTTGAAGGCCATTTGTAGGTCTTCTTTGGAGAAAAGTCTGTCTCAGTCCTTTGCTCACTTTAAGATTGAGTTGTTTTTGTTGTTGAGGGTTAGGAACTCTGTACATTTTGAATATCAATTTCGTGTCGTATCTGTAAGTCGCAGATGTGCAAGTTTTCTCCCCTTGTCTATTTACTGTTGGTATGCTTTCTGATGCACAAATGCTAAAACTTTGATGAAGCTGAGTTTTCTACTTTTTCTTTTGTTGTTTATGCTCTTGATGTCAGAACCAGAAAATCATAAAACCAATGCAGTCAGGAAGCTTTTCAGAAAGTGAAAATTAATGCAAAACAAAAAAATCCACGTGAGGAAACTGTCAAAATCCATCCAACCTGCAGTTTTATGACTTTGCCTCCCTCTAATCTCGGCCTGTCCAATCCTGTCTTGATTTAATGTTTTGTTCTCTGGTTCCTCATGGGGCCCTGGGAGCATTAATTGCAGCCTCTTCCAATATTGTGTTAAAATCGAGTCATCTTGATTTCTGAGGTGTTGGTGCCAGCCCTTATCCAGAGACAGCTGTCAGCACAGGTAGAGGGTCACATCCGCTCACGCTGGGCTCTTCCCCTGTAAGACCAGGTGGCCAAGTTGGACCACCGGTCCCCACCCCTCACGCCTCCCCAGGACCCTTTTGTCGTTAGCCATGCACCGCCTATGACGGTGGCCCCCAAATTCCCGTGACCTAGTGGCGTGGTGCATACTGCCGGGGTGCTACCAGAGCAAGACAATCACGGAGGACATGGCGTCTCTTCTGAGATGCCCCCAAACGTCTGTGCCAGCAACATAGAGAAGCGTTGTTTGGAGAACATACCCGCCCCTTCGCACAAACTGCAGACCACCAAGTGGTTAAGTGGCATGACTGTCGTTACAGGGAGCGTGTGCACGCCGCTGCTTGTCTGCAGCGTTGCAAGGCGTTTGCGTGTCTCAGGGCGATTTCAAGCACACACGAGATGCTGCTGAAAGCAGAGCTGGGGAGAGAGGGCGGGGGGCAGACCCAATCAGTGGGGGGCATGACAGGGGGAATCTTCTCATGGAATTGTATTATTTGACTGAAATTACAGCCTCAGCCACCAGGAACCAGGAAGCCATCATTACGTTAAAGGGGAGTTGACGCAGGGAATTGGTCACCAGGGGATGGAGGGGCTCCTGGTCAAACAGGGAGCAGCAGGAAGGTTGTCCTCCCCTGGGCTGAGAGCACCCCTGGACACACCTGGGCTGCAGAGGGCTGGGCCACACTGTCCCAGGTGGCGTACGAGATGCTATCAGAGACAGGCAGGGAGGGAAAGACCCCAGCTTCCATCTCCTCTGCCTCCCACTGTGATGGACCCAGCCACAGCGATGCGGCCTTGGGGCTGCAGGATGCCCCGTTACAATACAGCAGCTGGGGCTGGGGGTGCGGGGAACCCAGCCGAGGGCTCCAGCTGAGACCCGCACCTCTAGGCACCGGTTGGTACCTGCCTGTCCTTTGTCATGGTGCTATCACAAGGGCATGGGGGACTGTGGCCTGGTCCATGTTTCCCAGTAAGCCTGGAATAGGTTACCTGTGGAGGGGAAAGCCTTTCTGGCTCAGAGCGCTGAGGACTTTAGACCTAAATGTGAAACAAAACACACACATTCCGACAGCAGAAAACGTGCCCAGTGCAGGCACTCGGCTTAGATTTCCTCACAATAGAAACAGAAGGGAACTAAAGGTGCTTGATAACCTGAAATGATGAGCTAACCTGCTAGTGCGGGAAAGCAGCTGGAAACCACATGGGACGTCCCTGTGGGGCTGACACTGACGCTGAAATGGGAGCAGGTAAATGTCTGCAAACATTTTCTTCTAAGTGAGAGGTTTGGCTTCAGTGATGATACGCTGACAGACTTCAGAACTTCATTTAGCTTTGCAAGAGGAGCAGTTCAGTGATTAAAGCTGATAGATTATTTCGATGAGTGATAAAAAGCAGATTTATTCATCTAAATATAGAAGACAAGAAAGAAGATATTAAAAACCAAGGAAGTAATAAAGAAGTAGGTCATTAAAATAGCAAAGACAAGAAAAGAAGCATTAAACTGACAAAGTAAACGACATGGATTTTAATCCTTTCCTCGTGGCTGAGGTTCACAGAGCTTCCTGAATTGCACATGGGCATCATGCTGATGAGTAGGGTAGTAAGCTCTTTAAGAAAACTTTTCTATAAATGTGTTTATGATTGAGCTGATCATGAAATGTTGGATAAACAGAAGGATCAAACAATATCATAAGGGTCAGGAAATTATTTAGTCCAATTCCTGTTGGTAAAAAACCGAAAGAGGATTCAGCGACAAAAACGAAATCGTTGGTGCTGAGGAATGTTCTTAGTGACACAAAAATCTCCTGCTACGTGTCAGCCTCACGGGGATGTTGTTGAAAGCATTTGACTTGATTCCTTACGTCAAATTAGGACTCAGGCAAGGATGTCGCAGCAACTCGAAACAATAATGACAAACACTTCTAAGGTCCATTCATGATTTGAGAACCACTATGATCTGATGATTTTTCACAGTGGATTTCATTTGATAAGCCCTTGTAGTAGCCACACAATTCAGCTTACTTAGAAATGAGCTAGAACGCATCCTTGCTGATGTGGACGGCGTATGATTTACTTGACCAGTCCTGCTGTATTTGAGGCCGCAGCTCGTTCCACGGAGGAGAGACAGGAGCCGAGCTTCCATGGCTCAGCTGGCAGAGGGGCTGTGGGTTCTCCACTGCACAGCGCCTTGGCAATGAACCCGAAAGAGCCTTCACAGCTCCTCCAGCGGCCAGCCGTTCATTCAGCAGAGGCTTACGGCGACGCACCCGTGTGCACCAGGCAGTTTTAACTGTGAGGGCTACCTCAGGGAGCTAGCACGATCAAGATCTCTCTCCCTGTGGACCTCACGTCTTGGAGGAAGACAAAGCTTGGACAGAGGGATTTAGAAAAAACAAACAATAAAATGGAACGATTTTGGTGTTTAAAGATGATACGACTTTGTGCCACCAGGGGGCACCGGCGTACCGATGCTGCCCAGCAGGAGCAGGCCTTCCAAGCCCTGGAGCTGACTGACCTTGACTGAGACGCCAGAAAGGTCGTTCTGTGCACGAGGTGAGCAAAGGAGCCTCTGTCCGGCCGTGTGTCTGGCGAAGCCGAGAGCCAGTTTGTGGTGCCCTCTCTACCCCGTCTGTAAACTCGTCAACAAAATGCAGTGAAACTGATTTTACAATTCATGGCGTGAAAAAAATTAGGTGTGCTTGACTTTGGCTTTTCAAGCGAATGCGTCAGAAATGGAACACGACTGTCAGAACTTTGAAGAGGGGTGAGATGCACAGAACCATGGGTGTCCCTTCCGTTCTCCATGTCACCATCAGGGTGCCAGGAATGGCAGCCTCTGCTTCCCTGGCCACCCCTGCCCCACTAGGCCCAGCATGATGGAGGAAGGCACTCAGCACACACGCCCCCACCTGCTGCATCTCCTGTCAGAGGATGTTTGTGGACGGCAGTGGCCGCAGTAGTATGTAAAGGAGGTGTTTCAAAGCGTGAAAGGAAAGACGTATGAGACCAGTGGACAGTGCGTGCTTGGCTGACCTGACCTGTGGTTATGTTAAAAAACAAACACCCCAAACGCTAAAGTAACACGCCCAGCCCTCAGGTCCTTGGGCTGTTGGTCTCCAGACTTACAGCCTCACAGAGCAGCGTGATGTTCTGATGCCACAATAAGGTCTGACCTACCGCTCTTTCCTCCGGGGACCATCACCTTTGCGCAGCAGTCCTGGAATAACGTGGTTCTGTTACGACGGTGCTGTGAAAACCAGAGTCGCGCTCGGCCAGGACGGCTGTCCCGGTGGAGGGGGCATATTCTCCCCACGTCCGCAGGTCTTCTCTGGGGACTCCGTCCGGTTTCCTCCCGTATCCCAGAGACATACACGCGTCTCATTGGCGTGTCTCTGCTGTTCCAGCATGAGTGTGCGTGTGTGTGATGTGCCCCATGGTGGAATCGAGGCTTGGAAAGTGAAGGAATAAATGGCTATCAGAAGTGCACTTGGTGTTAGGACCACACGGGGGCAAACAGCCCTGCGCTGAAGAGGGATCTTTGTACTGACTTCTGAGTTCCCAGAAGTCAAGGACCATGACTTACTGTTTCTGAAGGCCCAGCTCCCAACAGGACCTCAACTGGGAACTATTTGTTGACTTGAAATACTGATCAAGAAGTTGTCGTTAATCACAGCCAGCAGAGGGCTGATCACTCATCGTTGGGGAAATAAATACATGTGCAGTGGACCAAGCAAGAAAATGGACACGGCACCCCAGCTCCGCCTCTTAGATCTGCTCTTGATGTTATTACTCATGTCATCCCACCTAACGCCATACTTAGTTCCCGGGGACACGAGGATAGGGGAGCTGAGGACCTGGAGAACAAAGTTCTTGGGCACTTGGAGTTGAATCCCAAGTCTGTCATTTTCAGTGTGGTCTTGAAAAAGTCACGAATTCCTCTAAGTCCACCCCCTTTTCCATAATGTGACAGTGGGAAGTCCAGGGGGACTGAAGCCTGAGTAAGAAACAAGTGAAGATGTTTGGCCATCGGCGCACCCCCATGGTTCACGGGTGAAGGTTCATGCCACAGAAGGCCCCAGGATCCAGACCTGGGTGTGTGGAAAGGGAAAAAAAGATGTTTGGCCACAGACTGTGCATTGGATGTGATTGTGACTACTGGCGCAGCCCGCCATCGGTAGAGAAACAGTCAACCGCACCTACAGCGACGGCAGGTGGGGTCCTGTGCTATACCCCAGGTGTAATGCCGCCCGGGGCGGGGAAGGCGTTGGGGGGACCTCAGCTGCCTCACTCCTCATGTCTTCTGTCCCCCACCGCCGACACCACTCTAGGGCTCAGTCAAGTCATGATTTCTCTTCCATCTATATCTTTAGTATTTTCTAAGCCTTATGTTTTCCTCAACTTAACAGAGATATAATTTATACATAATAAAATGCATCCCAAACTCATTTTATAGGGTTTAGACCAATGTATATACATGTATACAGCCACGTTCAAGGGACAGAACATTCCTGGTGGCCCGGAGGGTTCTCTGTGCCTTCCCTCCGTCAACACCCGCTAACCACTGACCTGCTTTCTGTCACTGAAAATTAATTTGTCTTTAGTAGAGTTTTGTGCAAACAAGATGATTGTGTGTATTCGTCTATGTTTTTGCTAAATTGTTTTAAAGGAAAGATATAGGCAGGAATGAAGGCAGGCAGGCAGGCAGCCAGGCACAGAGAGGCAAGGGTGAAATACTTTATTTTATTTAGTTGTTCATCGTGGTTGTCTGGAACCTGGGTCCCCGGGATGTATGTGGACTGTGTCCGTGACCTTATCCGCTAGGCCACCAGGGTGCACCAGTTTTGTCCTTTTCACATCAGTGGGGATGGAATCTAAATGTTTTTTTCTGCATCTACGCCTGTAAACCCTTCTGTCACGCACATTGCTGTGGTCCGCTACGCTGACCTCGCATCCTGCCGCCCTCCACTGGCTGGGCTAACTCGCTTTCTGTGTGTTTCTAGCTTGAATTCGCCTGTGCGTTTTTCCACGAGAAATGTGGTCTGGGCTTTCCTTTCTTGTTTATAAGGCCTCTGTCTGGCGTTGGCATCGGGGTAACCAGGCCTCGCAAAATGAGTCAGCTCTGTTTCCTGAAAGCCTCCGTAGGACTGAGATTCTGGTTCTGACCCCGTGGTGGGCGGGATTCGTGCCGAGCGTGGCCTTGGCGCTGTCCCAGTGGGAAGGCGCTACTTAAGATTTCAGTGTCTGTGGTCGCTGTGGGGACACTCGGGTTTTTCTGTTTCTACTTTAGTCGGTTTTGATGACCTGTGTCTGTAGGATGTTTTCCGCCTCATCGAAGCTGTCAAATTTAGGTACAAAGCTTTTCATGTTATGACTTTATAGGACTATGATGACTTCACAGGAAACCCTCAGTATTCTGTAACTGTTCTCCCTCTTCTCCATCTCGCTAGAGATTTATCAATTTCATTGATATTGTCAGTGAACTCTCAGCGCGTTGTTTTTGTTTCTCTCTGTTGTTTTTCTCTTCTTATTTGATCGATTTTTGTGCTATTTGCTTTCTTACTTCAGCTTATTTCAGACGCAATTTGCTCGTCTAAAGGGGAAGATTAGAAAGTTTACTAGACTTTTATTCTCTTTTAATATAAATATTTAAAGCAATTTCCCTCTAAGCATTGTATTCACTACAATATCATAATTTTGATATATGGTGCATTCACTTCAATTGAAATAGTATATTTTAGAATTTCCTTTTCGATTTCCTTGGCTCGTGGGTTATTTGGCAGTGTGTGGCTTAATTTCCCATTACTTGGGGGATTTTAACGGAGTAAGCTCAGCACAACTCTTTTCATTGGCTCTTTTCGGAGGTCCAGATGTGGCGTCTTCATCCCAGGACACTTGAGTCATCCATTCCTGGACAGCCGCGTCCTGATTGCAGGTGACTTGTCTTATTTCTGGGCAGTTGGGAGGATCTTAGCACTGACGCCAGCAACTCAGACCCCGGGAGTGGCGCTCCAGCCTCTGAGTGCCTGCTTCCGGCCCACCTGGAATGTTCTGGCCGAGTTCAGTCACAAGGTGGAACAGTGCTGCTTTTCCCAAACCCAGAGTCACTTTCTGTCAAAACTGAAGATGGATGAGACGCAACGCAATTCTGAGACACTCATTCTCCTCACGTTTATTGAGGGTCCTGCCTATTCTGGACGCTGAGCTAGGTGCTAGGAGTTTAAAAAGGAAAGCTAGTCTAGAAGTGGAATCAGATGAACACAAGAGAAGGGGGCCAGCTGCTCAAAGGAGCAGAGACAGAATTGTGTATGTAGATGACACATTCACAACACATCTATGTACATGCATACACGTAAGTGCACACAGAATACAGACACATACACACTTATAACATGTATACACACATGCATGCACACATAGACACACATGCACACAGATACACGGAACACATGCATATATACATGTGTGCACACAACACATGACACATGTCCACACATACACATAAATATATTCATATACATGCACACACATCGACTCCAATACATACACAGAAATATACATACATTTATACATATAAATACAGACACATATACATACACACATGCTCAGATACACACATATGCACACAGATAAGCATGCATGCCTATGTACACACATATGCAAATCTACACATATCCATGAAAATACAGAGTTATAGTCACTGTTGCGGGTCAGAAATATTCTGTTGTTGTGGGTTATTATACAGTTTAGATGCCTAATATGTTTGGACTTAGCACTGGTATGTTTGGTGACACTTCAGGTTGGAATTGGGGCTGGTCCAGAAGGGGAGTCACAAATCACCCTGAGATTACAGAGGTTGGATACATGGTTTTAGTCGTTTAGTCCTTCCTTTCATTTATCCTTGCCGATCTTGAGGAAAAATTGCTTTATTTCTTCTGCCCAAGTTGACGTTAAGAAAGCTACTGCCCACATTTCCGCAGACTCTGTCAGCCTCGGACTCTGCTGAAGCAGTTAACGTCTGGGGCACCACCCGGTCATGGAGTGGTTGTTGGAAAGAGGGGGCACCCGGGAGCCACGCAGAGAGACATCTTCTCTGTCGGCAGAAAAAAGCAAGACCAGAGACACAAATGAGTGGAGACACGTCTAGGTGAGGATAGTCAGTCACAAGGAAGCAGACTGTAAGGGACAAAAAGCACTGTGTGAACATAATTTCTCGTTTCTGGCTCACGGAGGAAGGACAGCGGGGTGGCTGGGTCACTGTCTGACCCTGTAGGAGGGGCCCGCTGAAGCAGGAAAGCAGCAGGCCGAGTGCTGGCCCGTGAGGGACGTGGTGTCCCGCTTCACTTGAACTGCGAATATGGCTACTGACCAGGCTGTAGCTTTTAAAAGTGAGGAGCGCCCCAAACAGTAGATTGAAAACGTCACTGCATTGTCAAGTTAATGTTCGTTTTCTTTCCTATTCCTGTTCTGTGTTCCTGAACCGAGAGAAAGCACAAACTCCAGAGGCGCGGATGGAACCATCATGCCGGATGTGTCTAGTTTCTGGTCGTCCTGCTTTCCCAGAGTTGGCACCGTGTTTACCATACATGATATATGAACGAACCTTTGGAGACTTTTCATTCAACAGTGACAGTCATCCAAGTCGTCCAAGGTTTTGGGTTGTGAGTGATGGAAATAGCATCTAAACGCTGCATTTTTCAGCCAGCACGGAAGGTGACAAATGGTGACCCGAACACCAGACGGCAGGGAGATGTCAGGTGTGAATTGCTGGTGTCGCTAACTAACCTGGCACAGTCCCCGCGTGAATGGTCCCCTCCAGCAGGGGGCGCTCCGGGCTCTCCTTGAGGCAGCGGGTCTGAGAGACTTCTGCAGGGGCTTCACAGAGCTGCTGTCGCAGGAACAGCTGGGACGAGGAGGCAGGAGGCTGGTGCTTCCCAGCGCTGCCTCAGCCGCACAGCGACCTGGGCCAGCACTTCAGCGACTGGACCTGCTTGTGTGTAAAAGGGGAAATCGTGGTCTGACCGCGGAAGTCCCCGGGGGCTGGTGTCCATGTGCTGGCTGCCCTGGCAGCGTGGGGTCGTCTTCAGCCATGCTCCATTCCTGTTTCATGCGGCTTCATTCTAAGCCCTTGAGTCAAGACAAGCCTGCCTCTTCCCGAGGCTGCTCCTGGCACTCTGCGCTGCCTTCTGAAGTCCCCTCCTCTGAGGTGACACCTCTCATTTGTCTGCCAAAGCATTCGGCTGACCCCTGAGAAGTCAGACAGCCAGTCTGGAGGCCCTTGGGGAGGTTCAGTAGCTTCGAATCCCCCAAGGAGCTGCTCCTTTCGCGAGGCTTCTTGGCCCCATGCGATTCGTTCCCACCCGTGCTGCTGAGAGCTGACTGTCGGGCCGGGGAGTGCTGCCGGCCTGCCTCTCCGCCACCTGCAAGGGGCCACGCGGAAGCTTCTTCTCAGAGACTCGCTGTCCCCTCTGTGGAGAGAGAAGGGGCAGACACGTCTGCAGAAACGTGCTTTTAGAAAACCCAGTTCTGCCTCCCGGGAGGCCTGCGGTATTGATCACGTTCCTTCAGTCTGGACAGCAGAGTCTGGAGGCAGCTTCCGCCTGGGGACAGGAAGGGGGGTCAGGGAGATGAGATGACATCTCCTGTCTCTTCATTTCCTGCAGGAGGTGGGCAGCAGGGCCTCCTCCCTCCTCGCCCAGCCCCCAGCACCCTGGCTTCCAGCTGTGGGCTGAGCTCAGGCCCTTTGGGCAGGGTCACAGGCCTTGCCATCTGCCTGCTAGTAGGACCCAGGCTTTGCTCCAGCTGGGAGGGACTCTTGCGGGTCCTCGGATGGCAGAGCCCTCAGAGCTGGCTCTCCTGCTGGGTCTTCGAGCTCCTCCGGTGCCCCCCGACCCAAGGAGTTTCAAACCCAGAAACTGATTCCTCACCCCTGTCCTAAGAATTCACCAGCACATTATTAAAAAGATGGGTGCAGCCCAGGAAGGAAAGGCATTCATGTCTGACTTGATGCCAGCACCATGCTTTAAAACCACACTTCTCGTGTGTGCCCTCTTGCCTCGTCTCCTGCCTTACTCCCTCTCTCTTCTCTCTCTTCTTCCCCCATCTTCTATTTTCTGCTTTGTGGTCTGCTTCTGGTCGAGGGGCGTGGAGCCCAGACCATGGGACATTTGTCATGGGAGGTACCTCTGTGATCTCTTGGGGCATCTGGCCCACTCAGGGCCTGGCGTCGGGGCCGAGTCCAGCGCCCATCCCTCCTCCTACTGGCAGTGGTTTGCACAAAGCCTCAAGCGATTACATATATGATGGGTTCCTGTGTCAAACACTGTGTGTGTGAGACGCATTTGAAAAGTAGGAAGGAAGAGATGAAACATTCATCTTTTTTCCTCACAGACCACTGTATCCTCCTATGCACTCCTGGGTGGAGGCCAAGGGGTCCTTAGGGCTGCAGGTGGTCAGTGCTGGGGGGGTCGCTGGGGAGGTGAGGAGGGACTGGGGGTGATTAAGTTTCTGCTCTGCACATTCCAGCCCCTCTGCTCTGCACACATTCGACATGCTCTTCCTTGCTTCTATGAGGTTCTCTTTGGACATGTGCCTTGTTTGTGTCAAGAAGTGTAAGCAGCAGTGACATCTGTCACTTCCAGGTGATGCTTTAAGGGCCAGGTCGGCGGAAAGAGGAGGACATGAGTCTTAGTCAACTCAGCCACCAGAGTCCCACAGACCAGGTGACCTCAGTAACAGGCAAGTATTGTCTCAGTCTGGAGCCTGGAGGCCCGAGATCCCGGCTGGTTCCTTCTGAGGCCTCTCTCCCGGGCTTGCAGACGGCTGCCTTCTCCCTGCTTCCTCAATGGGTTGTGTGTGTGTGTGTGCGTCCGTCCTAAGGACACCCCTCAGATTGGATTAGGACCTATCCCTGTGACCTCGTTTTCCTTGGTTACAGCCGAAAGGCCCCAGCTCCAAATACACTCACCTCCAGACGTCTGGGTGGTTAGGTCTTCAGCATTTGAATCTGGAGGAGGCAGACTTCCGCTCACCAGTGTGTGAAGTGTTATTCCCAAAGGCCTCTGGAGAATCACCTACTTGGGTGCCCAGAAGCCCCCAGAGACACCTGCTGGGTTTGCAGAACCCTAGCAACACCAGGCCAGTTCTGCGCGGCTCCTCTCCACAGCCCTCTCTCATGCCGTCCTCTTCTGGTGGTCCCAGAAGCCCCTCGCTCCCGGTACCTGCCCCCTACCCTGGGGTGCTGAGAACCACTTCTGCTTTCCCCACCCAACCCGACAGGCACAGAGGACAGTGTCTTCTATAGAGCACTTGTCCCCACCCCTGACACCCCTCCCAGGGGAGGCTCAGCATAGAGGGGGGAGCCCTCCCCTCTCTCCTGGGGAGGCAGCAGGCTGGCCTGTCCATCCAAACTCAGGTTCCCTGGGGCCTCTGCAGGTTCTTTAGCAAGTTGTCTTTTCTGGGCGCCTCGGCTAACCCCATGGAGAAGTGGGCAGGAAGATCAGTCGAGGGCTCGCTGGCAACGTGCTTTAGAAAGACACTAAGTCGCGCAAGGCTGACCCGTGCTGTGCTCCCAAGCCACGTCCTGGTGCCTGTCTCTGCCGGCCAGGAAGTGTCCACAGTGCACTTATCTCCTCCCCTGGCAGTGACGGCTGCCTGCCAGCCCTTCAGAAACGTCTGGGGTTTCTCCCGCTGAATCACTTTCCTTTGGAGACCGCCGCACTGTCTCCATTGTGTTTGCTTTGAGCCTGTGAACAGGCTGCTTAAAAACAGCCCTGTCTGGACCCTTGGCTGCTGAGCGGCTCCCATCAGATAGGACCCAGGCTGGTGATAGGCCTGTTTGTGGGGCAGGGCCACACCCCTGTTTCCCAGCCCGGCCCCCAGCCTTCAAGACCACGACCCTGTGGCTTTGGCAGCAGGATTAGGAAGGGGAGAGGCTTCTGCTCTTGCTGAGAAGCCAACGGGAATGTTGTCAGCAGATTTAAAAAGCCCTTTCTAGATAAGGTGGTTTTGAATGACATCACCACTCCCGAGATCCTTAGCAGGGGCCACACAGGAGCTAAAGTAGCACCAGGCTGTGTCTCTGAGGAAGCTGCACCCTCCCCCAAATGCCAGCCACTGTCTCCACACCTTGATCACCGTCACGCTCTCCAGCACTTTCACTTAACCATCCCCAGACGGCACCAACACTGGTCCCGCCACATTAGCAAGTCCCAAGTCCCCTGTCATGGTTTCCTTGGTGTCCCTTTGATTGCTCCTTTGCAGAAGGCTTTAGCTCCTGCTTTCCCTGGTCCCACCTGTCATATGCTGTCTCCACCAGCAGGTCTGTGTCTGCACTAGGACAGCTCTGCGTTGCTGGAGAGGATGCTACACATCCGCCACCTCCATCTCACAAGTAGGAAATGTACCTCCAAAGGGAGCTCACACCTCTGGGTGACTCTTCCCCGGCCTATAACCACTTGCCTGTTTTCTGAGATGATGACAGGGACCCTGGGGAGATGCTGGGCTTGTTCCCTGACCCCAATAAAGCTGCTATTGCAGCAAAGCTAGTCACAATATTTTTCTGTCTCCTTGTGCAGATGTGTGTTCCCAGTTATGTACATGCCATCTCAGTCTATTCAGTGTGAAGACAGAATTAAGTCTAATCGCCATGTAGTAAACAATACCTTCAGAAATACAGAGCAGCAAAAGAGACCACTATGAACGGCTCTTTGACAACAAACTGGACAAGCAAGAGGACATGGACACATTTTTAGAAATACACAGTCTACTAAGATTGAATCAGAAAGAAATGCATAGTGAAACAAACACTCATCAAAGTGAAAAGACAGCCTACAGAATAAGAGAAGGTATTTGCCCACCATACATCTCACAAGGGGTTAACATCTAAAATAGATAAAGAATTCATGAAACTCAACAGAAATAACCCAGTTTAAAAATGGGCAGATCTGAGTAGACATTTCTCCAAAGACACACAAATGGTCAACAGGCTTCAGAAAAGATGTTCTACCTTTTCTGTTATTGGGAAAATGCATGTTATTGGGGACATGCCCAGTGAGAAATCATCTTATACATGTGAGGAAGACCATTATCCAACTGTGTTGGCGGGGTATGGAGAAAAGTGAACACTTTTATACTGTTGGTGAGACCCTACGGAAATCAGTGTGGAGAATTCTCAAAAAACTGAGAATGGAAACCCCATGTGACCCAGTTACCCCACTGCTGGGTATTTATCCTAAACCCAAAACACTGATTTACAGAGATCTCTGCACCCCCGTGTTCATTGTGGTGTGTTATTTACAGTCCTAGTGCTGGAAACAAGATGAGTGCCCATCAAGAGATGAGCGGTGACATGTGGTCTGGATACTCCATGGAATACTAGTTAGTGATCAGAAAGATGACTGTGCATTTTCAGGCACATGGATGGACCTAGAGGGAATTCTGCTTAGTGACAGCAGCCAGAAGGAGACGTGTTATAGAGAGAAACCTAACAAAAATAGACCCAGTCAACAGTTAGCAGTTTCAGGGAGGGAGGGTGAGGGCAGAGGAGATCAATTTTATGGCGAAGGGAGAGCTGGCATGGAGAGGTAAACAATATCACATGCAGACAGGGATTTTCAGTGATGCACCCACCCTGGGACCTATATAATGTTATGATGCCATGTTCCCTCAAGAAAATTAAAAGATACAGCATACATGCCTTCATTTAAAAAATACTTTATTGCTAAAAAATGCTAACCGTCATCTGAACCTCCAGCAAGCCATCTCTTTCTGCTGCTTTGGCTGCTTTGGAGGTTATAATAGCAATGTCAGAGGTGACTAGTCACAGACCACCGTACAGAGACAGTAACAGTGACAACATCTGAAATGCTGGAGAGTGATCAAAATGTGACAGAGACACAAGGGGAGCGTAGCTGTTGGAAAATTGTCAGGGATAGACTCACTCAACGTGGGGTAGCCGCACACCTTCTTCACTGCTAAAGAGCGCCTATCTCGGGGCGCAATAAGGTGAGGTTTGTATGGGTGCCCCACATCCTTCCGAGCCTCCAGCATCCACCCCCTTGAATCGCTCTCCAGTTTCAGAGAGGAAACAGGAACCTTCCAATGGGACGCACCTCTTCCCACGGTGGTTTCCCTGCCCGCGCGTGCTCGGCTGGAGTCCTCACTCCTCTCCCAGCCCCACTCCCACCCCCCTCCGTCCGGTACCTCCTCTCCTTCTTGGGAACCGACCGCTGTCATTACCTCCTCTCTCAGGCACCTCAGTTCTTCCCTCTCTGGTGGATGTTTCCCTGGGCACATCTTAAGTACCTTTACTGTGCGTACGTTGTTACAAGAAAACCAGACATCATTCCCTGACGTCCAGCCCTTGGCCAGCTCCTATGTCTCTGCTCCTTTCATAGCAAACTGACCTGGAACATGGGTCTGTCTCTGCTGCCTCCTCTTCTCCACCTCCCATTGTCTCAACTCCTGTCCCTTCCCCTGACTGAAAGCTGTTACAGACACCTCAAGGAGTCTCGCCTTTGGGGGTGCTGTGCTCTTGGGGAGAAGATTTACCCCAAGACACTCGCAGCGCATCACAGTCTCACCAGAACCCGGGAGAGGTAAAGCAAATAGAAGTTCTAGTGAAGTGGAATGAAGGTGAAAAGGTGGGTAAAGCAAGAGTGAACCCTCAAGGGTAGAGGGTGGCTCGTTCCCAGAGGCCGACCCCAAGTTCTAGGGGTTGGAACCTCATGGGGCTCTGGCGGGGCTCCAGCCACCGAGGGGCATTTCAGGGCAGGCTTTTCCTGGAAAGGGGTGGAGAATTCCTGTAACTCGGTCAATGGTTCCTGCACTGGTTCCTGTACCCACACTTTTCCCTACTGCCCACAGGAGGGCAAACCGCGGTGTGAATGTTATGAGGAGCATTAATGAGCCGGCCTCACCAGAGGTGACGCTGGTCCTTCTGTGCCTGTGTTGCACGCTGATTGGGACTGGCTGGAGGTTTGGTTCTGTCTCCCTTTCGTGAACTGATTGCTGGGTTCCCGGACCTTTCCGCGGATTGGGAGCCCACTTTGTGCAGTGAATCTTTCTTTTCTTCTCAGCACTGTGCACTGGTGTGTGTGGTCATCCTGGCCTGCGCCTACGCGTCCTTCTCTCCTCTCCCCCTTACTCCCTGCTGCCTCGCATCACTGTCACCAAATGGTCTCTGCCAGCCTCTTCCTTTACCAGCTGCCCTTGATATTGAAAATGGTCCTTGGCGCACCCTGGTGGAGCAGGGATTGGACGCAGTCCATTCACCCCGGGGTCCCAGGTTCGTGTCCTGGGCGTGGTGGGAACAGTCGAGCTGAACAACTAAGTAACAAAATAAAATGAATAAAAATGTTTCTTCCTCCTCTGTTGCGCCCCTCAAACCTCTCCGCCCCCATCTCCCTCACACTCCACACCCGAGCCATCACTGTGCCCTCCAAAGCAAACCTCAAATCAGACATCTGTCACCTCTCCACTACTGCTCACAATCTCTCCTGTCTGCTGTGACCACCCCCCGGTCACTCTTCCAGTCTACATGTCACCCATGGGTCCCTGTGTAGATCCTGCTGACATTTCTATCAGGTCATCTGCTGTTTCCAGTTCAAAAACACAAAGCACTGGTCACACAACCCAAATAAAACCCAGACTCCTTACGCTCACCTGTGTACCTGACGCCACTGGGGGCAGCTCACCTCCCACCACACACCTCCCCCAGCCATCCTGCAGGCTTTCCTGCCAGAAGGTGGAGCGGTGGGGGCCTGGTTTTCTGGGGGACACTCCTTCCTGATCTCTGCAGCCTGCACTTGCGGCGGAAGCAGCACCTTCTCCACGAAGTGAAGAGCTCCCTGTTCCCTGACGCATGGAAAACCAGCCCCTCCCACACAAATGTTCATTTTATCTCCTCTGCAACCCTTCCTTTCCTTCCTCCCCCACACTCTCCTCTCTCCCCCGAGCCCCCATCCCCCTAGCAGTGGGCCTTTGCGCTGCACAGGGAGCAGCTGAAAGGAAGTCAGCTTCCCTTTATATGAGTATCTTCCTTTGAATTATTTGTATTTCACTTTTTCTAACAGTCATCTAGAAACTAATGGTCATAAAAAAGAAAATTGGAAAGTGTCCACTGATTATGTAATAGCACGTGGTACTGCTGCGGGGAGGTCACCTGGCTGGGTCTCCATGTCTCCAGCCTCTGGGGTCGCTGCTGGCCCCTGGGGGACAGCCATCACGGTGCACATGTGTCCCGAAACTTGTACCTGGGACCCAGAGGATGGCAGAAGCCAGGGAAGATAATCAGGAGCCCTGTGTCCGTACCCCAGACCTCTGACCCGTATGGGTGGAAAATCCCAGAGTGGCACTAGCGGGACTGGCTATGTGACTATGTTCACTGTGTGACACGGGCACGACAGACCCTGGGCATGAAACACACCTCTTCCCACTCCTCTCGGGTCCCTTTCTCCTTCCTCTGCCCGCAAGCAGCGCTCCCCTGGGTGAGCTTGGTAGTGAGATGGTAACCTGCTCCGAAGTTAGCCTGGTCTCCGTGTTCTGGGAGGCAGGGAGGGAAGAGGAGGGGAGAGGGGAGAGGGGGGAAGTGGGAGGGGGGAGGGGGGTGGGAAGAAACAAGCCTTAGGCTGACGGAGCAAACTGCTGCTGAGCAGACACAGTTCCACTGGGTTGAGAAACGCTGACACGCTGAGCTTTCTGTGAACCCAGCTTCTCCCTGTCTGCGATGACCGGTTTCCAGAAAGGCGCAAGAACCCGTTTGGCATTTTTTCCGGAATACGGAATGGGCGTTCCTGCGTGGGCTTGAGTTCCTGTGCATATGTCTGGAGGGTGAGCAGTCAGGGTGCAGGGGCTGACACCAGGCCTCAGGCCGCTGGAGAGGCCTGACAATGCCCGTGCTGGACTGGCAGCACCGACACCCACTCCTCGGGCACGGAGCAGCCACCTCGGGCTTCTTGATATCACAAAGTACAGCCCACAGGACAAAAGCATCCTTTCCCCCACGGGGAGGGGTGTGTGTGCGCCCCAGGGGGATTAAACAGGAAGACGAGATGAAGGACAGAGGAACAGGACGCCTCATGTGGACTATGGACAGTGCCTGGTCGCCCGTGTGCACGGGGCCATTCTCTGGCACTGCTCTCAGTTTGACCTAAATATCCTGAATTTCAAAGTGGGGGTGTACATGTGGGGGCCGTTTGCCAGTCTGGCAAAGCACTACGACCATCTTTGGGGTTCAAGTTCATTGCTACACGATCTGCCCAGGCATTATTAGTGATAATTTAGCACATTAATGACCCACGGGACCTAAAAAGCCGCACAAGCCCAGGGAAGCCACGTTCCTTCCCTGCTTCTCCTCGTCCTTTTGGAAGCAGAGGGCCTGTGCTAGAAGGCGCCAGATGTCAAGCCGTCCGAGCAGGCTGGAGACCCCAGCATGTGACGTCTCTCAGGTTAACCTTCCTGATGGTTGGGGTCTCCGCCCTCACACCGATCATCAGCAAGAACCTTTTAAAATCAAATCCTGAACCTGGCCTCCCTGACTGGCTTCACCATTTGGACAAAAATCAAAGTTATTAACAGGTTAGTAGCTGTTTGATCCCATTAAAATGGGTGGTTTTAGTCAGGCTCAGAATTTCAGGGGCCCGGGGAGCTCCCCGGCTCCCCTGAGTTCTGGGAAAGGCAAGTGGTGATGCTGTCAAGATCCCCCCGGAGGCTTCTTTCTGACCCCCGGGGAATCTGGTGATGGGAAACCCTCCGTGGAGGGGGACCCCTGACTGGGGCAGTCACTGGGGGACTCCAGGCACACCCCCAGTTGTGGGGTGGTGGCAAAGGGGTCTTGGAGATCACGATCGGTGCATGTGGCTGGGGTCTGCCCAAGAGACACGGGTGTGCCTGGCACACCTAGAAACAGTCTCCAGGGCACGCAAGTGGCCCCCAGAGGCCGGGGTAGCCAGGACCACAGGCACAGGGACACTGACTGTGGCTGGGGACCTGCACCCCCAAGCTCCACTTGGCTATTCTTTTTGGTCTTCCTGTCCTGAGGTTCCCACCTGCCATGATTGCTGGGTCACCTGCGCAGGGAGCCAGCACTTAGAGGACAGCAGCAGTGAGGAGGACACATCCCACAAATCTGGGGGCCTCCCTGGGGGCAGTGTCTACAAGAATCATGGCTCTGGGCCCTCTGGGATCCCCGCTCATAGAACACAGACTGTGGGGCACTGAGTGGGGGCCCCCGACTCCGGGAGCATCTGGAAGGAGCGGCCCCTCGTCAGAACTCTGGGTCTAGACCCAGAGCCAGTCATGGGGGCGCGTGGAAGCCCAAGCAGGCTGGCGGGGGCCTGCCTCTGCGGACACCCTCTGGGGATGTCAACCCTCAGCTCCCTTCCCACGCCCCCTGGTCTGCGCTCCCCGCCCCTGCACGAGGCTCTCAGCAGAGAGAGAACCTCCGAGAGTTGATATTCATCTTGGTGACACCGATGAGCTTGAGCGGGGTGGAGAGGCTGAAGGACGAGGGCAGCGGGGACTCACACAGGAGGTCAGACAGCTCGTCCCGCTCCTCTAGCTCGTATGTGGCGTCGTTGAGCATTCTGCGGTGCAGGTCGCACGTCTGTTCGATCTTCAGCTTGTTGATGTCACTGCGCAGGCGCATGAGCTGTCTGGCCAGCTGCTGGTCCTGCAGCCTCATGTCGGCCTGGGAGGGAGGAGGGGAGGTCAGCCTCAGCTGAGTGGGTGCAGCTCTGCAGCCCCCCACCCCGCAAAACAACACACAAACCCACTGGAAGGAGACTAGCTAAGGGCTTGCATCGTCCAGTGTCCACCTGGAGATGCTAGCACATTCCCTTCAGGGAATGAAAAGGCAGCCAGGTGAGGAATGAGAACGTGCTCGCCAAACTGCACCGCATGCCCAGCGGGATGCCCTGTCCAGTTCCTTCTGGAAGGGGCGCCTGTCAGTCGTGCTAGAAGGTGTTTGCAGCTCAGACAGGCCCAGAGAGTAAGAGCAGAGCGAGTGCACAGGCATGATAAATACCAGATGCAGGCACGTGGCACCCCGGGTAGGAAGGAGAGATGTGACTGGGCAGGTGTACAGGAACTTCTGCTGTACTGATACTGTTTTCTGCCTTGTTGGGGGTGGGTAGGCTGTTCTAGTATTCTTTAAATATTTTGGAACACCTGTACTATTTCTTCTAAGTGTTTCTAAAGGATCAAATGTAAAATATGCTATCGTTTATCCGCTGGTTCACTAGGAACCAGGCACTGTTCTAAGCTCCTGGGGTATTAGTCTGCTTGGATCCATACACAGTACCATAGGATGGGTGGCTTAAGCTACAGACATTCATTTTCTCACAGTTCTGGAGGCTTAAGCTCAAGGTCAAGGTGGTGGCTGCTGGGAGCCTTCTCCCTGCCTTGCAGATGGCTACCCGCTCTCCGTGTTCTCACAGGGCAGAGAAAGAAAGCTCTCCTCTCTCTTCTTGTAAGGGCACTAATCCCGTCATGGGGACCCCACCCTCATGACCTCCTCTAAATTCTCATCATCCCAGTGACCCTGCCTCCAAATACCATTACATTCCAGGGCGGGGCTCCCACACATGAACGCTGGGGGACACAAATGGTCCCTAACAGGATATATTAATAGGCAAACCAGTCCCTTCTCACTGCAGCTCTTCACACACAGAGGAAGAGGCCCGGGGTTCAGCAATGGCAGTCACCACCTCAGCTCAGCTCTCAAAGCTCATGTAGGCAGAAGCTGGGATTCAGAACCCGGATGATCCAAACCGAGAGCCCACACGCTGACACGCATCCTGCTCTGCAGGGAAAGCTGGCGTGCCGGCCTTGTGGGGATCGTCCTGTGCTCAACAATCTAGCAGCAGGTTTGTGATCTTAATGCTGCCGTGCTTATTTTCTCTTAAGGGAAAGGTAATGACCCCTCCTCGGGCTAACATGTAGTTTCCAGGATTCATCTCCACATTTTTCCTTGTTGGAACCACATGGGCAGGACTCAGATGCCCGCAGGACAGTTTGGCTCTGGCGGGTGGTTCAGTTTCTCAGTTGTTTGGTGGCAGAGATGATTGGAGCTGACGGGATCTCGCCAGGCTCCTGCTGTGGGCTGTGTTTTCAATTAAGGACACTAATTACCAAGGTCACCAGCTGATCCTGATACCAAGGCTGAGTATAGTTTGTTTCTGAAGCCTGGAAGGTGTGACTGCATTCCTTCCAGGCTTGTCCTACAGAAGTGCCTGAGCTTGACCACTAGAAGCACCTGCTTTGAAAGAACCCTTGAAGGGGAGCCAGCACAGCCGCGTCCAGAGTTCAGTGTGGACTGCAGGGCTTTATTCTACTGATGATCTCAAAAGTCATGACCAGCAAAAACTAATTAAAAAGCAGCAGGTGTCACAGCCGGACCTAGAACAGTTCAACTCAAACGTCGCTCCAGCCCGAACCAGCCAGATACCCGCCCTCCACAGCCTCATCCCCACACCTTCAAAGCTCATCCTGACCCCAGGTGGGGACACAGATTTCAGAAGTTGGCCTCCTGTCTCCATGCCCATTTGAACCACTTTAAAACCCTTTCTTTCCTCAAAACCTGTGCCCTCGTATTGGCTTTAGGTGCGTGGGCCAGCTGACCCTCGTCCACTAACACTCCTGCTTGACAAGAGATCTGGTTCCTTCTCACCGCTGCGCCGCCTCTGCTGGCAAGTGTGCACTGTTCAGGATTGTTCATGTCCTTGTGCTCACCTGGCGCCGAAGTCACAGCGATTTAGAAGGATCAATCAGCAGATCCCAGAGGAGCCCTCGCCCTGGTTATGCAAACGCTCCCCATTTTCTCCTTTCCTCTTTGGAAAGTGCATGAGGTAGAAAAGAACGCAACTTCACCTGTGAGCATCTTGCTTTTCCTCCTTCATTGTGATTGTGCTTCTCTGGCTTTCCTTTCTCTCAGGCTCACAGATGAGTCAGGCCAAGATAGAATGTCTTGCTGGAGGGTGAGGCAGGTAATGGCAACATTGGGGTAACAGTTCAGAACCCCCATTCATTACCTTCTCATCCCTGGACACAACCACCCACATTTATTGCCGATCAGAAACTAGAATCTGGGCTCAAGCTGAGCTGTCCTCGTTAGCGATGTCACTAAGCATAAGTCACGACATGCCTCGAATCCGTCTCCATCACAGAGAAGGGCCACACCTGGTCCCAGGGCTGAGAGGCAGTTAGAGGAGAAGCGATATGCTGTAGAAATGAAGCAGTGCCCGCCGAGTAAGGCAAGAGCCTGACCGTCCAAGTCCTCTCCGTGCCAAGGCGTCCAATGTTGAAGCCGCCAGGGTATTCAATTGAAGACGCCTTCAAAGAGCTGAGCTGCTGGCTCGAAACCAGCCAGTGATTCAGCTGCTGATGTGAGGTTAATATTCCCCTGGCAGAGGCTCAGCTGTGGGACGTGTGGATTTCCAGTCTCTCTCCAACCTGGCCCGTCGCCCGCAGGATAAAAACACTCACTGGAGCCTCAGAGGCGCCGCCTGAATCCCAGCCACCCTGTACCCAAGGCACACACTTGACAAAAGTGGGGAGTGTCACTGTGTCAGGCGCTGTCAGACCTGTCGCACTGTGGCGACAGGTGTGTCCCATGGGTGATGGTGCACGTGAAGGGGTGGCGGGCTGTTGGCTCCCTGGTGGGTGCTGTCTATCCCCAGCTGCAGCCAACAGTTTCTTTGAATCCGAGGAGGCCTCCTCAGAGAGCCGCTGTTTAAGTAGAAGGTTAGTAATTAAGGGATTAAGTAACTCAGGGAGATAATCAGCGACAATTAAACTGCTCTGCAGAGGGGGAGCCCATGTTCCTAGCTGTGCTGGGTGAGCTGAGAGGTCATGAAAGGGGAACTGGATGCTGAGGCTCTGGGGCAAGAGAGGTACCCCGAGAAGATGGGCAGCCGGGGAAATTCAGAGAGAACACGCTGGGACGAGCAGGTATGTCGTTTCTGGGGGTGTCTAGTCAGTCCCATGGGTCAGCAGCACTTTCTTGGGCGGTGAGACGAGGCCCTGGTCCTGCCCAGGGCGGTGAAATGAGAACAAAGGTAAAATGGTGTGGAGAACAGTATGTCGGCTGCTCAAAAGCTCAGTCACAGAATCACCCTCCGGCCGGCAGCGGCACTTCTGGGCATGTGCTCCTCAGACGTGGACGCAGGGGCGGGACAGACGCTGGCACACTGCTCCTGACAGCACGGCTCACAACAGGCCGACCGTGGGAGCACCCCACGTTCATCAACAGACGTGTGGAGCCAGAGCGCGGCCTGGCAGACGGGCCACGAAGTGAGGTCGCGCAGACGGGGCGACAGTGCACAGGAGCCTGCCCGCCGACAGTGTCTGCACGTGCTCACGGGAGCACTGTCTGGGTTGGGGCTTCGTGACCCTCTGGCTCCCTTCTCCTGGCTCCTGAGAGGGTCCAGGCTCCGGCCTGGCCTGGCTCTTGAAAGCCGTGGCTCCCGAGCGCCAGGCCCTCTGTGGACTTGGAAACCGGTTCCATGCAGCCCAGGCTCAGCAGACAGCAAGTCTTTCCCTGGCCTCTCTGCTCTCTGGTGCGTCTGGCTCAGGCCTGCACCCGGGCCACCATCAACAGCCCCAGGGAAGTGTGTCATGGTGCAGGGGGTGCTGGGGGCAGGAATGGGCCAGAAACCCCCGGGAGGGGGATGGTCCAGCCTGGGGACACCACAGGACGACAGCACCTCTCTCAGAGCAGGACTTCCTGGAAAGAGGGCACAACCCAGTGAATAGCCCAGCTTCTAGGAGCTGAGACAGTGTGTTCATGGACATAAAACTTCTCGAAATACAAAGTGAACTTGGCTGATCATGGGGGGCAATCGGCCGTGGCAGATCTGGGTTCAAATCCCCGTTCTGCTGGCTGATCTTGGGCACAGGCATGAACCTCGGTTTTCCCAACTGTACAATGGGCGGACATAGTGCCTCCTTACATATCCTGGGACTAATCCGTTTTCTGCAAGTCACATTGTCAGATTGTGGAAGAACCTGCTCTCAAGTCTAATCTAATTACGCGTTTTGTGCTCTCCCACTCCCCTGGGATGGGGTTTTGGTCCAGTTATGTTGGAATCTCCAGTCACCCGTGAAGTTCCTGAAGCCACCCAGGTGGACTGATGTCCACGGAGGGCCAGGTGAATCCATGGTGCCCTCAGCTTCCTTAAGCATTCTGGAATGACATTTATTGTTCCTCTAGTAGAGTCTTGTCACATTGTGTCACTGTGTTTTAGGTACCTGCCTCCTTGTCCTACTCACCTTGTACCTCCTTGGCCCCCCAGCACCTAATCCCAGACACAGTGACCTCTGGTTATACGGAGGGAGCAGAGGCCGGTCACAGGGCCCTGCCTATCTGTCCAGCCCAGGGCTGCCTCAGGTCTCTTCCCCCATCTCCTTGTCCTTTGTGCCAAGAAAGGCATCGAGGGAGCCCCTCCATCTCACATCTGTGTGGGGAACCTCTGGGGATCCAGGCCTTATTTCTCTTCTCTTCTAGGACATTCTGTGCCTTTTTTATCTGCAGACTACTAGGTAAGAAATAAGCACCAACTGCACTGGCAAGACAGAGAGCATCTTGGTGCTTTTATTTCTTTGCCTTTTCTTTTTAAAACAATCTTTTCCTTCCTAATTATATATAGTCCTATTTTAGGAATTTCAGGAAGGACAGAAAAGTCCAACGAATAACATTAGCACCCAGAAATAAAGATTCTTGGTGTGTTGGTATTATCTCCTCTGGCACCTGGGTTTATAAATTTTTCAGGAGCCCGTGTCTGTCACACTGTAGATCAGTCTCCCCTGCAGGTGACGGGCCCGGAGCTGCATGGAGGAGGCTTAGCCTCAGGCACGGGGCATCTGGGTCAGAAGCTACTGAATCAAACCCAGCTCAGCGGGCCCCTCCCTGGGCAGCTCTGGGCAAGTTTTCCCTCCATCAGGAAACGAGCATGCTGGCTGTCTCTGCTGAAGAGCTGTTAGGAAGCATTCCTGATATCACTCTGTAACCCTGTGTCCAGTTCTAAAATCAGCAGGGTTTTAAGTCAGGGTTTTTTTTGGACAACTCCTGGCCCCAGCGATGTGGGTGCCTACACCTAGCACAAAGGAAAGAGGTCTGGACCCAGAGCCAGGAGCTGCTGATCTGCGTCTCGACTTAGCCACATCCTGACATGATCTTGGGCACCTAACCTCTCTGACCCTTGGGCCCATTGTCTCTTTGAGCCTCAGCCTTCTCATCTGTAGAATGGGGACACCTCCGAGTCTGCTGGCAGGATACTGCACATGAAGTGTATCCGGGACCATACCAGAGTGTGCACTGTCCTTCGGCCGCAGCATTTGGTGGAAATGCAGACATGGGCCTCAGACGGCTGTGTCTGGACACTAGTCATGTGCTTGCCTTGCGGGCAGCACGGGCAAGACAGGGTTAACGGGGGAGGGTGGAATCAAACTGGCAGTCCCTAGATTATTCAAACTCAGCTTTCTTTCTTCTTCCTTTTCCTCAAAGCCATAAACACCTTCTGGGGCTCTGTCTGAAGGGAGAAAACACCTGCAGGAAGCGAAAAGAAAAGAAAACTGTGCGCACACCCAGGGATTCTCGCTTTCTCGCCACAAAGGCAACCCTTGAGGAAGCTGGAACGTGGTGCTTTGCTCTTCACATGGGTACCACACAGGCCAAGTCCATTCCTCCCTCTCTCTCTCAGGTTGCAAGGTGGCATGTTAGCAGGACTGAGGAGAGAAAACAGAAGGGACGCCCTTTCCCCCGGGCCCCACTCAGAGATCGAGCCCAGTCAGAGGTTTAGGAGACTCTCCATGGCAGCCTCAGCTACAAGTCTCAGTTTACTTATCTATACACTGGAGATGCTAAGAGCATTCAGTATTGTAAGAAGGAAAGAGATCTGGATCAACCTTCTTTCTCCCTCAGCCTCCTCCCCCACAATTCTGTGACTCTGGATATCTCTGAATTTACATCTTTAGAAACAATTAACACACTCACGGCCTTCAGAAGATATTACGTAGGATGGTGGCTCAGAAGAGCACGGGTCCCTATTCAAATGTCTACTCTCGCTGAGGCTGTTTCCTCTTCTGTAAAATGGGGGTAATGCAGAGTGACGTGACAACCTGAAGAGGTAAGTAATGCTTGGGACCTACCTGCAGATGGTGTGCACTCAACTAGTGACACACCTCAGCATTGTAATTGTCCGTATTCTTACGCACACCTGGTAGTACGTCAGGGACGGTGGAAAACTATTCATTATGCAGACAGTCCCCGTAGCTATTTAAGACAGCCTTTGACAACAGTTTGTCCTGACAATTAAAGGCCCTCTTTCCGCCTACGGGGATTACCCGCGGCCGCTCCCTGGCCAGGCCTACCTCCCCCAGCAGCCTCTGCCTGGTTTGCAAGGACTGGCTCCAGCAGGGCCTGTGGGTCGACAGCCATGGTTCTCTGTCCAGGCCCCACCTGGAAGCACCTGGGGAGCTTTAAAACAGTCCAGATGCCACATCCCTTCCCGCAGCTGTTCACGGGATTAGTCTGGGACACGGTCTTGGTTTGGGGACGTGTTCAGCCTTCCCAGGTAATCGTGACAGGAGACCAGGCTTGAGAGGCCTGCTCTCTCCCGTCCAGGAAATAGAGCCGTGAGGACTCCCGGCCCATTTACACACAAATTCCTCCTCTCCTGTGTGTCTCGAAGCGCCCCCCAAACACACACACACCGCAAAGTCTGTGTAGAGAATAACAGCTTCCGCTCCCAAGAGCAATAAAACCTCAAGTGAACCAAAGCCAGCAAATGATACCCTTGATAAGTGGGAATATTTTTTGTTCCTCTTTATAAAAACAAAGCAGTTGGGCCTGAGAAGTGTAAGGCAGCTTCCAGGGTTTATCCCCCTCACCACCCGGTGGGCCCCCGGGGTGCTGGAGCGTCCCAGGTGCCGCGCAAACCCACAGATGCCCTGTTTGCTGTGCACCCCAACTTACGCTCCGGTTTCTAGTGACAGGGACCGTGGACTGGTGCGTTCTGAGACGCAGTCTCCGCAGACTCAGCTCGAGAAATAAGACGGCTAATCAGAATCCCACGCTCCTCGCCCCGTGCGCCCACGTGCTGCAGCCGCCAGGAGTTCCAGGCCCAGGGCCCCTGCGTTCCGAACCCTGCGGAGCCGCCGCGCAGCCCCCACCGCGCTTCTAGAAGCAGCAGGTGTCGTGACTCGGGAAGCCTTCTGCCTCTTCTCTGGCTCACCGGCTGCAGTGACTTGTCAGGGGAGCTGTGACCGGGCCGGTGATGCTCCAGGCCCGACGCTCCCGAGACACCAAGACACCCAGACCAGAGACTGTCCCCTGTGGGACGATCCACATCTGCTCCCGAGCCCGGGTCAGATGCCACAGACGCCACAGCAGCACACCTGCAGTGCCCGCAGGTGAGATGGCCGCCAGCTGCCAGCGCCTCTGCTCGCACGTGCTCTGCCTGGATGCCTCCCCCATTCTGGGGACTGCCTCACCCCCAGACCCCGGAGCACTCAGCACAGGTGTGACCACTACCCCCTCTGAACGTCCCAATACAGCTTCATTGCAGCCTGGCCGCTGACCCCAGATAGCCCTGTATCAGCTCAGTCCCCAAGCTCGGTGTCCTCGCTCAGTGTCCACAGCTCGGTCCCCTCAGCTCGGTCACCACAGCTCGGCCCTCACAGCTCAGTCAGGTCACCACAGTCCCCACAGCTGAGTTTCCACAGCTCAGTTCAAACAGCCTAGTTCCTGAGCTCAGACCCCCCCCCTCCATAGTCCCCTCTGCTTAGTTGACACAGCTCAGTCCCCTCAGCTCAGCCTCAATGTCCCCAGAGCTTAGGTCTCTTTAGGGGCCTCAGCCCAGTGCACTAAGTTAGCAGGGCCCATCTTCAGAGCTGTTTGCCCAGAGACGTTTCTCCACACCTATCATCTCAGTTCCGTCCCCTCAGCTCAGTTAGCAGAGCTCAGTCCCCAGTGATCTTTGCCACAGCAATTTCTCCACATTTTTCACCTCAGTTCAGTCCCCACAGCTGAGTCACCTCAGCTCAATCCCTCAGCTGCATCTGCAGGGGTCAAGACCCCTCAGCTCAGCCCTCAGAGCAGGATCCCCAAATCCCTGTCTTCACAAATCAGTCCCCTCAGCACTTGTCTTTATCACACACTGATTCTGCCCCTCAGCTCAGTCCCGTGTCACTTCATCCCTCAAGCCTTAGAGCCCATTCCTTCGGCATCTGCCATCCGGGACACAGCCCTCCACTCGCGTGTTGGGTGCTCACAACTCAGCCCCGCCCCGCTCCTCAGCACCGCCGGTCATCCCCGCCCCCTCGGCTCCGCCCCGCCCCTCACACAGCCCCTCCCCGCCCGTCACCCC
>RJWH01002159.1:0-72427 GCA_004363575.1 Solenodon paradoxus
GTGATACGTGTGATGTGTGCGGTGTGTGTCTGTGTGCGGTGAGTGTCTGTGTGTGCATGTGCGTGATACGTGTGACGTGTGCGGTGTGTGTCTGTGTGCGGTGAGTGTCTGTGTGTGCATGTGCGTGATACGTGTGATGTGTGCGGTGTGTGTCTGTGTGTGGTGAGTGTCTGTGTGTGCATGTGCGTGATACGTGTGATGTGTGTGATATGTGTGATGTATGATGTATGTGTGCACAGACAGAGAGAAAGAAGCCGGGAGGCAGGTTAGGCCTGATGAAGATTAAGATGCCATCAGGACTGGGGAATCTGTGAATGCCGGGTTCCTTCCTGCAAGCACCCTGAAGGAGACAGATGCAAGAGAAATGGCAAGAAACGTGGTACAATGCTGTGTTGTCAGTTAAATATTGCGTCCAACCTTACGAAAGAGTTCACAGCCACAGCCCCTGCAGGTGACATTCCCGTGCCCCAGAGCCCCTCCGCAAACAGCCCTGAGCGTCTTCCCTCTGCAGAGCTGGGTCACAGTGGCTCTCTGCGAAGAGGGAAGCAGATGTGTAACGAGATTGGATGTGGGGCCAGAATGCCCATATATGGGCAGCGAAGGCCTTAGCGCATAGTGAAGCGAAGGGTGGAAGAGAAGAGATGGGGGAGGCATCTGTATTTTCTCTTTAAAGGAAAGGTGCAGCATGATGAGTCAGCAGGCAGGAAGCGAGAGGAAGAAGCATTTATTTATTTCTTGTTCATCTTGACTGTCTCCTCCCACACAGCTGCCCACCGAGTCACGAACCCAGGTTCTTACAGACAGACTTCGTGGGGCCACAGACTTGGCCGCTAAATCACCAGGGCGCACTGACCTCTGTATTCTCGCCGCAGGCCCCAGGGTCCAGGGCAGTCCTGCCCTGTGGGGAGCCAGCAGCGACTGCCGGGAGAACACAAACCGGGAGCTGGGTGGAGAGTGTCCGTCAGGCTGGCCCACCAGCGCTCTGCGGCTGGTGAAGGCAGTACTGCCTTCTAGATGTCAGCACCCTGGGAGAGGCGGCTGAGATGGCAATGCCAGCTTGCAGGGCTCACAGGGAGCCCCTCTGGACCCGGGAACGGTAGCTGAAGGCCTCTCCGTTCAGTGGCGGTGTGACCACAGGCTCCAATGTGGACGGACCTCTGCTCTCTGACCTCAGCCCATGCCCACTTGACACCTGTACATTTCAGTCACTGTGGGATTTTGAGAGCACAGGGCCAGCTTGCCCGCACAGAACCTGACACCTAGAAGCCTTGTTTCATTTGTCTGTGCTGTGAGGCAAGAATACACCCAAACTTAGCAGGTTAAAAAGTAATGCTTTATTAGCAACATACGGATTCAATGTCATCCCCATTAAAGGCCCACGGGCGTCTTTCGAGGAATAACGGAACGGCAGAGGTAGCCACGACACACTGAAGGGAAGAGGATCCTCCTCCGTTTTACCACAACATCGGCTTCTAACACGTGAGACCCCCCATCCCAGCGAGAGTGCTCCTCGTACACGACGCAGGTTGACTTTCCCAAGAGAGGGAATAGGGCTGAGCAGGATCTGAACCCGTTCCAGTGACATGTGACATTTCTCGCACACTGGACATTAGTGCTGGGAACGTCAGGCCGTCGGAGGGTCTGTCGAGGTTTACAAAGGCCTGTGAGATCGCCGGAGGCACAGGCCGCTCATGCCAATGGCATGGACACAGGACAGAGATGAAGGCTGCCTGTGTGGGGGCCGACCCAGAGTCGCTGTGCTGGGGGTTAACAGGTGCCGGTAGCCTTGTCATTTTCCTGAGCCACAGGAGTGGTGTCCCCACCCAGAACAGGAGGCTTCTGGGGACTCGGAGGGTAGAGCAAACCTTTCTGCCCCGGTCCCCTCTCTCACCCTCAATCGTGAGCCCGCCCGGAAGCACCGCTCAGCCCCGAGAGGAGCCAGAAGAGGCCCCAGCACAGAGAACAGGACTCAACACGCCCTGGGCCACGAAGACCTTGGCGACAGCTGGCACCTGGGGGCGCACCTGCTCCCTCTCCGCTGAGAGCGGGTGTAACACAGACCAGCTCCAAGAGGTCCGGTGCAGGCGGGTGGTGCTGGCAGGGTGCCTGGCTCCCCTGGGTGTGACGGAAGCTGTGAGTGACCACCCCGGGGAGACGAAGGCAGGTCAGCCAGGAGAAAGGCTATTGCCAAAGCTGCGGCTCCAGGCAGTGGGTCCCTGCGTGCGAACTACTGTACTCGGGAGGGAAGGACACAGGCCAGCAGGGGTACAGTGGGCCCCTTCGGGAGCAGCCACTAGGTCCTGACCTTGGGGTCAGACCCAGCTGCCACCACGTGGGTGACAGGAGAATGCACTTAAGCGTCCCCACCAGGCACCCCACCCACCTCCCTGAAGAAAACACTATCCCAACAGTACGAGGCTGGAGGGCCAGCTCTGACGAGCCCAGGCCGGTCAGCGCACTGGCACGGAGCTGGGCACAGGGCTCCAGGGCTCCACGAGTCCTCCGTGGCCAGCGCACTGGCTGGCACCGGACAGCAGGGACCCGCCTCAGCCCGTGACCGGTTTCCCATGGCAGCTGTGAGGTGTGCAGGATGCTCCCCGCATCGTGTCAGGGTCCTTCTTTCCTTCTATCATTGGGAGACTAGACTCTTGTCCCCAGAGAGAATCCAAAGAGCACAAGGGTGCTCCCCAAGAATGAGCAGCAAATATGTGTGACGTGGGAGGAGGGGAGGTTACACCCTCAGAGCATCCAAGGGACCCAAACAGCATTCTGAATGGTCACCCCGGCTGCAAAGACGTGGAATCCACGTCTGAGGCGGTTAGGAAAAGCGCTGCCTCTTCATGATGGATTTTCAGACGATGAGCTTTCCCCAGAAACACCGTGCACATACTCACCCAGCAGCTGGATGCCCAGCGGAGCCGGCAGGAAGCTAGCGGTGACCATGAGGAGTGCACCTACAGGTCCCCCGTGCAGAGAAGAGTTAGCACAGCAGGCCTGACTCCTATCCTTTGAAGGCCCCCTCGCAAGGCTGGCATGTGGAACCGGTGTGCAGGAGGGGCCCTGCCCTGCCCAGACCCGGTCAGAGTGGCTCCAGTGCCCAAACTGTGAGGAGAGTGAGGTTTAAGCTGAACTGCTCTGCTTCTGCAGTTGGGGCTCTGGCAGGTGCTGGTCAGCAGACGCCTGGGTGGCAGTGAGGAGCTCCTCAGGCTGACAGCATTTCACACACCTGTCGCCACTCACAGCTGCAGGAGTTAAGTGTCCAGTGTGACTCCACAGGAAAGGACCCTCGGAAGATGGGACGCGGGTGTCCAGATGTTATTTGTCCCGCCCCTTTGCAGATGATTTTGTTGTAACAAGCAACAGTGTGAGTAAGGCTGCGGGCTGAGGCCCATGAGCCCTGCTGGAAAACGGGCCTGACACACTGCCATCCTGGAGGTTCGGACCAGACCAGGGACACCAGGCCCCTGCCCCGGACCAGGCCTCGGGCCTCAGGTCATAAAGGGAGTTATGGTTCCGCTGCCAAGTTCCATCGTCCCCTGCCACCTCACTCGTGCTGCAAGGTCCTTGGGCGTGGTTCTCTGGAGGCCGTGCCACCAGATGGAACAGACGCAGAAGGCAGGAGGGCCTCGGCTCTGGTTCCGAGCCTCCTGGGCCCTGCGTGTAAGGCTAGACGCCCTGCTTTCTCTTACTCGGCCCCTGCTCCCCTGGCACCGAAGAACATGTGATCACATACCCCAGAGCCAGGCGACAGCAACGGAATCGTTCTCTGTGTGGGCAGGCAGGGTCTTCAACCATTTAACTTCCCCAAAGGGGAAACTGAGGCCCAGCAAGTTTATGAAAGCGCTGCCACCAACCCGTGTACACGTCTCTCGCCACTGCTGTTCGTCCACACCTCCGCTCCCACAGGGCCCCAGAAGGCGGCGTTGCACTGCGGCCTCCAGGGTGGCCGGCGCAGGTCCGCGGCTGAGTGATCGGGGCCGAGGTTGCTGGGATCCTGGCTCCCCCAGCAATGCCCTTGAGGCAGACCCATAGAAACCCCGACACAACTCCTCAGTCTGCCCCTCAGAACTCAGGTGTGTCCACACAGAAAAGAATTTACACCGGCAGGTCCTCAAGGGACGCGGCACCAGCCTGGAGGCCCCGCCGAGCAGGCCCTCTCCTCCGACAGATGGCTGTTTCGAACCCCGCAGGGAGCCCACGGCCGGCAGCCCCTGCGCCCCGCCCGCCCTTCGCTCCGAGTGGGGCGGAAATAATGACAGCTGCAAGCAAGAGAAATGATTTCACTTTATAAAAGTGCGACAGTACAGGAAGATTGCATTCATTCTTTTATTCTTTCCGGACAAGTAGAGTTTACAAAAATATGCCTGGAAAATTGGAAACATAACCTAATAAAAATAGGAAACATGAACGTGTCAAGCTGCGGAAACAGAATCAATTATTAGAGAGACAGTGACAAGACAAGGAGCAGCGACAGAGAGAAACCGGGCAAGGCTGGTTCCAAGGGGATGACAAGATACAAGGGTGGACGGGAATCTGGTCCTTCACGCCAGGAGGGCCGAGGCCCAGGGGAGCAGCAGCCACATGTACTGGACGCAGGAGGCTTCTGAGCGGAGTCACCTGAGAGCCGCGGGCTCAGTGGGCAGGAGCACAGCCTCCTGCTAACAGGTCCCACACCCTCTCCCCTGTCCAGGGCCTGCCGGCCAGTGGGCATGACTCACAGCCAAGCCCCAGGGGTGGCACTGGAAGGCTGGCTCCCTCCCCTGAACACTCCCTGGCCTGCAGCTCTGCAGGACACTGCCCCACAGTGGGATCCCAGGGAGGGGAAACTCATCTGATTGTCACCCTAAGCCAGGGTGGCAGCTTGCCAGGGAGAACTGAGAAAACGGTGGCTATATCAGGCTACATACAAGTACTTTTTGGAATGTCTGCACCTTGGAGAGGCAGGCTGGGCACCCCCAGCCTTTCCTTCTAGGGTGTCATCCTCTCATGGGGGGCCCTCGACTCTGGGCTGAGGTACTCTAACTGTGCCTTGCACAGCTAGCTGATATGGTCACCAAAAAATGGGGCAAAGAAGGGCAGAAAAAAGTGCCACAGAGAGAAAAGGCTAAAGGCTAAGACAGAGGCGAGGACACTACCCGCAGGCTCTGAGATGACCAGAGAGCGGCCGTGGTGGCCGGCGGCAGGATCCACGCAGATGAAGGCACACACAGACAGCCCTTGAACGGCTGGGCAGGCGGCAGTGTGAAGGGGACGAGCCGTCTGTGCTGGGGTCTTCCAGCCAGAGCCCTGAGCACCACTGAGATGAGGACCTAGGCTGACTCCTATCAGAGAAGCCGGGGCGCTGGGGTAAGAGGAGGGAACCCTGGCTCCCTTCAGCGGCGACTCCTCCCATTTCACACCTGTCTGCGCCCACGCTGGCACTGCTGGGCTTTCACCTGGAAGCACCTCAGTGGCTCCTGCAGGTGAGGGAGCATCAGAGCCCCAGTCACCATGGAAAGAGAAGCAAGAACAAAAGGCAAAGGGGTGTCAGACTCCCTACTTTTTTATACCAATGTATGTTCTTTTTCTCTGCCACCTGAGCACCCGGGAATCTAAGACAGGAGGAATGTTCCAGAGATGCAGGTGGCAGGTGCGCCCATCAGCGCTTTCTTTGCTTTCCACGTTTCCGCCAGTGCCTCCTGGGACAGAGCTCCACAAAGTCTTCAACTTCATTCTCATAATCATCTTCCTGAACGATATCTGTTTAGAAAAGCAAGAAACAAAAAGAACACCATGGTCATTCTGGGGCCCTCCACTGTGATACAGAACATCCTATTAAAACTCAATGTCTACAAGCCCAGCAGACACACGACAAGGTGCTCATCTCCTGTTCTCCAAGGAATGCAAATCAAAACAGCATGGAGATGTCACCTCACACCTGTGAGAATGACTCTTCCGCAAGCCTGGAAACAGCAGTGTTGGCAGGGATGAGAAGAAATTAAAACACTTGTACACTGTTCATGAGAGTGTAAGCTGACACAACCATTTATATAAAGCAATATGGAATTCCTTGAAAAATTGAGAATGCAGGTGCACCCTGGTGGCTCAGGCGTTAAGTTTGTGGCTCCAGCATAGTCCACGTAAAGTCCGGCGCCAGGGAGGGGCAGCGGGGGGCCGGGGGCGGGGGTGGGGACACAACCAAAATGAACAGCTGAACACATTTAAAAATTCTTCCTCCTCTTTCTCTCTTCCTACCTGCCTACCTGTCTTCATTCCTACCTACTTCTTTCCTTGCTAAAAAAAAAAAAAAAAGAAAAATTGAGACTGGAAATTCCATATGACCCCATTATCCTACTTCTGGGCATTCACCACTAATAACACAAAACATTCATGTGAATTAATATCTGCACCTCCACGTGTATTGTAGCTTTGTTTATAACGGCCAAGAAACGGAAACAACCTAACTGTCCGTCAACAGATAGATGGATCAAGATGTGATTGATACACACAGTGGAATACTTCAGAGCCCTAAAAAAGATGAAAACCTGCCATTTGCGACAACATGGATGGAGCCAGATAGGGTTGTGGAAAGTGAAATAGGTGAAGAAAGACAAATATCAGAAGGTATCACTCACATATGAATTTAAAGAAACAAAGGAACAGACAATCTAATATTGTCAATAGAACTGAGGTGACCAGAGGAGAAGGGGGTGAGGGTGGGAATAAAGAGCAGTAGGCTCAATGGACAGTGGTGAAAACTACTGGAAATTCAGTGTGGGGAGTGCTGTGTTGTCATATTTTGTTGAAGAGTAACCCTGCAACTCTAATTAAATTAAGTATTCTGCAAATCCAGGTCGCCTCAATAGAAAAGAAAAAAAATAAAACAATGCTTTTTCAATAAAAAAAAAACACCTATATCTCGGAATTGTGTGTTAAGTGAAAGGGGCACAGAAGGCTCCCACTGGGTACAAAGTCTGAAGACAGGCTTGGGAACAGACATTGATTCCCAGGATGCGGCAAACCAAGAAAACACTCTCGTCTGGAATTACATTCTCTGACTGGCAGCTTCCTCTGTACTTGAGACGCCCTCTGAATGACAAAGAAACAAAACAAAAACTAAACTCAGCCACAGATGGGAGCTGGTAAACCAGCTGTGTTCCTTCTGAGACAATCGCAGAAGCCAGCCCCACACGGACTGCATTATAAAGATTTTTCATCGGCACAGATACTTGTGCCAGCTGCCGTCGAGTTCTCCCCGACTCTGGACTAGGATTTTCAAGTAGTGTCTGGATGACGAGACACCGAGCAAGGCAATCTGGGAGAAAGACTCAGGGCCAGAAAAATGGGGTCTTGCCAAGCGGGCAGCAGCTGGAACAGAGAAGAATTTCCGGATCATACGGCACTTGACAAGGTAATTTTGTCAGGAGAGAACCTCTAAGTCTACACAAGCCTTTAACCTTCTGTAGAGAAAGGCACACGAGATTCCCGAATAATTTTGCTTTGTTCTCAAAATTGTTTTATGCTCCCAAATCCAGACCAGTGCTGATCCAGACTAGAATTTCAACATCTACTCACTGGCTTAAACAAAAGGCTGACACAGGCAAACATTTATCAGGGGATGACTTTGCCATACTTGCTTTATCGGGGAGTCAACCAGCGAGCATGATAGTGACTGAACGTTACCGAGAATAAGCCGAGCGGCCAAAGAGGCATATGACAAAGCAACAGACACGAGCATGAAGCAACCTCACCGAGAGTCACCATCTGATGATCTGACACCTGGTGGGGAGACTCAGACACCACCTGTGATGACCCAACCCATGTGGGGGGTGAGACTCAGACACCATGTGATGACCTGGGCCATGCGGGGGGGGACTCAGACGCCATGTGATGACCTGGGCCATGCGCGGGGGGACTCAGACTCCAACTGCAATGACCTGACTCATGGGAGCCATGCTCCTAAGAGTGAGTGGCCACTACTGACTCCCCTGGAGTCAGCAGAAGCAAGGACTGACCCTTAGTGTTAGCCGGGACAGAGGATACCGTACCTTCCTGCTTTGGGTGAAGTTCTGTTTTCCGCAGCCAGTCCTGCACGGCCCTGACCGATGAAATCAAAGTGTGGGTGAGTTTCGCCATCACTGCCTCCGCTGCAGGAAAGAAACAGGCTCTGAATGAGGTTGCTGCGGGACGCACGTGCTGGACCCCGCCTCGAGTTGTCTCCCTCCCGGGAAGAGAACGGCAGGGCCGTGCCGCAGCCGCCTCTGTCTCCAGCAGCACAGCACCGCCCGTGTGGCTGGTGGCCCGCAGTGGGTCTGAGAGGCCCGCAAGAGCAATGTTTTCGGGAAAGCTTTCGTGCAAAACGACAATTTTATAAGTCATCCAACCTTCAGCGAGTGTCTGGAGTGAGTATACTATAAATACACACCATCAGTCACCGTCACATAACTTTCACCCAGTGTCGCCTCGAGGGGTCAGAAATCTGGGGACCCTGATGGAGGGACCACCTGAGAGTCCGCACCAGGTAAGGGGCCAGAGGCGCAGGACCCTCCTGGCGGACAAGTATGTCCACAACAAGCAGGAGCTCGCGGAGCAGTCGCGAGGAGACACAAGACGTCCCCTCTACCCTCTGCCCAGAATTACTTGGCAAGCCCACCTCTTGTCTGGAGCGCCAGGGAGCCATCCTGACGCGCCTCAGTCCCAGATCCGGAGCCGGGAGAGGGCTGAGCAGCCCGGGGGTCCGCCCACCCCGAGCACCGCCGTCACCGGGGCGCGTGCCGATGCCGGGCTCCAGCCGCCGCAGTCAGACCCGGCTTGGGCGCCCCCCGCGCCCGGCTCCCCGCGGGCCTTACCGCTGGCCCAGGCCTTCCGCCGGTAGAGGTCCTGCACCGCGTCCGACACCCTGCTCAGTCTGTCCCGGAGTTTCTGCGGCGCCATGTGGCTGTGCTCTTTGGAGCCCAGGTGGCTGTGGGCGCACAGCCTCTGCTCCACGTCCCGCAGCGCCTGCTGGCCTTCGCGGATGGCGGGGTCCACCTCCTTGCAGAAAAACTCCAAGTACCTCTGGTAGGCCGCTCTCTGCCTCCGGTGGCCATCCCCCTGGACGTGGTGCTCGTAGGACTCACTGACCGCGCCCTGGGCCTCCCCGCCGCGCGGCTCGGCCCCAGAGAGGGCTGCCGCCTCCGCAGTCGCCGCTCCCTCCGAAGCCACCCCCTCGAAGGCTGTGCTGGAGCTGAAACAGCTGTCAGGACTGCAGGTAAACTTGACGCCACACAGGTCGCACTGGGTCCTGTCCACGTCGGCCTTTTTGAAGCTCCCGGCCCAGGGCTCCTGGGCCTCCTCCCTGGAGCCCGCAGCTGCGGCTCGGACCCACCTCCTCCAGCAGACGCACAGGGACACCACCAGGCACGCCGTCCTCAGCTTCCGCTGGATGAACGCCCTCCGCTGCTGCTGGGACATGATGGTGGCCAGCAGGGTGTCTCGGTCTTCCAACGCCAGCTCGTCCACCTCGTCCTGCCCAAAATCGCCATCGGGCTCAGCAAAATAGTCCCCAGGGTCCGCACAGGGCAGGCGACTGAGCTTGACCACCTCGTGGTAGAGACCGCGGACCCCGGCCCCTGTGGCCTGCGGGCCATCCCACCGCCAGGTGCAGTCCATCAAAAACTCTTCGTCCCGCTCGAAGAGCAGGTCCTGCAGCGCCTCGGCCACCGACCTGACGCTGCCGGCCGCCACCACGCGCCTCACCGTCCGGAGGAGCCGCTCGGGGACGCAGCCCGGGTGGCTGGAGCTCAGCTGCTGCAGCCGGGCCTCGACCTCGGGGAGGTGGCGGCACAGGAGAGGCCGGCAGAAGGGCTGCAGCGCCTCCTCGGCATTCACCAGCAGCACCAGGCACAGCGCCAGCGCGCGCTCCGCCTCGCCCGACGCCACGTGCTCCGCGTGGCTGAAGGCGTTGAGCAGGATGTTGAAGCTGCCGTTCTCGCAGCCGCACAGCACCTTGGCCAGGTAGGACAGGTGGAAGCGGAAGTCCCGGATGGCCCTGCCCACGTCCTTGGGCTTGTAGTCCTGGATGATGGCGCACACGTCGCCGGGGTCCCTGTCCTTCCTGCCGCACAGGAGCGCCCAGTAGTGCAGCAGCGCCAGGTAGCTCCGGGGCAGGCGCAGCACGCAGCCCCTCCGGAGGCGGGCCAGCACCGCCCCGCAGTGCACGAGCTGGAACTCCAGCAGGGCCACGGCATTGGCGACGCTGGGCGCGAGCAGCCTGGTGCACCTCCGCACCAGCACGTTCATGAAGCGGAAGAAGAGCCGCTTGCAGTTCTCAGGGCTCCTGTACAGGTACAGCTGGTTGATGCAGTTCTCCAGCAGGCGCACGACGCACAGGTGCGTCTGCTCCGCGCTGCTGCCGCCGTCCTTGCTGGGCGACAGCATGCCCAGCTTGCCTTCCACGCCCTGCGGCCTGCCGCCCCGGCCCCAGGCCGGCGTGTGCCGCTCAGACTCCAGCGCCCGCAGCTCGCGGTTGTAGCTGTCCTCCTCCTGCTGCAGCAGCCTCTCGAAGTCCTCTGGGTAGCTAGAGGCCAGCAGGAAGGCCTGCATGGCGGTCAGCCACAGGTCCGTGGACTCGCGGCGGCTGCGCGCCCGCTCGCTTCGAAACAGCGCGTGGATGTACTCTCTCAGAGCCAGTCTGTAGGGCCGAAAGGGTTTGTAGTTCAGTTTGAGGATTTCTTTGCACGCCATGGGGTTTTCTGAAAACACCCTCGGATGAAAATGCTTCGGGAAGAGAACATCCAGGAAGGATTTGCAGAGGCCATACCTGTCTTTCGACAGAATGCAATCGAGCTCCTCCAGCTCCTTCACTAAGGTTTTTGGGAAAACTTCTTGGGCTTCCAAAAGCAAGCCACTGATGGCCACCAAGTGCATTCTCGACTGGACCACGCGCCTGGCCTCGCACCGCCGCAGAGGACTGTGGAAATCTGCGCAGTGCTCGCCCTCACACTTCAAGCCGACGATGGACTTCCTGCAGATGCCTGGGTAGGTCCTTCCCAGCAGGCTCCGTGCGATGTGGCTCAGCCGGCTCAGAAGGTGTTTGCTCAGCGCCAGCTTCACTAGGTCAGTCGTGATCAACAAATGGTCTTTGGTCTTCTTCTCTCTTAAGTTCACGCCCAGGCTGGAAAGGATTCTTAAGATGGTCCCAGGGTCGCTCTGAGCTATCTGGCAATACTTGGCATCCACCTGAGAAATCCCAAAGAACTCGAAGCAAGACTTCACCATCTCCTTCTCGGCGTTGTTTGTCACTCTCCCGAGGGCCCGGGCCAGGCCGAGCAGGACCTGCAGGCCGCCGGGAGCCAGGGCCAGGGCCCGCTCGGGCTCCGCCTCGCACCGCCGGGTGGCCTCGTACAGCGCCTCCACCACCCCCACCGAGTGGTTGGCAGCGTGGAACCTGAGGACGGCTTCCTCGAGCTGCCGGAAGTCTCCCAGCACCATCCCCTGCAGCAAGTGGGCCTGGGCGATGCCGGACTGCTGGCGGGTCTGGCGGCAGAGGTCTAGGGCCTCCTTGAGAATGGCTTTAGTGTCCTCTATGTCCGCATTCCTGGCCACGTTGAGGCGGGCCGCCTCCAGCAGGCAGGAGGCCTGGAAGGCCTGGTCGGCAGTCAGCCTGGCAGCCTCCCGCAGGCAGCCGTGCTGCCGCAGCAGCCAGGCAGCCTCTTCTCTCCGGCCCTGTCCGGTCAGCAGGTCCGCGGCTTCAGCCAGCCGCTGCTGAGACTTCAGGAACATCAGCTGGTCCTCGGTGTCCAGTTTCGAGAGCACGGCCATCATCTCCACAGTCTTATTTGCACGCAGGTACTTGGCTGCAGCTTCCAAATAAAACTGACTGGACGAGTAGGAGAGCTGGGCTGTGGGAAGGGTCTTGGTCCTGAGCATTTCTTCATACCTGCGAGGACAAACGTCAAGTCATCATAACCCGTCAGAGAATTCCCTCCCAACACAGCACTGAGAGGCTAACGTGAAACCCCCACCTGTCGACGTCAATGAAAAACAGGGCCTGACATATCAGATTCACTGATACATTTTTTTTCTCCAAAGGACCAGGGACCCAATTCATTAGCTATGATGGGCTTTTTACCAAAACGAGTGGAAGTTGTAAGTTTGAAAGCCAGGGGGTAGGACGACAATTACTGTCAAACATCCTTGAAAAAGACTCGCTTCGACTTCAGAAAAGCATGACAGTTCCTGCGGCTCACGCCCCACTCGGTCCCTCCGTGACGGATGAGAAGGGACGGAGACGGACACCGTGCTTATTACCCGACCTGCGCCTCCTCTCTCCGCAGGCGCGGACGTGGCCGGGAGCCTGGGAGACGAACGAAGCTCCGGAGGGCTCCCGTCCGCCGGTCGGTACGCGTACTACCACCCTTCACGGCACTGGGACGCGCCGAGCTGTGCGCTCTCACAGGACAGCACGGATTTGCTCACATCCAGACATGAGCTCGGGGGCCTCACGATGGCCCAAGGTTGTCCTCTGAACATCAGCTCTCTGGTAACAACAGGCAACCCGAAGGGCGTCAACCAAGACCAAGGCAGCGGAGAGCCATGGTTGACGGGTGGGAGTGTGTTTAGCGAGTGGGAGGAAAGACTCGGGTATTTTCTTTTCAAGTCTCAAATGTCCTCCCTCGTCCTCGCTCAGGCCGCGCAGGCCTGGAGTCTGCGCCAGGGAGGCAGCCGTCAAAGGACACGCGGGCAGACCTAGCGTGGAGCACCAGGGTATGCAGACTAAAGCGCGTCTCCACGCGACACGCCTCGAGGACTGTCGGCTGCCCACCTCCGTGAAGCTGACACACGCAAAGTCGCGCAAGACCAAACAAATATCTCTGGGCGGGAAAAATCTATGCTGCAACGGTCTTCTGAAAAGTGAGACTAGAAGGTTACATACACAATGGGAAGTTGAAAACCAGACCAAACTGTGGTTGTTTCTGTCACACGAACTCACAAAGAGAAGTGGTCTGGGCGAATCCCACACCACCGCAGGGGACCCTGGCAGCGGGGTGCCCGACGCCGCCGCAGCGGACACCCTGTGAGCGACGGTGTCCTCCACACCGCTGAAGCCCTAATCCCCTCGTGACGCTGTATTTGGAGGCGCTGCCCTCGGGCAGCAGTCACGGTTCGTGAGCCCTCATGGTGGTGGTGAGCCCGGTCTGGCAGGACCAGCGCCCTGTGAGGAAACAGCGGAGCCCCCCTGCAGGCCCCATGGAAAGGTTACTCAAAGCAGCAGGAAGGCAGCTGCTGGGCAGCTGGAGAAGCCTCCCAGAAACCCGACTGGCAGGGACCTAGCTCGTGAACGCAGCTCCGAAACAGTGAGAAAGTCATTTCCGTTCTTAGCTAAATGGCCATCTACAGAATTCTCTAGGGCAGCCTGAGCTGACTGGTACACTCTGGACGAGCACGTCATGCCTATCAGACACATGATGGCCGCAGACGTGGATGAAGGAATTGGCTTCCTGACCAGCCATGGCACTAGGCACCTACTTTTCCATTTCCAAATACAAAACTCAGCTTCTTTATCTAGGTGCTGGTTACACAAGTGTATGAATTTTGTGAAAATTATGTGCACTTTTTTGAATCTACATCATCCTTTAATAAAAGCTCACTTAAATATAAAAATCCAAATCTTGCCATTTTGTTCAATTACATTCGTCACACGTGTCATTCGGTAGAAAGCAAAGAAAACAGGAGAACCAGCCCAGGGACGATTCTCCCAGGAGCAGAAAGCTGGCTCAGATCCGCCCCGAGTGTAAGTACTGATGAGCAGACCCTCGTGCCAGCTCCCCGGCCACAGGAGTGGCTCCTGGGGCATCAGTCCTGTGCTCTCTCCAGGCTCCTTGTCCACTCCATGTCCAGCCATCTCCACTTCGCGTCGGCCTGCCAGCTGGGGCTGGACGTGCAAGTGGGCCCGTACAGACCACTCAGGGGCCTGACAGCTGAGGGGTGAGCACAGGTGCAGTCACACGGGCAGAGCCCGATGACGACAGGCCCTGGTGGCACCCAAGCTCCTACCCATGTGGACCACACAGCGGTGAAGCCGTCAGCCCAGCAGGTCAGCTGGAGAAAACGGAGCCGTCGTGGGGTGTGAGACCGCGGTGCATGTTCCAGAACAGTGCTAACACGGCCATTCTCCTCTCTGCCCATCTCCTCGGGACACTGTGCACAAGAGCTGCTCCCAGGGAACTCGACCCAGCACCAGGCGGAAGGAGGGTGACGCGGTCCAGCCCCTCTGGGAGGACAGGGTACTGGCACCCAGGGCACGATGCCCCCAGAGGGCAGCGGGAGGGAAGGGAAGAGAGAGAATAAAACCTCCTACCTTTCCACGGCAATGGCAGCCTCCTCATAAAGCTCTTCCTGGCAGTACATCTTGAGCGCGAGATCAAATTCCTGAATCTGCTCAAAGCATCGGAAGGCATCTTTATAGCACCGGCTTCGCTTATAGAAGGAGGCAGCGTCTCTAACCTAGGACAGAGCGGATTTACTCAGGGTCTTTACAAGCTCGGGTTTTACAAGAATACTGAAACCGTGAATGACGAAGAGGGCCCATGCATCTGCCATCCATTAGACTCCAGTAAAAACCATCAAGACATAGTTTAAGACCAGAACAATGGACGCTTTATGAGGAAAGAAAGTTAATCCTAACCCCGCGCCAGTCACGGGCCCGCTCCCGCTGGAGTAAACACCGCAAAGGAAAAGCTATGGGAGGAAAACACCGCTGCGACCTCACAGGAAAGAAAATCAACAAGACACACGAACTTCGGGGAAGCGCGATGGATGTGGTTATACCAAGCAGCTCGACGAACATCAGTATCTGGGCCCGCACCGTCCCAGAGCCCGTCTCGTGAAGATGGAAACATTCTCAAGCTTTCCAGGGCGGCAGCCAGTGACGAGCAAGCACACAGGTGCGAGCGGTGCCACCAAGGCCCCGAGTCTTCGTTTTAGTGCATGTGAACTGCCCCGAACCCGGCAGGTCTCGAACATAAAATGAACGCTAACAACCACAGGAAAAAGGCTTCCCTGAAAACACAACAGAAGACGAAGCACAGGTATAAACCTGGGTTCTCGGGAGGGGGAACCTGAGTGGCTAACGAAGGAAGACCAGCCTCCTGGAGATCAGAGAACCGCCCGCACGAGAAAGCACGGTGTGGGGGAAGGCGGCGCCGCTGAGCGGGGCGCTGGGAGCACTCCTGCGGCCGCGGCTGCTTCGGCGGCACCGTGCGCTCACGCCTCGTGACATGGGTGCACCTGGGCCACAAGCCCACGTCGGCCGGCCCTCGCCAATCTCCCCGGGGGCTGCAGGACACGTGCTGTGCCCAGCTCACTCGGCTCCCGTCAGACGGCTCGTCTGCTGTTCTTCAAGCTCGCCCCCACCCACGGGCCTTCACCTGCACGCTTCTTGAACCACCTGTAGTGAAGGACCAGACTGACACAGAAAAATGACTCGTCTCAGCGTCTCCTGGTGGAGCAGTGGCTACGTCAGCCACCTGTGAGGGACGCAGGCCACAGATCCCTGGGTCCCAGTCCTGGGTCCCGGGGAACGACCAGTGTCAACAGGTAAATACAAATAAAAGAGATGCTTCATCCTCCCCTCCCCTCTCTTCCTGCTGCGTGCTCGTCCTCGTTCCTGCTGCACCTCTCCTTCAAAAACACAGAAGAAACTCCTCGTGGAAAGCATGACGACTACGTCAACAGAACTACATTGCATTTGAAATGTCATTTTTGAAAGTTACAGAAAGAATACATCTTAAGAGATCGCCTCATGAGAAAAGAAAACACTGATCAATGCGGTGTACCCCTAAAACTAACACTATGCAATGTGTCAATTATATCTCAACAAAAAGCGGGGCACACCCCTCCATCTCGGCAGCTAAAGTGCTGGCCAGGTAAAGCCCAAGGACCTGGGTCCAAGGCCTGGAGCCCTGGGGAAGGAAAACAAAAGGCATGGACCTGGGTTCAATGTGAAGCTGGAAAAAAATCATATTAATTTAAAAAACAGAAACAAAGACACATAGGAAAATGAGTCACTGTGAAAATCACCACCCCGCGGATGTCACAGCAATGCTAACGTGCTAGGAAACTTCCTAATAGCTTAACGTTCACCTTCTGTGTCCACACTGCTGCAGACAAACGGGGCCGGGACCGTCGCGCCCGACCCTGGCTGGGAGAAGCCCGTCGGACCGAGCTACGCGCGGCGATGGAAACGCTCTGACCCCGCATCTGAGCTGCAGCCAGCAAGACGAGCAGGTGAGTTTCGATTGTATTAATGTCTGATTAACCGAAGTTTTAAGCAAAGGAGTTACGTGTGGCTCGTGGATGCCGCACTGACCGGTGCAGGTGGTGGCAGTGGGAGCAGAGAGAACCCACAATGCAAACGCCAGGCCATTCACCCAGGAGGACTCCAGACAGTGAGCGGAGAGAAGGAGGTGGCAGGGACATTCTGAAAGCCATCCCCTGCAGAGTCACAATCAGGCCTCAGAGAGAGCTGCACACACGCACACGCAGGCACACGCAGGCGCACACACCTGCGCCCGTGCAGGCACACACAGGCGCACACGCGTGCGTGCATGCACACGCGCAGTTTCTGGAGTCATCTGAACACTGGACAGGTGGGGAAAGCAGGGCTACTAGAGGTGACAGGGCCTCCCTGGCGACCGAGGAGCCTGAGGCCTCCCAGCTGCTCAGGAAGTGCAGCTCCGGCGGCCGCAGGCTGGACCGACCTGCCCCAGCCTCTCGCACAGCTGGGCACACAGCTGGAACTCCTTGGCGTAACTCAGACACTTCAGGGACAGCTTGGGCTCGCCACACTCCAGGTAGGTCTTGGCCAGGTCCAAATACTCCATCTGCTTTTCCCTGGGGGAGGGAACACAGTTTCCCTGGAGGCTGCCCTGTGGAACCAGCCACGCCCCTCCAGTGACCCTGAAGGGACTGGCCACCCACCTGGGGCTGACTTTCTTGGACTTCATGTCCAGGGCGGTGCTGTGGGCCAGCACCAGTCTTTCCTTGTCAAACGCACGTCCCTTCTGGTAGCACCTGGCTGCAACCTGGAATGGACAAGAGGGCGTCACAGAGGGGAAATGAAGAGGTGTCAGAGGACCCACACTGGCACCGGCAATGCAGCGCACCTGAGACCCGGGAGGAGCGCGAAGGAGCCAACCGGCCAAACTGAAGGATAAAGGTGAGTGCAACCAGTTACGCTCCACCCTTAACGGGTCCTTCGGAAGGACCTGGAGCCATGAAAAAGGTGCATGACTCGTCTTTGCAGGTCACAGTAACGGCGCCCCCGTTTCATCTGCCAAGAGTCATGCACAGGAAGCGCCTCCCCCTCACTGCGAACCCTCAGCGCCACCGCTTCCCTGGGCCCCGCACGGGTTCTCTGGTGGCCAAGTGAATGGCTAACTGGGGGTGTCAGTGGGACATCCTTGGGACAGCTACCGGGGGCGAAAATGGGGTAGAAACGATTTCACAACACACCACAGAAGACAACAGTCAGGTCCTCGGGGCACACCGGTCTGTGGGAGCCCAACAGAAGGTGTGCAGACACGTACCAGGGACAGTTGTCAAGAGACGGGGACAGGGACAGGGACAGCCCTGCCCACAGCTGCTTCTGGGAGAACCGGGCTTCCCCAGCACTGAGGGTGGCCTCGGCTGGCTCCAGCCCCTCCAGCCCTCGGCCTGCACCTGGATCCCTGATCCCTGACCCCTGCCGGCAGAAAGCTGCTTTTCAAAACCAGGAAAGCTTAAAACACAGGCTGCAGGGCAGGAAGTCCACATTCTGCCCAGAGTGCAGGGATTAGCGCTCAGCATAGCGACGGAAGGGTGACGTGGCACTTGCTGACAAAGTGGACGGCAGGGCCTCTCTCTGAGCTCAGGCTCCCCAGCCCCAGGCCTCTTTTCTTTCCTGTAGCCTGCACCACCTCTTCCTTCCTTCCGCGGGACATTTGCACACACTGCTCTCCAAACGTGGCACACTTCCATGCCTTCTCTGTCGGTTGGCTCCGGGCTCCTCCTCCCAGCAGCCTTCCCTGGCCTCCCTGTCCGGACAGGACAGCCGCTCTCTCGCCTGCAGGATCTGCAGCAGCTGGCACTGCGCACCCCCATCAGCACGTGCTGGCCTGTGGCCAACATGAAAGCTGTCGTGCACGCAGGGGACGGGGCAGGACACTCAGAAGTGGGACTGGCACCAACACCTCACCCTACCCTGGAGACCGGCGCAACATGGGGACCTGCTGTGAGGCCCGAGGAGGCCCTGCTTGGAGGTCGCAGCCCAGCACTGGTCCCAGCCTCACCTTCCAGCAGTGATGCTTCGCATAGTAGTCTCCCTGCGCGATCCACTCCTCAGGCGTCGAGGTCTTAACAAACATGCTATCGTCAAAGTCTAAAATGAAAAATGAAAGTGGGCTGGTGACACACCCCAGTGGAGGAGCGGTTTGGTCTGTTGCCTCTGGCCGAGCGCAGTCCACGCACATGCCGAGGACCAAGGCTCAGAACCGGGGGCCGGGGGACAACCAAAGAAATGCTTCTTCCTCCCCTTGCCTTCATTCCTGCTTGCACCTTCTCTTTAAATAAATAAGTGGTTTTGCTTCCCTGGGCATGAAACCTGCTGATCAGGCTGCGATCTGCACCCACCCTGAGCCCATGGAAACATCAGCTGAAGCCCTAACAGCCAGGCCCTCAGTATGTGGCTGCATCCGGAAGAGGGGTCTACAGAAGCGATTAAGTGTAAGTGAAGCTATCACGACCAGCCCTAATCCAGCCTGGCTGGTGTCCTCAGAAGAAGGAATACTAACACGCAGCGAGCACAGGTCTGCGGAAAGGTCTCTCCAGTCACAGGGACAGGCTCCGAGGAGCCCCAACCTGCTGGCATTGGTCTGGACATCCAGCCTCTGGCGTGGGAGTCACTGAATTTCCACTGTGTGAGCACCCAGACTGGGGCTCACTATCGCATCCTAGCAAAGAAACGCGCCGAACTGTCTTTCTAGAATTCATTTAAGATCTAACTTACTTACCCAATCAGGTTGTGTGGGCTTGGGAGGGAGGGGATGGAGGTGAGAAAGACTGCTGTTTGGTTGCAAAGCCTCGGTCTACCTTCCTTCTGTGTGGCTATGACTGAAAGACAGGTCGCAGTTTCCAGTCCCTCCTTGAACATCTAAGGCCACGCAGCTCTTAGCCAGCTCCCAAGGCCAGAGCTTAGCAAGGGACAAGGCGACTGGATTTTGCAGCCTGTCCGAACGTGCAGGCTTTGGACTCACGGCAGCCAGCAACCTGGCACGTTTCTGCTGGTGGGCTCACGCCACTGCAGCCACCTGTTGTGGGTCCCCTGGGTGCTCCTCACTGGCCGGCCCTCCCTCCCGCAGGCTCAGGGCGCCACCAGGAGCCGGGCGACTGTCCCGACCAGATCCTGAGCCTACATCGAGAAACACACCGCAAACAGCAAGCACCTGATGTTCACCTGCAGAGCCGCGAGGCGCAGAGAGCCAGGCCAAACGGCTTTGTCTGCCAGGTGCAGACGGAGCATGTCCGGCCCTCCCTGCTGCGCTCTGCCCTGCAGCACAGCCACGGCTACTGCGGGCGCCCCGCGGACCCCGTGCCCGCAGTGGAGCCCCAGCGCTCCCCGCCGAGGCCCGTGGGCCGCGCTGAAGTAGCCGCCCGCACGGGAGCCGTGGTCCACTCCAGCCCCTGCACAGCGGGCAGATGCTCCCAATCACGGTCCTGGGCAGCTCACAGCAGGACCAGGACTGCACGTCGCTGCCGAAGCAGGATGCACTCCATCTCTTTCCTTTTGAATTCTTTTAATAAAGAAATGCTTCCTATCTTATTCTGAGAATTAAGGAGGCTGCACTGCTGCAGGACGGTCTCCCGGCCTGCCCGCTTGCCTGCCTTTCAGTGAAGACAGGAGGCCCAGGGAGAGAAAGTGGGGCCAAACAAGGTCATGGGTTCCCCAGGCGGGGCTTCTAGGAGACCCGGGCTGACCGCAAGCCCACTGCTTTTCCCATTACCCCCACAGCCGGGGCCAGGCCACAGGACACGGATCCCGGTCCCCAACTGAGCACCGGCTAGAACCAGAAGCAGCTTCCGTCCAACTGGCTGGAAGACGCTCAGCAGCCAGCAGACCTCTCAGGCCGGAGCCCTGTCCCTGGAGAGCTTAACCAGCGCGACATTCACCCACAGGCAAGACGAGTCCTCTTTCACCAAGGGCAGATCGTGTCTCTCCTAGCGACCCTAACAGGAAATCTTAGCTTCGTTTTTGAGTTAGCTAGTCTTTGTAAATTGTGAAAACAAAACGCGGTACCGGTTTTCCCCCCAAACACTACAGTGGCACAGAAGGGCCCCAGACAGAGTGAAGGTCTGCATCTACTCACCCGCAGGCGCCTCCGAGCATCAGCAGAGCCCGTGGTGATTTTTAGGTTCTTACTACCAACAGGGCTGTGGTGCACACACTGCTTTGTGTATCTTGACATTATACAAGAAAATCACTAGATAGGTTCCCAAACATACAATTACTGGGCCAAGAGGGATAGGAACTTTTTTTTTTGATAGATATTGTCAATCAATTATCTACAGTTCATTGCAATTTGTATTCCCCAACAGGGTCTATTTCCTCTAACCCTTGCCCATGACCCTCACTTTTCAAGGACAAAGGGAAGCTCTTCTCTGGGCTGGTGGCTCAGGTGTCACATCTACAGCTGTAGTGCGATCCACCTACATCCCAAGGACTCAGGTTCAAGACTGGGGCAACGACCACGAGAAACAACGAAATAGCAAAAAGTGCTGCCTCCTCCTCTCTCTTCCTACCTGCCTGCCTCTGCTCACCTTCATTCCTATCTGCACCTTTCCTTAAAAAAAAAAAAATCCCCCGAAGGAGTTAATCCTCCCACCCCCATCACAACGGCGCCGCCTGCAGACCTCTGCAATCGGTACGAACTCTCACCTCCTGAAGAACGTGGAAAGAAAGGGCCTTCAAGAAACGACCCTTTAAACCCGACCGTGAGAAGCCTCGAGAGCGTCAGGCTCTCGCCCCAACACTGAGAACATTTTGCTGAGATCGCACCTTTATTTTCCTCCGTCTTCACAACTTGGACGAACTCTCTCTGAATGAAATACTTGAAAGCAGGCGCCCGCTTCTCCGGGTTTTCGTCAAAGATCCAGAGGTGGACCCGGGCCCGTGTGACGGCGGTGTACAGCTGCTTCAGTTCTCCATTGAGGAGCTAGACGGGTGGAGGGCAAAGAGGATGAGCCTTTGGTCTCGAAATGGGACACCCTCCAGTGAGCGGACTCGGATTTTGGAGAAACACGAGTCAACTCTAGAGATGAGCACAGGTGGGTGCCAGACGCCGCGGCGCAGGCTGGCCAGGCTGATTGTCTGTCGCACAAGAGCCCGGCGTCAGTCCACCTTCGCCTTGCCTGTTGTTAACTCTATTTTGAAATAACGACACAGACTCTCAGAAAGGTACAAAGAGGGGTCTCGCGGGCACTCACTCAGCTCACCCAATGGTCTGACGTTCTACAATGGCTGTAACTTGTTTTTAGAAATAGGACCCGGCGCACACTTCGGGCTAGCTCTCATTAGCATGAAATCACTCGTGACCTACCCCCACGAGTGTGGCTGTCAGGGGCTGAGGGCCTGGACACAGGGAGGAACTTGACAAATAATCCAAAAAGCGTGTGAAGCAAAGGCAGAAAGTCACCTTGTACATTTCTGGATTCACGTTGAGAGGCCGGCCCTGAGAGTTGCTGAGTTTCTCCAGGGGCACTTCCATCAAGGGCTGGTTGTTCTCTCTCGAGTCACAGGACGGAGGTGTAAATGAGGAGATGATCTTCCACTCCTTGTAAGCCTGGACAGCAGTGAAAAATTAAAGACCAATGAGATACACAGTGGAAGTGAACACACAGCCTCCCTGAGCCTCAGGGAGAATTGCTGCGCTTTCCCGGTCTGGGGCCAGCTGCCAGCCCAGGGGTAGGAGGGCCACGGCGGGGAGGGGCTCAGGCTGCACACTCAGGGTCAAGGACTCCCCAGACAAGACAGCTGAGAAGCCGGGTCCACGTGCCGGCTCCGGGAGAATTTCAACAAGCAGTGCGAAGAGGGGACTCCTCGCCCCTCTGCACAATGTGCTTAGGAGACACCACCTAGGACCTATCAGCTGTAAAGATCCACGTGGAAAACACTAACTATTCCACCATGGGTGGAACAGAACTCAGGAGCAGTGCGGTGCGCGGCGCCAGGTGTGCCGTGCAAACAAATTCCGACTTCAGTTCCTCTGCGTCTCAGCCGTGTGTCCTTGGACAAACGGCCTGTTCGGGTCTAGGTCTCGTTTTTCTGCTCCATAAGATGAAGGTGCCTGAACTGCCCGTTTGTTTCCAAAACAAAAAGAGAACATGAAAGTCAAGTGTCTAAGGCAATGCTTATCGATAGTCGGTATTTTGTCATTTTCCCTTCACCCAAACCCAAACACCAAAATCAAGGTAAGTGGGTGGACGAGGAGTCAGCAGATTTTCTCTCTAAAGGGTCAGATGACCGGTTGTTTGTGAGACCCCCCCACCCCGTCCGGGCTCTCAGTGGACTGGATGCTGCCTCTTCAGTGCAAGACCAGACGTCATCAGTGCGAAAATAGTGGGCATGTGACGTCCCAACAGAAAGCTAAGTGTGGGCACTAACTGGATTTAATATAATTTTATGTGTCTCCCAAATTATTTTCCTGGTGATTTTTTCCAACCATTTAAAGATGTAAAAAACACTCAGCCCAAAAAAACGGCCAGTGGGGTGGATCTGGTGCACGGACCACGCTGTGCAGACGCAGGCCAGTAAAAGCGCAGACTGCCTCTTGTTTCGAGGTTACATTCCCATGAAACTTCAGATCACAGCTTACTGCGCTGTGACAGCAGCTGCCGCCTTTCCGAGCCTTTACTTTTCCACTGACAAAACTAAGATACTTGTCACCCGAGTCTTTTCCAGGATGATGAAAAGATAAGTGGATACAGCTCATGACTTTCCTTAAGAAACTCCAGAACTTAGCTAGATAAATATTAGGTCAAATGCTTCACATACCATCTCATCAAGAAAGGTTATTTTCTGATAACAGAATCACCACGTAATCACGATCACTTAAAAACACCTGCAGGACGGATCTAAGACTGCCCTTGGCACAGCTGGTGACACGGTGGAAATGTCTGCCTGGACGCAGGCGCCCAGCATCTGCAAGGCCCTCCATGCGGACGCGCAGACAGCAACGCGGCCGGCGAGCTGACCTCCGGAGCACGGAGCGTCCAAGAACCGCTCGGGGGCACGGGCTGCTATGTGCATTCGATGTGCCTGCTTTCCTGGGTGAAAGGGATGTACTTTCAAGACGGTCTTCCCGGGCGAGCACGTGCTGGGCCTGCAGCGCTATGGTAGTGAAGGAAGACGCACTGAAGCCCTCCGGCTTCTGCTGTTCTAGTACTTGTGGCGGGAAATGGCTGACGCTGCAGGCCAGCCTCCAAGGTGGGACGTTCCCCGTGCTGGCTGTGTCGCTGAGCGTGCGTTTGGAGGCCCTCCTGCCCCGTGCACGGCTGAGCGTGGGGCCCAGACTGCCCCCCAGCCTGGAGCATGCATGCCAGGCGCGCGCCCACATCTGCACAGGAGCGTTTGGGGGCGCCTGGGAGAATGACTAGCCCCCTCTAAAATAAGGCAAAAGCGCCTCGGAGAGCTGCTGGAAGATGACACGGTACTTTAGAAGAGCTCTTTCTTCAGTGCGCCGCACTCACAGATACTGCTCAGAGGTGCTATTACGGCAAAGATATTTTAAAGGACTCGGAGGAAAAAAAGAGCCCCACCCAGGTCAGCTCTGGAGCCGTCAGCAGAGTCGGGGGCTCCCGATGTGGGCCTGAGGGAGGCCCGCCCGTCGCCGTCTCAAGAGAGGCCAGAACACAGCCGGCCACGTCCCCAGAGGAGTCCCCGCCCCCTAGAGGGCGGTAAAGCGGCTAGAAAGGCAAGGACAACGGTTGGGCGCCTGTGGCGGCCCCCACGACACACTGAGCGTGAGGACAGAGACGTCGCAAAGACCTGGGGGCCCAGAAGCCAGGTCGCTGGGGTCGGTCCGGGACCCCGGCCGCAGCGGCATGAAGCCCCGCCAGACGGCTGTGCACGGGCCCCGAGTCGCCTGACCAGCGGCAGGGCCACGCCTCACCTGTCTGCCGGGCGTTCTGCTCTGACCTGACCTCGGCCAGTTCCGCCCTCACAGGGTGGACGTGGCTGACGCGGCCTTCAACGACAGCTCACCGCACCGTGACCACCCTTGGGAGCCCAGGCTAAGTGGCGGCAGAAGTGGCGGCAGAAGTGGATGCAGACGTCCGGCACAGGGCCGCCGCGTCGCTGACCCACAGCCGAACCAGGAGCCACGCTGCAGGGAGACCCCCAGACGCAGGCTCCTGTGAGAACCCCTCTCCGAGCCGCCCCAAGTTCTCCACCCAGAGAAGATGCGGGGGCCGCGCACCCGCCTGAAGAGGCCTCGGTGGGACGCACCTCGGAGTCAGTAAAGAAGTTGTAGAGCAGGACATCGTCAAACTCGAGGCCTTTGGCTTCGTAAACTGTTAACACAAGCGCTAACCCCAGCTCTTCTGGAAGCTTCTCCTTGGCCATTTCATTGGCTACGAGAATCACCTAAACACACACAAGGACAGAGGAAAGGAAAGCATCAGACTCTACGAGGAGAAGTCTGGCAGAGCCCGGCTACTGCCGCCGGAGGCGGGCGCCGTGGGCTCGGTCACCGGGCTAGAGAAGCGATCGCAACGCGGCCTCTCGCCAGCCAGCCGTCTCTGGGTCCGGGTGACCCGCCACCCAGTGGAATCACTCAGCCTCTCAACTGCCTTTGATTTCAAAGCACAGTTTCCCAAGACACTCACCTGGTGGGCTCCAAACTCAATGGGCTGGGTTTTCCTTTTGTTCCCTCGAAGCAGAATTGCCAAGTCACTCACACTGCAGGACTCCAGCACCGTAGGTCTGGGGCCGTCGAAGAGGCCAGAATCTCTGGGGAGCCGATCAAAAGACTCCGGGAAATAGAACTGGAGCAAATCCACCACTCCAGAGGCCAGATTGAGGATTCCTGGGGTAGAATAACAGACACCACACCTGACGAGACGGCAGGGGTTGTGCTGGAGTTCGTTTGGTTTGGTTGTTATTTTTCCTGAGAGCCAGTACTGGCCCTGATGGAACGTACAACTGCAAGCTGAGTTCCAGCTCCTGCTCGATGAGCACGTGGGCCCTGCGCCGCCTGACTCTGGGCAGCACAGATGAAGGCAGAGGCGGCGGCTGTGCTAAGAAGGTTCTGCGAGATCTCGCTCCAATCCTGCACTGGTGTTAGAGAAGACCACCTCCTAAAGAGCCAAGGCCCACGTGCAGTCTCAACCGCAGGCTGTCTGAATGCTAACACACAGGGTTAGTACCAGTGCTAAGGAGCCTAGAACCACCTGTGCTGTCTGGTGCCTCAGCCCCGGAGACAAACCCAGGCGACCGCCGCCCGAGGTGTCAGGCGGGGCAGCGACTGAGGCCTCACGCCCTGCCACCAGGTTACCCGCTGAGAGGCGCCGCCCCAGGAAACCTTTCAGAGCTAGAGAACCGGTCCTCCCACGGGCTTCCTCGCTGGGTCCCCTTTCGTAGCTCAGCTCTGCAGTAACGCTGACCATGACGCAGAACAAGGGACTTTCTGGGGACTTCCTAAAAACGTCCGGGCTGAACTTCACCATCTAACGAGACTGCGTCCAGGTAATCCCCTGTCCCAGACAGGGGCTCCGAGGTCTGAGGAGCTAGTCGGCGCCTCCACGGGGCAGGAGGCGAAGCTGGCTGAGCACCGCCCACGCTGCAGCTCTGCTCCTCTAGCGTCGCGCCCTGTGCCCGTCATCAGAGAAGACCACGATCCGGACGCCTCGGGACGGGCCTGCGTCCTCCTGCTCTACCAAGTGAGAAAGGGCAACTGCCCTCGAGCGCCGGCATCACGAAGGGCGCGTGTCACCGCTGCCAGGGGGAGGGAGGAGGCTCCTGCACACAGACGCGGGCTCCACAGCCGCACTGCGGAGACGTCACGGAGTCCACTTCACGCAGCAAAACTTATTTTTAAAGAGTTTACACAATGAAGAAATCACGAGCACACGTGGAAACCGCTTACTCTAACCAAGAGTCTGTGACTGTGGTTCCTTCCTTCCCCATTAAAAGCAGCAACGGCCAGAGATGCCCACTAATGGGAGCGTCGGGAAAAGGCCCCAAAAGTGTATGTGGCAGTGAAAACCTGGCCTCCTGCTACATGCCCATCTAGAATTTTAATCTAATTTTATGTGTGTGTGTGTGTGTGTGTGTGTACGCATGGGCGTGTGTGCATACCTGTGTGTGTGTGTTCGTATATGTCTGTCTTCTCTCTCTACCAAACCACAGCCTACCTGAAAGTCACCTGGAACAAAAACATCAACCCCAAACCGACAGCCGGCAGCCGGCTGAGACGTGCACTGGGAGGCGTAACCCCACTGACTTCAGCAACAACACACATGCCTGTTATCACTGCTATTAGGTGTCCCATTCAAGAAAATCTGATAAGGAAAAAGAAATGACGAGTACGGAAGAGGGTAAATGTTGCCCTTATTTGCAAAAACAATTTTTAAACCCCAAAATCTAACCAGGAAAAGCAGAAGCGTGTTCAGAAGGCTGCCAGGTGGGCGAACAGAGCAGCAGGATGCCTTGAGCCCAGCTGCAGAGAATGAAACGCCAAGGAGAAAACGTCAGACGGAACCAAGGGCAGTGTGACAGCACCGAGAAGTGTAAGGTGACAGAAGATGGGCTCTAACAGCGGTGCCTGGGAAAAGCGTTCACCAGGACTGAAGGCAGAAGAGGCGACCTGAGTAGAGAAACAAGCGGCGGTGGGAGTGACAAGCGCAGCGAGAACCCGGGGTGCTCACAGCGCCGGGACAAGCAACAGCTGGAACCACCCCGTGCGCCTGGAGGCAGGTCCACGGGCAGAGCTGGTGGCAGAAGAGACAGAGAAAAGAAAGGACTACGAAGGAACCTGTGTCAACACAAGTGAATCTCCATATGGAAAAAAGCAAATTTATATCACACAACGGTTATTTCCGTAAAGAGCGAGCCGCACCACAAACACATCTTAGATTAAATTCAGTCAGTCGGGCACACCCTGGCATCTAGAGGAGAAGACTGCGGAACATCCTAAGGGTCCAGGTCTGTGTCCCAGGACCAGGGGGAGACAACTGAACAAAATACATTAAACGCCGCTTCATTCTCTCTTCCTTCCTGCCCTTTCCTTTAAAAAAAGAATTAGGTTTATTTAAATGCCTCCCTAAATAAAAGAAGCCACGTTTATCCTGCACATTAAAAACTTGTGTTACAAATCAGTATAACTTCAAAACAAAAACAAAATGCAAGACCATGAAACGGCTAGATAGGAGACTAGCCTACCATCCTCAGGCCTAAGGGTTTCCGAGGACGGACGCAGAAGAGCAAATCTCAAAGACTTCATTAGCTAAGACTGACAGGATCTGCCTACCAAACAACCCCACTGATCAAGGGAGAAAGACACACCAGTCTCAGGAGAAGAGCCTGCGACTTGTGTCATCAACAAAGGAGGTGAAGGCAACGTCCACAGAGAATTCTTACAGCTCAAGAAGGAAACCAGCTACTTAAACAGCAGACCAAGGAGAAGAGGCGAGTCACAGCATGCAGAACGGGCAGTAACCCCTGAAGAGAGGCCAAACCCCAGGAAAGTTAAACTTCAAACCAGAGGCACATGTCCTACCACCCCCACCACGTGCACAAGGCAAGAGAACCGCAACAGGTCAGAGAGAGGTGCGGGGACCCCACGTCACTGTGTCACCCGGAGGCCCCATGCCCATCACTGGAAAACAGACCAGAGTCGTGAGAAATGTCCAGCCTCATCGTCCACACTCGGACATCGCCAGACAACACGAGCACAGCCACGAGGCCGCAGAAAGACGTCTGACACGACCCACTGAACACGGTTCCGCAGTGTGTGACTCATCCTCCGCACTGATCGCGGGCACACGGAGGATGGTGGGAGGAACATGTGAGCGTTCCGTAAGCGGCTCTGGAAACAGGAGTGACCTCTGCCTTCCGCAGCCGTGAGAGGGAGAAACCTCCTGGGTGGTGCCTGGCACAGGAAGAGGCACACCTGAGCCATCTTTTCTTGCTTCTCTTCAGCAGAACAGCTGTTTCAGGGTTCAGGACTTGCCACGCCCCAGTGGGGGCGGTGGTTGGGTCATTCGCTTCCGAAGGAGCAGGTCACCTACATCTGCTTTGAGTTCTGGGCCCCTGGGGAAGCAACTAGTGTGAGCAACTGAATAATCAAGTAAAGACACTTCTTCCTTCCCTGCCTGCCTGCCTGCCTGCCTGCTCGCCTTCATTCCTGCCTGCGCCTTTCCTTTAAAAACAAAAGGATCGATGACCTATAACCGGCACATCACTTTACTTCAAACAAGCAGGTGCACCCCGTGCGCTTTAACCAAATGTCTCAGAAGTCTCAATGTTCCTCAGAAACGTCCTCCTGTCACAGCCAATGCCCCAAGTGCAATGATGTAAAGGTCCGTTTCCACCTGGCCGCAGCGCCAATGACCAGCCTAAGAATGAGTCACGGCCACGCTCGAGGGGCCCGGTGGCCGAGACGCTGCCACAGGGACCACGTAAAGCCAAAGGACTCGGGTTCACAGCCCAGGGTTGGGGTGAAAAACCCAAAATGAGTAATATGCCTCTTCCTCCTCTCCCTTCCATCCTCCCCTAAAAAAAAAGAATGACAGATAATAACAGAAATACTGGTTTGTGAGCGTACTTGCCAGCAGGCTCCACAATGCCATCCTTACTTCAGTTGCAAAGGCCTCACAAACACTAGCCTGAAGCTTCAAAATGTCCCGAGTGGGATCCGCCCTGGGGCCCACGTACCCGAGTGGGACCTATAATTCTGGTACAGCTGGTAGATCCTCTTGGGCTTCCGCACGGCGCAGGCCTTGCCCCCAGCGGGGTCTCTGCTGGCGTAGTGGAAGAGGGAGCGCAGGTCGCTGAAGCGGAAGGCCACGCCCGTCACGATGCTCTGGGCTGTGTCCCCGGTGAGGAACATGGCGTTGGGGTCACCGACGCACTGCATCAGCAGCGCCAGCTCGGCCTGCGTGAAGTCCTGGATCTCATCGCCGTACAGCTCGTGGAAGGACCAGGGCAGCTCCCGGAGCCTCGCCAGCCTCTGGGACAGGTGGAAGAGGACGTCTTCCTCGTCAAAGTAGCCTTTCTGGGACCTGATCTGCTGGTACAGGCAGAAGAGGCGGTAAACCTCGCTCCGGTCTTCCTTGAAGTTGGGGGACCGCTTCCTCCCCAATTTCTTATATGCGTCCTCGCTGAGTCTGCCCTGCGGGGAGCTGAGGGCCTCAAAAGACCCCTTCAGGAAAGACTTGATTTCTTTCCAAACCAGGGCGGGGTTGTAAGCCGCTTTCCCTTTGACCATCTTGGGCCAAATTTCAGCGGCGAACACCTCGAAGGTCACGCACATGCGGGGGTCGCTGTCCTCGGGGCGAGCGTCTGCGGCTCTGTCCTCCTCGCAGGCCCCATCGGCCTCAGCCGCCTCCTCCTCCTCCTCCTCCTGCCAGCTGGGGATGGGCGACTCCTCCTGCGTGGACCACCCCACGATGCTTCTTTTCAAGCTGCCGTCTTCGTTTCTCAGGAAAAAGGGTTCGGGCAGCGACGCATCCAGGAGCAGCAGAAGTTGCTTGGAGGTGATGAACAGCGGAAAGTTCTCGTCCCGCAGGTCCTGCAGCCTGTGGACGCTGGGCCCCAGGGGTCTGTAGTGGCCAGTGGCCCTGGCAGACTTGGAGAGCTCCGCGAAGCTCTTCTGCACCTGCTGGCACAGGACATGGTTCTTGGTCACGAAGACCTGGTGCAAGTGCTCCAGCACTGGGGCCTGGGCCTCCGGGCCTGCGGAAGCCGCGGGGTCGTGCTCCCCGGGTTCCCCGCCAGCGCCCCCGGCGCCCTCCTGCGCCTCTTCAGCGCTGCCTGCCGTCCCCACGGATCCCTCCTCGTCCTTGTCCTCGTCCTCCGTGTCCTCCTGCTCGGACTCCTGCTCGGCCTCTCCGTCCGGGGCCTCCTTCCCAGGTTCCACGTCCAAGACTCTCCTGGGCCAGACCTGCTTGGCCAGCAGTGGGCTGCCGGCCTCCTTGGCCTTCTCCCAGTAACCGTGGAACCTCTGCCACAGCCGGTACAGGCAGCAGGTGGTCTTGCCGGTGCCGCTGCGGCCGATGAGGAGGATGGGCTCCAGCGGCCGGGGGCACAGGTTGATGACGGCGTACTCCAGCTCGCCCACCCGGAACGGGTAGTCCACCGAGGCCGTCAGGTCGCGCAGGATGTTGGAGGCCATGTCGCTGCTGAAGCTGTGGAATTTCATGATGTTGTACTCGGTCTCCAGCGCGCTGGCCGGAGGGAAGTACTCGGGCTCCGCCGGCAGCCCGCTGAGCTCGGCCTCCGCGGCCTCCACGTAGCAGCGGGGAATCCGCCTCAGGGCCTTCATGCTGGCCGCCACCTGGCCCTGGTTGATGCCCTTCAGCTTCCTGCGCAGGACGCAGGCCGAGCCGCGGCTGCAGGAGCTGACGATGGACCTGATGGCACCTGAAAGCTTGTCGTGGTCGAGGACAATGTCCCAGATACGGATGGTCTCTGTGTAGATGCGCCCCAACCTCTCCGCGGGGTGCGGGCCCCGCTCCGTGGCGAGGACCTTCTCTGGGCTCTCGCTGCAGCGAGGGGAGAAGGCGATGGCCAGCTCCCAGAGCATCCGGGCCCCTCTGTCCAGCTTGACCTCGAAGAGCTGGATGCCTCCCTTCAGGTGCTTCCCCCTGAGCCGCTTCTGCAGGCCCGGGGTCCACTCCCCGGTCCCCAGCTGCTGGATGGCGAGGATGACCTTCTTCTTCATGAGCTTCGACATGGCCTTGCTAGACAGTGTCCGGAGTGCGTCCGACGTACACTCGATCTCCCACATCATGCTGTCGAAGTCCTGCAGACACACCTCCGCGTCCTCCACGCCCGCCTGCTCCCCGGGGCTGGCAGGAAGAGGCTCCTGGGTCCCGGGGCCGGCCTGGGCGCACCCCTCTGCGGCCTCCAGGACGGCGGGGCTCGCGCTGCCCTCGGAGCCCCCAGCCCCCCGGCTCCGCGGGAGCGGGCCCGGATCCACTTCCGGGCCAGGTCCTGCCTCCAGAGTCTCGGCATGCTGGGGACCGTCCTCCGCGGGAGCCGGCTGGACTTCAACCTTCTGAATCAGGAGCGCGATGTCCTGCACGAGGCGCTCTCTCAGCAAGCGGGACCTGCCTGCTCCGGGCTCCGACCTGGGGGCCTGGGCCTCCGGGAGCGTCTTCCAGCTGTCGGGGACAGCGGGTTGCCTGGGCCGGGACCTGGCGGGCACGCTGCCCAGCGGGGACTTGAGCGAGCCCTGGGACTTGGGCTGCGACACGTGGTGAGGGGCGGCGGACCGCGGGGGCTTCCCCGGGTGGGCAGCGGAGTCCTGCCGACTCTTGTGCCTATTCTCCGTCACGGCTTTGTTCCAGGACAGGAGCAGGGCGTCGTTTTTCTTCACCCGGTGCAGCACGTCTCTGCCCTCCTCGTTCTTCAGGTTCAGATTGATGTCGAACTTGGCCAGCAGCTCGAGGAGCTTCCAGATGCGCCTGGGCCTGCCCCTCTGGAAGATGAGGTGCATCAGCGTGTTCCCGTCACCATCCTGGGCATTGGGGTTGAGGTAGTGGAACTCGCTGGGGCAGGCCGAGAACAGGTCCAGCAGGTGGCTGAGGAAGCGGAAACCCGCGTCGGCTGCAAGACACCAAGCAAAATCCTGTGAGCGCTGAGTGGCTCTGCTCAGGCACCGAGCCCCTGGGCCTAGGAGCCTGCCGGCCGGGCCTGAACACACGGGCCCCCCGAGGGTCTGCTGCCCTTCACCCACTCGGGAGGCACGTGTGGGTGACCTGTGCCTCGAGGCGCATCAGCCATGTCTATAGCTATTTCTGGTGTCCCCCAGAGGGGCGACCACCTCCAGAGGTCTCAGGCCAGGGAGGCTGCTCACTTCCCATAATGCCCCGGACAGCGTGGGAACACAGGAATTCTCCGGCTCAGTAAGTGTCAGTAATGTCCAGAGGGGGAAGCCCTGGAATCGCCATATAATGCTCCAGTAAGATCCTTTATGACAACGGTGCAAATAAATGCACGTGTCAGCCCGGGGCGTCAACTAAGAAAACCCTCGACCAGCCCTGACCCCTTCCAGCCAGGGTCATCTCTTCCCGTCAAGTTACGGCTAGACTAGGAAACCCAGCCGGTCTGCCCAAGGGTCGGCCTCCTCCATGGGGTCAGTCTTTCCAGCAGGAACACCTGAAGGCACAGCGTTGTCCTAACACCCACATGCAAGGGAAAGGCAGCTCAAGAAACAGGCTTACGGTTGACGTTGAAGAAGATGTGGAGCGCCGCATGCAGGGGCGTGTCTCCATCCACACACGAAATGCCGCGGGGGTCCGCGCCCTTGTTCAGGAACAGAAAGGCCAGCTCGAAGTCCTCGCGTCTCAGGCACATGGCGATGGGCCTCTCCTGGCTCTCCGGGATGCCGTCCGGCGAGGCTGCGGGCAGAGGAGAGCGCCATGGGCTACATTCCATGCCAGGCTCCCACCTGATCCCCGGGCCCTCTGCACCTGCCTCCAGACAGTTGGATGCCTCCCCAGGTGCTCGGGGTGATGCCAGGCGCCTACAGCTGCCTGCTCGTGGTCTTGCCTTTCTCTTCTCCGGCTCTGCTGCCATCCCACCACAGACCCACCAGCAGCACGACCTGGAGTGGGGACAGGGTCCCCAATGCAGGCAATCCCAGGGCCTGCCTAAGGGCGCACCGGCTACTAGTGGCTAGAAGGCGGGCGCTGCCTCCACGTCCTTCAGGCCTATGAGACTTCTGGACCATGCCAGCCTACCCCCCACTGCCATCTGCCCCGACATCTCCACACCCCGCAATCCCCTCCTGGGGAGCTCAGCGCACACCTGCTCCCTGCCCTGCAACTCCCCGGCCATCAGCCCTGCAGACCTCGGACGCCTCGCACGCCCAGCGGCGGGTACCATGCCCTCTCTGGCCTCGATCTCTGGTACCTGCCTGCTCTCAGGGATGTGCCCAGTAAGTGCTTTCCGAATCAAGGCAGAAAACAGGTGTCCGCTGACAGTCAAGGCCCTGGGGGCGGGCAGTCGCAGGCCACTGAGACCGGCTACAGGGCTCCCTCCGCCTCCCACGCCTGAGCAGAACCAGGCCAGAGGGCTCGGCGGGCGGCAGGCTGCTGCCGAGACCCGTGTGTGCCCCCCACCTCAGCTCTGCTCCCCCACAGAACAGGCAGAAAGCACGCCGCCCAGATGCTCCTCGAGAGCCTGTGTGCATGACCTTGTTGGACACGCAGAACCGCCCCAGAGGGGCTCTTATTCCCGTTTTCTAGACACGGAGGCAGGCGCGAGCGGCACCCCGAGGCCACCCAGCGGCAGTGGCTCTGGCGGAGGTGGGAGGCGGGGTAGAAGGAGGGGGTGTTTCTAAATCAGTGTTAAAATAAAACCCCATCGGCAAGCTGTCAGGCCCAGACACGCAGCCAGCCCGGTGGGACGGCCGAGCACAGCCGCAGATGCCTCCGCCCACTACTTATCTGGCTGTTTCTCTGAAAACAAATCCCAGTCTGTTGATTAGAAAAGTAGGCCACGAGCTGACAGGGACACAGGCCGCCCCCGCCCCCTGGGCACAGAGGTCCGGCCAGACCATCAGGAGACAATGACCACGAAGCCAGAGGGGAGCCTCAGAGAGCCAAGCGGAGCCACAGAGCGCAGTTGCCGCGAGTCGACAGGGCACACGGCGCCCCAGCCTGCTGCTCACCTCCGCCGTCCAACAGGCAGCTGAGGAGCAGGACCCTCCGCTTGTCCCAAGCGCTGAGGTGCGGGAGGACAGTGCAGAGGTCGAGGTCTGAGAAGCTGCAGCGGGGGAGCAGGCCGGCCCTGACAGGGGGCTCCCCGCTGGCCTTGCCCGTCAGCAGCAGGAGCACCTCAGGCCATCTCCGGTTGTCCAGTAAGCACTTGATGAAGGAGCTGGCGCAGTCGCCATTCACGTCACAGACCAGGTCAGGAGGGATTTCTGTCAGAGATCAGAATATACTGGACTCCAGAAAGAGGCTCCTCGACTGCGCCCTCAGCGACCACCCAACACGCACACACAGTCACGGGGTGACCTACGGCGCCGTCAGCGCTGGGGATGCGCCAACAGCTCAGAGCACTGCGGGCACTTGGGGATGGCAGGATGTCGCTGACCAGGAGCGTCCCAGCAGGTGACAGGCGCCCCAGGGGAACTCAGACAGGAGACCAGAGCGGTGAGAGCGCGTGCTGAGAAGAATACACTGATCTGCTGAGGTCAAAAGGCATGACAGTCACTGAGTGGGGAGCAAACCCATTCAGAGAGTGTCAGAGTGGACTAAGAGTGTGTCCTACTAAAGGAGGGGATAGAGAATCATTGACTTAAGCCCCAATTCTTACTTTCTCATCACCGTATGTAAATGTCATCTGATTTCTGCTGTCTGGATACTTTCATGGCTCCCCCTGCTGGCCCCGTAAGGGTGGAACACTTTTTAAATAGATCTCAGTAATTAGATTGCCAAATTGAGCAAATAAAATTATGGGATGCCAGTGAATCGTGAATTTCAGATAATTTTAGGACAAGTAAGTCTCCTGCAATACTTGGGATATATTTAAACTGAAAAATAAGTGTTTGTCTGAAATTCAGCATTGGGTTCAGCATTGACAGGCATTCTGTGTGCAGCCTTGCCTGTATGAAAGCAGAGAGGAAAAGAGGAAGGAAAGGTGTCAAAATGGTCTAATAAGAACAATTTGTCATCTGAAGCTCTTTGTTGCAAGTTCCCAGTGTCCCCACAATGAAAAGCAGTAACGTTCAATTTCGATGATAACTTTACACACACACGAGCCAATAGCTACAGAAGAGAGATGTGGCATTTTTCAAATGACTACTCAATAAGCAAAGCACAACTCAGGGCGGGTAGACGAAGGAGCGTCAGCAGCTGCCTTCAGGGTTGGGATTTAGGGGCTGGGACTTTTCACGGCAGAACTTTCTGTGCACTTTGAATGTCATGCCGGTAGATGGTTACATGTTTTTACTTCATTTAACAAACATCCGTAAAGAGTTTAAACCATCTTCCCCAGAGCTGATGCTGCAAGAATACACACCTTGCAGAGACGAGAGGAAATGCAAGAACCTCTGAACGACTTGTTGCTTCAGAAAGTTTTGGGGCACCAGCTGGCTCCCCGAGTTCATGAACTGTGCCAGCTGCTCACACACCTTCTGGAAGCTGTCACTGTCACTTGCAGATCCGTCCCCAGAGCTCAGTCCTGCAAAACAAGACCAGGTGATGCTTCCTCCAGGGGCCACAGTGCCGCTGCCACGCCGGGGAGCTGGTCCCCGCTCCACCCTGAATTCCAGCCCGGTCAGGACTGTGACCAGTGACCAGTGGAAGGCGGTGGCTGAGACCTGTGTGCTGTCTCCCGGGCCCCAACCTCTGCCAGGCGAACAGGCCCAGATCAGCGTGCGGGGAGAAAAGCGCGCGCGCCACAGAGAAGAGCCGGCCCCGCTGTCCCACCCGGGCCCACAGATGTGGAAGGACTTGGTCAGGGTCAGCAGACATCGTGACAACCCAATGGGAAGGGCGTCAGGCGAGACGATGGCGAGGCGATAAGGACAGCCCAGCCCACTCTGCTGACCCGCAGGATCAGAGCTCAATAAACGCTGGTTGTCAGAAGCCATGCTGTTTGGGGGTGCAGCTCAGGGAAATGGGGTCGGTTTGCGGTAACGCAGGCAGAGGAAGAAGCCAACACTTGGGCAAAACAGGGAAGACTGTGGCCCTCCGTTCAAGCCATCTGAGAGGCGGTCGCATAGGAAACACGGCCGGTGGGTATTGGAAAGGGGAGTCTGATTCTCTGGTGTCCGATTCTCCCTGGAACGCACTCTTCACCGAACAGCCAGCCAGTGAAGACGGACTCTTTGCCCGGCCACGAAAGGGCCACGCCCTGCAAAGCGCCGTCACGCACTGAGGCGTGAGCATGAGACCCCGGCGCCCTGGACGCATCGCAGCGTCATCCACAGCATGTGCCATCGGCAGACGCGCGGATAAAGATGGGTGCACACGTAGATGCTACCCTGCTTGGGAAAGAGGCCGTCCTGCCATCTGCAGCACATGGAAGGACCTGGAGGGAATTCGGGTTCATGGGAGCTGCCAGGAGGAGAAAGACACGCATCGTACGATTCTGCCAGTCTGTGTGACGTAAGAGAAACCAAAGGAGCCAAATGAAACAAAAATAGACTTTAGCTCAGACACAGTGAGTGGCTGCCAGAGGGAAGGCGGACGGGGGAGTCGATGACATAGGCATCAGTGCACAGCTCAGGCGCCGAACCAGTGGCTGGAGTGTGAACCGCGGGAAACCCAAGGACCAGGTTAGAGACCTGGGGCCCTGGGAGGCGGGGAGGGGCAGGGGACACAAGAAATAAACAACAAGATTATTCCATCCCAAATTTTCCTTCCTCTCTCTCTTTAAAAAAAAGGGGGTCAATTATATGGCGAGGGTGAGACTGCACTATGGACGGTGAACTGGAGTCCCCAGCCGTGTAGAGGGGAGGTCCAGAGCCCATCAGACCGGCCACCGTCTGCGCCTCAGCGGAGGACCAGAGGGACTCACAGTCTGTCTCTCCCGAGCAAAGCTCACCTGCGAGTCGACTGCATATCAACTATCAGAGTCCTCAGTTCACGATGCCCTGACCTTGCTGGATGGCAGGTCCGCTGGGCCCTGGCTCACTGGTTACAGATAAAGACACGAATCTGAGGTCAGAAAGGAAACCACGAGAGCGCGTCCGCAGCTGCAGAAGTGTTCACGAGCTTTAGGACACAGAAATGCATCATTTCAAAAGAAGATTTTGCTTTTGCCTGAAATCTTTCTTTCAAGCTACAAAAGACGCGTGAGTTTTATTACAGCTGTGACCCATTTAAATGGCTCTCTCGATCTCATCTGTAAAAGAACATAAAAACATCTAACTCGAGATGCATGGAGTCAGACTAAATGAACAAATCACAAATATATCAGTGTTTCCTGGCAGGTGGGTTTACAGAGAATTAGGGTTTCCTTGTCTGTCGTTCCTCTAGTTTATAAATGTTCTTTTAGAAGAGAATGGTGAACGGTTGGAAGGACACGCGATCGCAGACACCCTTCAAGGCAGAGCCACACGCCTGTGCTGACGAGAGGGCGGAGTCAGGGGCTCAGGGACAGCAAGGTGACGGGTGGGTACGGAAGGGACAGGGAGCAGATGGCTCCCCAGGGCCAACCAGAGAGGAAGAGCTCCGGGGCCGGACGTGTTCTCACTCTTAAACACCCACATGCCATGAACCAGAAAGAAGAGGACAAGGCACCAGAGAGACAGCAAGGGGGGTCCCCTGGGTCCCGGGAGCCCAGAAGCCACGGCTGCCCCGGGAGGGACGCGCTACCATCGCTGGTGAGGTGCGAGGCTGCAGCTACGCAATCCTGCCCGCTTGTGAGGCCGCCGGCTGCGGAAGGTCCAGGCCTCAGGAAGAAATGCAGACGCTCCAGTCCTACAGGATTTCTGACCAGGTTAACGTCGGAAACGCTGGCTTCAAAAACAGCAGAGATTTCCAGCAAGACCCTGATTTCGCACCCAGACACAAAAGCCACTCCATGCAGAGACTGGCACCACCGTTCCTATGGAAACAGGCGGCGCACAGCCCCGGAGAGGCTGGCACGGCAGCTTTCGCCCCAGCCTGCAGGAACGCTCCTCCATCTGGCTCTGGAAACCTCGTGCCAAGAGGAGCTTTACTCAGGGCCACACACGTACAAAAAAAGCCACGCAGTCAGACTCGGATCAGGAACCAGGCCGATGGGCTAAAACAAGTCCCAGAAGCAGGAAGCCCACCCCACAGTCAGGACCACCAGCTTTCGAGGATGATGCAGGGCCGACGAACAGCGGCCCCTTTCCAGTCACCTTCCTTTCCATCTCCCCTAGATGGACCCCAGCAGGAAACAGCAAAACGACCTCGACGGACGGCCTCCACGAGCCCTTTCCAGGCACACTGTCCTTCATCAGAGAAAACTGGGGCCTCCTGGCCTCGCCTGAGGGGCCCTCAGACCGCAGAGGCCTGCAGCTCAGACTGGGGTCTGCTGTCAGCAGACACGCTGAGCTGTGAGCGCTTCCTCTGGGAGCCTCCTAGCGGCTCAGATCTCCCCTCTGCCAAACCAGGCCGGGAGGAAGAAGGGAGATAATGACTAAGTTGTATCTTCACCTTTTCCTGGCGTTTGGGGAACAACAAAGTCTCAGGAAACACGTGCAGCTCCTGAGACGCCAGGTCACGGTCACCATCCATCCTTGACCCCGAAGGGGCCCCTCCCTTCCAGGACCCTCCAGCGGCTGAAGAGCAGCTGAAAAGCTTCACTCTGAGGGCTCCGTCCCTCGGCTGTCTGCCCCATGACCGGCCGGGCCCGCCCTGCTCCCTCTTCCTTCCCCATCACGGTGGGCTTCTGTGGGCTGTCCACGTCGGCTCTGGTGCCGTCTGTCGAGGGTCTCCTGCTCTGCTGGGAAGCTCATGGAGGAGACAGGGATAGGGGATTTATGGAGTCTTGGGGATAGTGACTTAGGGAGTTTCTGAAGATGTCTTTATTTTATCCTCATAATGATTGATCATTTTTCTGAGTAGTAGAGACATCGTATTTCATCAGTTCTAAGTTTCACTTTTCCCACAGTTTTTAGTGCCTTTGAAATTGGAACGTGTTTTATAATCAGCGACAGGTCACAGTTTAATGGCAGCCTTGTCTGTGTGTCTGACAATCCATGGTGTTTGCATTTATGAAATACGCTGGCATGCCCTGGTGGAGGAGAGGTTGGGTCTGCTGCCTATGACCAAGCGCAGTCCACACACATCCCAAGGACTTGGGTTTGTGTCTGGGGTTGGTGGGGGGCAACCAAAATGATCAATTAAATATATAAATAAAAATGCTTCCTAAAAATATGCCACAAAACTTTGCTTTCCCTGCTTGCAAATAAACTCGAACCGCAGCTCTTCCCATGTGCCCTTCCAGGGCCCCCGTGGTGCGTGCAGCTCCGTCGGCCTCAGTCCCAGGGCCCACGGCCCACTCTGCTCCTCCCTCCCACTGCGGTCCTCCGGGACGCACCCTCGGGGCTAACGTCTGACAACTTACTAGCACTACAGCGGCCACGCCCTCTACTACACACAACTGAAGTCCACCACACAAGTAGAAGTTCCTCTCTTCACACCCGTTCCAAGTGCCACACTTGAAAGGACGGTGCCGATCACATCAGACGCAACAGGCGCAGCGCCTCAGTCGTCAGAGATGATTCTGCACCGTCCTAATGTAGAAGGATCCCCTAGCCCCACCTCAGGCTGTAACGCGGTGCGACTAGTAAATTCTTAGAAGATAAAAAGGATGCAGACAGCTCTGGAGAACGCGTGCAGAGGCCACACGCAGAGAGACCCCGCCGGGCGTCACCGCTGGGGCACCGTGGGGAGCAGGGAGCAAGAAGACTATAACCCGCCAGCCTGCCTGGTTGGCGACATCCTCCACTTAGTTTTGATGTGTTTTTGTTTTTTATCTTTTTTTTTTTCATTTAGTGTTTCCCGACCATCATCTAACAGTCTCCTGGCACGGCAAGAAAACCTTCACGGTGAATGATCGGAAACATTTGAACATGATCAGCCACCCAGAACTTTCCCAGAAGACTGGGGTCCTTCGGCGTCGCCACCACACGCGTGCTCACTGACGGACGGCAGGCCCGGACGAGGCGTGGTCCTCCGACAGGCTTGCCCACAACGCAAGTACAGCTGAGTTCTGATACGTAAGGAAAGGACAGGCTGCAACGCCGCCGAGCCTCCCCGTGGCTCTGCCCCGGGCGCAGACTTGGTTAGTGAGGGAGGAGAGAAGGGAGGGAAACTGAGCTCCTGTCTCAGAAGACCAGATGTTTCAGGATCAGCAGATATTCAAGGAAACTGCATAATAATAAAGCTGGACACTCTAGAAGAAATTGTATACTGTTGGAACGATAACACCTCCCAGGACAGAGTCAGGAAGAAACTGGAACCTGAACAGACCCCATGCTAGTGAGGAAATTTAAACAGTTCTCCAAAACCTCCCCCCAAACCAAAACTCCAGAGAGAATCACACAACTGCACTAGTGTGTTTTTCCAGACTTTCAAGGAGGAGCCAATACTTGTCTTCCACAAACGCTTCCAAAAAATGTAACGGGAAGGAAAGGTTCTTAACTTACTTTATGAGTTCACATGACCTTGATCCCAAAAACCAGATGAGACATCACACAAAAAACTGCAGGCTGAGTGTCTCTAAACAGAGACGCAAAGATCCTCCACACGATCTTAGCAAACCAAACTCAACGATACATTCAACGGGTCAGGCACACTAATCAGTGGGGTGTTTTCCAGAGATTTCAGTGGTCCCACAAAGCCAGCCATGGCACTAAACCAAAAACTCCGAACTTGCAACAAATCAGCCATTTTCTACCATTAAGAGGGGTCCTTTTTGGTTGTTTTTTTAAAAACTTGGAAATTCCACTGGCAAAGAAATGCACTTGGTTGATTCAAACTTCTCAAACAGAGAAGCCACGCTGAAATTGAGGTTACAAGCCTCAGCACTCAGAAAGCATCTCACAGTGATTTATCAACTACAGCACCTCACAGGAAAAATGAAACACCAGTCCCTAGAAAGAGAGGACTGGAACTAAGCTAACATGGCATGTCACAGCTAGGAAAGGACATCTGTGACATACAGGACACTGCGCATCATTCCTCTCTCCTCATTCCCACCTCTCGTGGAAACCACAGAAGAGATTAATGAAAACACAGATGGAAAAGTGGGGGTTAAATGAAAAACCAGCTTTGGTCCCCCCCCCGCCCCCAGTGAAACTTTCCTGACCCCAGGAAGTGAGGTGCTCGCACCCTCAGGCAGCTTCAAGTTGCCACCCACTCTCCAGTTCAAGGGAGGGATTCAGGGGGAAAATCCCAATAATGTCAGTAAACTCAACAAGCCATCTATTAAGCATTAGTCAATCTAGTCCTTCACTCACAAATACAAACCACCCAAGGAAAAGGAGATCATTAGGGGGAAGTAAGAACACAAAATGGCAAAGAAAACGGATCTACTCACAAAGGAAACAGACCATGCAGGAGGAAGATGTGAAAAAAAATCTCAATATTCTCAACTGCCAACTAAGAAGTGGCAAATGGAAAACCAGCACAAGCTGGCACAGATAAGAAACAAGCAGAGAACAAAAAAGAACACTCAGAAATCAAAACTGATTTTCTAGACGAAAAGTGCATGGGGCAAGCGGAAATATACAGGAAAAGCTGACACCCAGTTTAGGGAGGTGAAAGGAAGACAAAGATGGGAGGCATCAGGGAAAGCAGAGAGAGCAGTTACAAGTTACTAACCGAGGGCAAAGAGACAGGGGCAGGAACAACACAGAGAAAATGATTTCCAGAGCGTCTGGTGGAGCAGTGGTTAGATCAATCACCTCCAAGGGAGCTCATCTCACATACTCCTGGGTTTGATTCCTGGGTCCAGGGGAAAAACCAGTGAGAACAACTCAATGAAAAAAGATAAACTGCTTCTCCTTCCTCGCTCTTCCTGCCTGCTCACCTGAATTCTTGCCTGCACCTTTCCTTTAAAAAACGAAAAGGAAGAAATTTATTTCCCTGCACAAAAAACCTCAGATGAAAAGGGACCAACAAGTGCAGCAAGAAAATAAGACCCACATCTAGAAATTTTCTAGGGAAATTCAAAAACATGAAGGGTAGAGAAATTCCTAAAATGGAAACGTAACAGACTGACATCACACTATAATCAGCAGCCAATGCGAACTAACACGCAATGAAAGAATTTCCTCAAAGTTGTGAGGAACAAGTTTTGTGGCATATTTTTAGGAAGCATTTTTATTTATATATTTAGTTGATCATTTTGGTTGCCCCCCACCAACCCCAGACACAAACCCAAGTCCTTGGGATGTGTGTGGACTGCGCTTGGCCATAGGCAGCAGACCCAACCTCTCCTCCACCAGGGCATGCCAGCATATTTCATAAATGCAAACACCATGGATTGTCAGACACACAGACAAGGCTGCCATTAAACTGTGACCTGTCGCTGATTATAAAACACGTTCCAATTTCAAAGGCATTAAAAACTGTGGGAAAAGTGAAACTTAGAACTGATGAAATACGATGTCTCTACTACTCAGAAAAATGATCAATCATTATGAGGATAAAATAAAGACATCTTCAGAAACTCCCTAAGTCACTATCCCCAAGACTCCATAAATCCCCTATCCCTGTCTCCTCCATGAGCTTCCCAGCAGAGCAGGAGACCCTCGACAGACGGCACCAGAGCCGACGTGGTCACGAGCTGGAGGAGGCACGTGTATTACACGTGGTACACGCGTGTGCACACACATGTACGTGTGCGTCTGCACGCATGTCTGAGAGCAGGCGGTGTCTGCAAACAAGGAGGCGTAAAGAGAATCGCGTCCGACATGCTTTTCTTTGGGTCTGCTGGACTCCAGTGTGGAAGGGTGGCATTTACGCGCGCGTACTGCCAGGCAAAGTGCTGGTTTTCAACTTTCAGACTCGATCGAGAGATGAAAATGGAAACGGAGGCTACATAACTTAAGCACACAAATAGCGACAATCTCAATTCCACAAGCAGGGGCTTCTCGCCCCTTGTCTCAATCAGCGCCGAACCATCAATCAAGAAACACACCTAAGTGCGCTCTAACTTGTTGGCTGCCGTTGTTTCTGAGCAGGAGGCGTGAGCTTTGATCTCCCCTTCCGTCTGGGGTCTTTGTTTGTTAGTTTGTTTGTTTTTGAAGATGTTTCCATCTTTCAAAAAAGCAAACACGTTCTCAGAAGATTGGGGGCGGGGTCTCACGCTCATCTTCAGACACCAAGGAGAGACGAACAGATTTGCGTAGAAGAGCACCGAACCAGGGTGACCTCACGCGCGCGCGCACACACACACATACACACAGGAGCACATGCACGCACGGTGATTTCACTGGAAGCCGCACCTGACAGGTCCTTAGAACATGCAGTCATCTTCTCCAAGTGACTGTTGATCTTTCTGATGGCTTTGAAGTTCTTATTTTTCTTCAGGATGTCCACGGGGGACCGGGACTGCCGGTCCAGCAGGGCGGGGTCCGCCCCGAAGCGCAGGAGCATCTGCACATCCTCCGTCTGTCCTAGGGCCACAAGGAGAAGAGGGTGTCGGCACGGCTCCTCCGTAAGGAGATGCCCGAGTCCATTCCCTGCCCAAGCAGCATGGGGCAAGGGGACCCACGTCCCTCTGCAATGGAGCCTGAACTGCGCCTTGGGCGGTCCCCTCAACGCCCCAAAGCAAGGTGTCCTGCGTGGGGTGGGGGGGCAACGGCTTTCGAGAAGCCCACAAGCGAGCTCTCGGCAACACGCCAGGAAAGAGGGCATCCGGTTACTAAACAACAGTTACAGCTGGAAGGGTAACAGCGAGTGGCAGCAAGTGTCTTGTGACCACAGATGGAACAGCTTTCAGAACAAAACAGGTGCATCCTGGGGGCACAAAGACTTAGGTGGGCAAAGAGAGCTAATATGAGTTAACACATGATCCCTAACTTGCACACGTGAGATCTCCTAAATGCACGGTTTGGAAAGGTAACTGCACTCCTGGTACCGTCCTGAGACATCCTGAGACACCCTAGCTCCCCAGCCACACGGGCCCATCGCCCACTTCACAAAACCAGACCAGTGTCAAAGCCATACTTCTCACCCACCACCGCACTTGTGAGACTGCTCGGACCTAGAGGTTCTCCATTCCTGGCTGGCAGACCTTCTCCAAGTCAGTCAGTCAAATACTATCGCATGGTGCTGTGAGAAGGCTTTGTGAATGTAACCGAGGCCCCGACGCAGCTGATCTGAAGTCGGGAGAAGCGAGGGGCTTTGCAACAAGGAGCGTGTGGCCTGGGGTCGCTGACAGCATTCCATGGCTGACCGCCAGCGGCGAAATGGGGACCTCAGTCCCACAGCCGCAAGCAACTGGATTCTGTCACGACCAAGTGAGCCTCCAAGAAGGTGTGGACTCCAGGTGAGAAGGCGGCCCCAGCCAACACCTCCATTTCAGCTTCACAAGACACAGCTGAACAAGCCTACTCAGGTTTCTGATCTACGGAGCAGAGCTAATGGATGCGGTTTTACAGCTATGTGTCTGGTGGTCTGTTACGCAGCACAGAGAACTAGTGAAATTACCTGAGAGCATCGTCCCAAAGCGGGTGAAACTCCAACCTCCAGGGCACCAACCTGAGGAACAGCAGGTGCCGGGCAAGCACCTGCTAAAGAACACGGCCATCCAGCCTCCTCTCACCCGGCCCCCGTTTCTATTCTCGTCGTCAGTAATCCCCTCTATAAACCTTCCTGTACTCCTGCTGTTTTGATCATTTCTGCAGTCATAATCATTTTAATACCAATTCAATCCGGACCAAATTTAAGGCATTTGAGTGCTTTTGTTCCAGAAAACTAACACTGGATAAGCAACGAGACTTCCACGCGTAACAGAGATGAGGACAAATGTGGTTTTGAAAAATAAACTGAGAAGATGAACACAAAAAAGAAATGCACGTGGTATTTTTGACTACTAAAGGGCTTGTCCATAATTTCTCAATGGATACGAGAGGATAGCAAATTGGTTTGTATTTATCTGCCATTATATACAAGGGATGGGAGAAGAGTTAAATTTTTTTAAAAATCAATATGCACAAAAATTCTGAAAATTACATTTTCTTAAAATTCAGACATAAAAAATGCTAGATGTCAACTCAAAAAACGTACATGAGAAACACACCTTTTAAATCCTCTAAGGGGACAGGCAAGTAAAATTTGAAGCCTACCAACATACTCGGTTTTTGTTACTTGACCAGGATCCTGATAACAAACGTGAGTTTCCCTTTGAGAAAGGGCTTCTCCACTCGCCCAGTCTATCTGAGGGGAATGGACACCAGACGCACACGTCTGGAAGCACCGACATCCTCCGTCATCCTCCATCACCCCAGCTCCAGGGGGAAGCCCTGGCCCGGGCCTGGTCAGTCAGGACACCCCAACCCCGGGCTCTCGCCACCTCCCAATCCGGGGGTAGATACTCATCAGGAGCTGGCCAATCAGATCATTCTATCCTCTGGCTCTGGTGACTGCTTCTTAGACGCATGTCACCAAAGTCGAGTCACTGAGGCTCTAGGGCTTGACTGAACTCTCAGGAGGAGGGGTCCCCTTCCGGCTGGGACGGGCCAGTCAGCAGAACGCAGCCTGCAGGTGGGGGTGGCCTCTGCTGACAGGGAGCTTGCCTGAGAACAAGCCTCACACAGAAGAGAGCAGAGTGACAGGTTACAGAGTCTCCAGGACACGTTTGGGGCATGTGGACGGAACTCTGGTCTTTTCAGTCCCACGAGTCAGTAAATTCTGCTTCTTGGCTAAACCAGCCTGTAACCAAGACAGATGAAAACTAGTCCCAATCTGTGCTCGTTTCTTCATTTCTGGATGACCGTGTCTGGGCTTGGGGTTCGCTGCTACTCAGCTCTGGTGATTCCGAGACTGCAAGGTTGAGCCCTCCCAGCTACTCGCCCCGCAGCCACGGGGACCGCTCCACCCAAGCCCCCAAAATGCCCACAGAGCCGCAGGCTTCTAAGGCCCGTGGTGTGTGACGGTTTCAAGCGGTGGACCTGAAATCCGATGAAAGAAACTGAAGTTCTCGACACTCTGCGTCTCAGTCAGAAACGCTCGAGACGGAGAGTTGAGACACTACTATGGAATCCTCTCTAGGGCTCAAGTCCCAAGCGTGCCAGCAGGCCAGCATCTGGACACTGCAGGTGGGCTTTCGCTCGTGCACGCGTGAAACACTGATGGGAGACAGCAGATCTTAGAAACACTGGTTCCTGAGCAGGTGAAGGTCAGAGAAAGACTTGCAGTGCCCTCTACTGAAAATTCAACTCTGTTCATCCAAACAACGTGAACTCATTCTCTGAACAAGCAACTTCTCAAGTAGGAAACCATCCCACAGCTTCCCAGCAGTTCACAAAGATGCGTGTGGAAAACACTTGCTGAGGAAGGTGTGCGCGGCACAAGGAACACGCGTCCACAGGGAGATCGCGCTGCAGAATCTCCAGACGCTGAAGAAGTGAACTAGCTCTGCAGGTGCTAACAGAGAAAGACGCTCAAGACACACTGTTTGGGGAACAGCAGCTGCCGGACAGAATGCCAGGTGCGCTCCCTTTCCTGTCTGAAGGCCAGGAAAAGCCATCTGATTTTATGTGTTACTTACCAATGAGACATGAAACATTTTGGCCGTTAACTTTGTGGCAAATAGCTTACTTTTTAATCACACCTCTTTTTTGAAGGGTCTTTTTTTTTTTTTTTTTTGCTTGTTTTACTTTATTCTTTCTTTTGCTTCAAAAAAAGGTGTGATTGAGAGACAATCTACCTACCATAAAATTCATCCTTTAAAAACACAAAATTAAGTAAGATGCAGCATGTTTACGAAACGGTGCGATTATCACTGTTCTCCACGTGCAGAACATTTTCACCGAGAAGCGTCCTGTCACTTGCAGTCCCTCTCCAGCCCCCCGGCCCCCAAGCCCCTGCGGGGGTGGCTCACGTTTGGCGGGGTATCCTGGGCTGTATGCAGCCACCACGTGCAGGACGGTGCGGCCGTCCTCGTCCTGCTGGTGGATGTGGCCCTTCCACTCGGGCCTGTGGTCCATCAGCCACCGGAAAAGAAGGTTTTCCCCTGAAAGGAGTGAAAATGAGTTGTGGTGTCTTCTCAACAGACAGAAACCCAGCAAAGGTAATCAAGCGCCCCGCCCAGGCCCCAGCGCGCCCCTCCGCAGCACGTCGGGAGGGCTTAGCCCAGCGCGATGCCCTGTCCACTCTGGATGCAGAGCCTGCACAGGGATGCCGGGCTTGTCGAGGGGGAAACAGGACGGGCAGGCGAAGGGGCCGGCCACCATGTGGAGTCGCCTGGTCGCACAGGGCGCCGGAGCGTGAAGGGCACCGGCGCCTTGGTGGGGCTGACCTGTGTCCCCACGTGAGCTAGTCGGGCGCTACAGCACGCCCCCAGGAGGAGGGTCCGTTGGGGGACAATCTTCCTGGGAAGAGCACTGTCTGGGAAAGGAGGCGGCTGCTGGGATGGACCAAAGGACGCAGTCTTACTTCCTCTCCCAGACTCCTCCCTTTCTAGACGGGGGAAAGTCATTTCACAAGGTCCTGCCTACTCTGCAGCCACTTTCTGTCACCAAGCCTCTAAGAAATGTCTCAGGAACACACGTGAAGGTCGATTTTACCAACACCTGCCCGACTTCCAGACCCAGAGGCTTCTCTGCTTCCAGGTCCCCAACCCTGAAGCTGGAAGCAGCAAGCACTGCAGGACATCTTTCAGTCCAACTTCCAAGCATCCTGTCCAGAGATCCCTGCATCAGCATGAAATCTCTTATGGCCACCCCACGGATGGGACAGATAGAAGAGGGCAATATGGCTAAAGCAAAGAGGGCAGCCCAGGGTCTCCAGGGCCTGGCCACCTTCCGTCCCTCAACCCCGGGAGGTAACGCAGTCTAGACGAGTCTCCCTGGTCCCTCCTAGATGGGATGGGCAAACGTCCAGCAGTGATGCCACTCTAGCCTGGAAAAGAAAAAGGAGCGTCTACCTAAAGCATGACGATAAATACGTGTTTTGATGATACATACGAGCAACTTAAAATGTGATCCTATAGCCAGGTGGTGGAAACAAAAAAGAAGAAAAAGAATTTTATGAAAACACGCTTTCTTTCAATTAACCACAAGCACATGCCAGAGTCGAGTTTTTCCCTCAGGGTCTCCCTGCGCCCCCAGGCCCACCTGAGCCACTGAAACACAACCTGCCCGGGGAAAGCACGCAGCCGCCTCTGTCAGCGATGGTCGCCCACGACTCTGCCAGCACAGGTGATGCGCCCCAGGTGCGACCGTCCTGTCGTCCTGTGCTGGGCAGAACACAGAAGCCTTTCCCTGTGGGTTTCCTGCAGCTGCTGGGTCCCAGGAGGAAAGGAATTCGGCACAGGTGCCTGGCTGCCCGCATTCATTTGCACTGCACAGTTGTCTGCATATTCCTATCGCGAGGACAGGCCACTTCCCCCGGGCTCACCGGCGCTGGAGCTGAAGAGCGGAGCGCCTGCGGGAGAGGACTCACGTGCTTGGATGCAGAGCTGCATGAGGGCATGGAGCGGGCACGGGCCCACGGTCTCGACGGCGGCACCGATGGAGATGAGCCACTGGACTAGCCTGGATACCTGCTCCATCTTCTCATACAACCCAGCGAAGACGTACTTCTGAAAGGCCGGACCACAGCTCACGTGCAGGAAGTCACTCCACCCGTGTGGAGCCGCAGACTCCTTCACCCAGCCAGCCCGGAGCTAGTACAACTGGCCTCGCCGTGGCCTGAGACTAACCGAAAGGAAGGCAACTCTGTCTCAAGAGCCACCTTACCTGAAAGAGACTCCTGAGTGACAACTCCGTGACGTGGAGATTTCTCGGCAGTCGGTGTTTTCTTGCTGACAGAAGCAGAAGTGACTAGAGAGGAGAAAGAGAACTTTGGAATCAACCTGCTTTCCAGAGAGGCTATCAGAGCAGAAGTCATCTAACGCTTTCAAAGGAACCAAAAATAAAACCCACACAAAACCACCCACCACACCCTCTCGTGTGTCTTTTGTTAAGCTACTGGTCATGCTTCTGAGCACGGCCTGGGTCGTGATAACGAGTCGCGATGACCGCCCTCCGCGGTCCTGCCATCTTCTGTCCCACGCGCCTCACAGCCGCCGAGGATGGGCAGCCGGGGCCGAGCAGCACTGCAGGACACAGTGGCGTGGGGTCCAAAAAGCTCGGAACGCTTAACAAGCAGAAGAATCAAATCTCTAGAAACACCCCCGTGCGATCACATCGTGTTTGGCGAACCCAAGACTGGGGGCTCCATCAGACGCCGCACGTGGCAGCTGCACCGTCTCCTATCAGCCAGCAAGAGATGACGGCGTCTCTCCTCCCACCGCCGAGCCCTGCGGGCCTATCAGAAGCTGGAAACTGGCCACCACGTGGAGTCGTTAAAGGCAGAAATGGGCAAAAGCGACAATGAGCACTTTTATCCCAGGAGCCAATTGTCAAACCACTGGCCTCACTTAAAGGTGAAGCCCAGAGAGGTCAAGTGACCTGTAGGTCACAAGACAGAAAACCCTGAGAGGCCGCCACTGAGGCCGCCCCGGTGCTGCAGCCGCACGAGCTGCGGGCTGCAGTCTGGCCACGTCTGGAGACCCGGTCTCTCGTGTCCGCTCTCGCCCGGGGACACCGGACCACAGGGCGAAGGCAGCAGTCACATCTGCGTCCAGTTTCCTTCAGTGTGATGCCCGCTCGTAACTGCTCACGCTAAACGAGGCCTCCTGTCCGCATTCCATCCCAAATGAACCGCTCCAGTTCCTGAGAGTCCCGGCTGCCGGCCTGGATTCCTTTCCCAAACCTGAAAGGCCTGGGCTCTACCTGAGTTGGGGTGCAGGGCCTCCCTTGGCTGCTGCTTTCTGGAAACCTTTGTGCGGGTGCTGGGCTCGCACCCCAACTGCAGCGTGCTCCCGTGACTCCCCAAAACCAGAACCACGACTGTGCGGGCAGAGCCTGCCACTTCCATCCGACTTCGGGGATTCCATGGCCTTCCAAAAAGGCACGACCCCTGTTTCCAAAGTCAGCCTGCCTGGACCTGGGGTCCTTTTGTCGCCCTTGCTGTGGGTGACTTTTCTGGACGTGGGTTTCAGAGAGCCCAGCAGGCCCTTTCGAACCAAACCAGTCCTGGCCAGCCTGTGCTCGTGGGCATGAATAGGCTGCCCTCGATGACATTATGTGCCCCGTTAGCTCAGTGCCTGGCGCACTGTCAGCCACCAGTAAACATCTGCTGACGTTATGATCAGATGCTCTGGGTCTGCTGTTTCTAATCCTCACCCAAACCCAGAGGGAACAGGTTTATAGCCTGCGATTTACCAATGAGGAGGGAGACTCAGAAGGGAGGCATGAACCCAAAACTGCTAGGGGAAGACGAGGATTCAAGGGGACACCCGACGGACCGACACCCCAGCTCCACCATGTACTCTGGGGGCCCCGGGTTGGGGTTCGATGGCCTCACTGAGTCGCACCCACAGAGAGTAGTCCCAGGGTGCTGCGGCAGCCCCCCCCACAGCTGCCCGGGCCACCGAGCGAGCGAGCGAGCGACACTCCAGCTGTCTGGGCCACCGAGTGAGCAGGGTGCTGCGGCAGCACCCCCACCCCAGCTGTCCAGGCCACGGAGCGAGTGAGCGCCGTGTGGGAAGGGCGCTAGGAGGGGCCTGTGACAGTCTGCTCTCTACCCATCAGCATCTGCTTTTGATGACGGTGGAGACTCAGAGCAAGGGTGAGGTGGCCACAAACGTAGTGTCCTCCCTTCTTCAAAAGAAACGGAGGGCACCCTAGTGGAGCTGTGGCGGGGTGCAGTCCACGTCACTCCAAGGTCCCAGGTTTGCATCCCAGGGCTGGGAGAACCACCACGACCAGCAACCGGATAAATAAAAGTGCCTCCTCTCTCTACTTGCCTTCCTCCCTACTTGCCTTCTTTCCTGCTGCGCCTCTCCTTAGAAAGAAGGAAGGAAGGAAATAGAGGCCCGTCCTGCTGGCTCAGGGGTGAAGCCCATGCTGGGATGTAGTCCACACACATCCCAAGGACCTGGGTTCGAGACCAGGGCCGTGGGGAACGACCAGGGTGAACAACTAAATACAACAAAGTGCTTCTTCCTGCTCTCTGCCTGCCTGATTGCCTGCTCGCCTTCATTCCTGCTGCCCGTCCTTTAAAAAAGAATAAGGAAATGGAAATGAATTGACAGACCTCAGCAGCTTTCTATCTTTAATGATATTACAGTTAAAAATATTATTGTGGCATCGATAAACAAATAATAAATGACAGCCCGCCCTCACACTGGCAGGAAGACAGCATTTCATCAAGAATGTACCTTCCCTTGGTGACGTGGTGGAGGGCAGGGTGTGCTGACATATATCTAAGAAATGGGGCACCTAGACATAGGAAATTATTTTAATGTGCTGAATAATGACTATAATAAAAAAAGTTAAAAAAGAAAAGAATGCACCTTCCCGACAGGAGAACCCTCTCCCCCTACTCACATGCCATAGGTCTCTCTTTGCCAGTTTTTCGATGACAGATTGCCACACTTCTGTCGAGAACTCAGCGGTGAAAAGATAATCAAAGTAGGGCAAGAAACTTTGCAAATCAGCAGTATCACCTGAAAGAAAGAGCCAGGGTTCAGAAACTTTAATGTGGGAAAACACCTAGAACGCTGGGTTTCGAAAGGCCTCCAATTAGGTCCACACACAGGTAAAGGGGACGCGGAAGATGCCGGTAAAAGAAGCCTTTTCAAAGTGCAAAGTCCAGTATCGATCCTGCATCTGACCTCAGGGGCCATGGTGTGAAGTCCGCCCATAAAGCCCATCCCTGAGAGCACAGCTCAGGCAGCGGCAGCATCCAAGAGCAGGGAACAACTGGCGTGCGAGTGGACACTGAAGTTGTAAGTGCATACACGGGGGGGGCACACACAGCTATAAAAACAAAAGCATGAACCTGCCGTTTGCAAGAACATGGATGGACCTAGAGGCTCTTATGCTCTGTGTGAAAAGTCAGAAGGAGAGAAACAAACACCGGGTCATTTCATGCCTTTGTGGTATAAAGAGAAGTCAAACAATGTCAGATCAAACAAAAAAATAGATTTTCGTCTCTAAAGCAAAATTAGTGGTAATCAGAAGGGAAGGGCAAAAGGGGTCAGCTGTGAGATGAAGGATGGAACTCAGCTCTTAGGGGTAAACTAATTCTTCTGCACAGATGGTGATTTACAAGTCTGCAACCTTAGACCTACCTGTAATCAGGTAAAGTTCAGCCAGTACCATTTTCAAAGACAGCTCCGCACTCAGGGAGGGAAGCCAGGCCGCGGACCGTGAGCACACACTCGGGCTTTCTAGTGCTGAGCCCTCTGGCATGCTGCCCGCGTCACCCCTCGAACCGACCAGCAGGGCAGGGAGTGCCTTCCATGTCCACTGACGAGGGGGCGATGGAAGCTTACGGGGAGTTGTGAACTCACTTCCTTCAAGGAAGACGGGACAAACATTTTCAACCCAGCAGACATGAGACTGCGACAAATGAACAGGCTTCACAGCACATCAACAGCTTGTTTGCAACAAAAAGCAAATGACCCAGACCCAGCAACTCTTCCAGTCTAGACACAGGCTTCTCACCGAGTGGCCTGCGACCCTCCTGTGGTTCAAGACCCTCAAATCATACCTCTCACGTTCCTGGGTGAGAACACCCCAGGGTCAGGCCAGGATAAGCCTGGCTCCTCTTCCAGGGTTACCGAATCCCAGGCACAAATTAGCATCAAACATACACTGTTCAAAAGAAACAACATTTCCATAAATATACTTTTCACAACGTAGAAAGCAGGCTCTGGGCACACTCTGACTCTCCAAATGGAGCACTTGGGTAGAAGAGCAGGGGACTCATTGCCCTAAGAGTGTGGTTAACTGTCCCCTGTCAGGATGGGGCAGAGTGGACATGGCCAGGGTCTGAGAGAAGCAGTCCTAAGAAGGAGTTGTCTGGAATTTCCAGAACTCCAGCTGGCTTCTGACGAAAGTGACTAAAAACACAAAGAAAATCCTATTCACAGTAGCTAAGAACTGGAAACTACCTAAGTGCCCAACATCAGATGATGGATCAAGAAGATGTGGTCCATACACACAATGGACACTACACAGCCCTTACAGGAGATGAAACCCTGTCATGTGAATCAACGTGGAGGGACCTAGAGGGGATGATGCTGAGGGAAACAAGTCGAAAGAAGACAGACAGATACCAGATGACTCACTCACAGGTGGAACGTGAACAGACAAAACAAAGGAACAGAGGAAACATAACCAACCCTGAAACATCTGCCACAGAACTGAGGTGACCAACAGGGAACAGGACGGGCGGGGCACGAGGTGGCAGAGCCCACGGGACACTGGGGAAGGTCACTGGGTGATGTGATGGAGGGCAGGTGTGCTGACGTGTCTTAGGAATGGGGAACCTACATATATACGCTTAATGTATAAAATCAAAGTTACTGCAGTAAAAATAAAAATAAAATAAATAAGTAAAATAAACACAAAGCAGACAACGAGGCAATACCAGGAAGACGCCATCAGGCTCTACGGAGCAGGAAGGCACCTTCGCCCCTCACGGAGGCTACAGGAGGGCTGGGTCTCGTCGGCACGGGGACCAGAGGGCTCCCCGTGTGCGGACAGGGCTCCCCCAGCCCTCGCCCCCCCCGGCCTGCTCCTGCCCGAGCTCCTCAATGCAAATGACGCTGTGAGCCGTGATCCCCGCTTCTGAAAACCAAAGAGCACTTCTCAGCAGTTCCAAGGAGCCGTTCTCCCTCGTCACAGCTGTGCAGCCCGATGTGGGCCTCAGCCCAGGTGGGCTCTCGCAGCAGAGCTACGTCAGCGTACGTCTTAAATCAGCGTCATCTCAAAGGTGGTCAAACACGGGATGTGAAGACAGCAGCCTGGTGACCGGCGAAGCCCGGCCACTGCTCCGATAACCCATGAGAGCACCACAGGCGCCTGGTGGAGCAGCGTGAGGTCCGCGTCCCCAGGACGGGGGGCCCGGCGGGGACCAAGATGAACAACTTCACAAAAAAGTGCTTCTTCCTCCTCTCTCCCCGCCTGCCTGCCTGCCTGCCTCTTCCCCTTCACTCCTGCTGCGCCTGTCCTTGAAAATAAAAAAAGGAAGGGAAGGAGGAAGGTAGGGGAAGGGAAGTAAGGAGGAAGGGAATGGGAAGGAGGAAGGAAGGAGGGAAGGGGAAGGGAAGGAGGAGGGAAGGAGGAAGGAATGAAGGGAAGGGGAAGGAAGGGGAGGAAGGAAGGGTACCACAGTCATAGACAAGCAGCACACTGCATTGTGCCTTAGTTTTCTGGGTTGGTCTAACTCAGGTCACTGACACACTCATCTCACAGGTCCGGTCGTCAGAGTGAAAACCCAGGCAGCGATGCTCAGGGCCCCCGTGCGTCCCTCCAGGCCTGGTCCTCTGTTCCAGTGAGCGTCATGGCCGTGACACTCACAGCACCCCCGCCCCATCAGCTCTCTCAGGTCGTTTTCGTTGAAAACCAGAAGAGCTTCTCGACAGACTGGAGAAACAGATGCAGGCGCAGGCAGAGCAGAACTCGCATAAAACAAGTGAATACATAAGGAACTCTCCAGGAACAGCAACGAGCAAGCTTAAAAGCTGGAAAGAGATCTGTGCAAGAAGACATAGCTGGTTTTCACAAAGGCCTGAGTCAGCAGAGCTGGCCAACCGCTTTTAATAGGAAAACGGGTTCCCGTCGGACTAGACACATCGGCCCCAAGAAGGACACTGGAATTAGCGCCTCAGGACCCCGTGTCCCCAAGAGCCACGCAAATAAAGCAACCAGCATTCAAACAAGAAAAGACCACCAGCTTCAGAACGCCACTTACTGCCCATGGTGGTGAGGAATCCCACGAGGAAATCCACAAACTGGGACTGCTCCTGGCTGCTCTGAAGGACGCGCAGACCCACAAAAAACATGTGCGCCGCTTCGAAACGCTGGCGCAGCCGCAGCAGGGAGTGGGCAGCGCGGTAGTAGCCCTGCAAGAGAGGAGAGCAGTGTCGCCCGCCTCTGCTGGCCCGCGGTCGAAGGAAAGGCCAGCGCTGAGCGGGGAACCGGGCTCGCGGACGGTCCCTCCTGGGCGGATTTCTAGAAAGCACAGGATGCACGGTTTCCACGTTCTCTTCTGCGCCCTATTTTCCCTGGAACTTTTTAGCTGCCAAGAACCTAATCACTGAGAAAGCCCTGAGTTAAGTCTCTAAAACAGAACAGAGAGAAAAGTGGGCCCCGTTCCCATTCCCTGTGTGGATCATAAATCCGTGCCTCAAATCACAGCTTGGGGCAGGAGAGGGATATGAAAAAATTCTGCTGCAGTTTGGAAAAGAATGAGACTGTCGTGTAAGCACACACACTGCTCCTCTCAGTCAGAAGCGAACAGAGTTCCCGCGGGGGACGCAGCGAAGCTGCTGTGGTCTCGCAGCAGAAAGCCCGGAGGCTGCAGGAAAGGCAGGTGATTTCTATAGAGAACAATCACACCATTCCCAGAGGAAAATGGTCTGGTTCTGCCTGTGGACCACCTGTAGGACTGGAGGAGGCATGAAAGGACACTCCCTGACGTCCCCACTTTGGCCTCCTGCATGAATTGGCCTGAGAATCCATCAAACAATTTTCTAAGGTAAGAAGCTTCGCCGGTGGGGCTCACACAAAGCAAGTGTTGAAAAATTCCCCTTCCAACGGTGGTGGGGCCGCTGGACACCGGGGAAGAGCCTGGTGACGGGGTGGAGGGCCAGGCGCGCTGACACTATGTGAGGGATGTGGAACTAGACAAGTGAGTTTATGTAAAAATAAAAATTATGAATTAAAAACAGAGAAATGAAAGAGAGGTGTTGCAAAAAAAAAATAACAATAAAGGATCATGTTTTATAAAAGAAAAACAACCAACCAACTATATACTTACAATTGTAACAGCATTATACTTATATTTTGTGGGAGAATGAATAATTTTGCAATATTTCACTTTTCCAAACAAGAACTTTATCTTTCCATTTCTTTGATCTTTATTTTATGACCTTTCATAAGATTAGTTCTGTTCCTTTATTACTAGCTGTATTTCCGCTTGCTATTTCACAAATAGGTTGTTTTCCCTTTTCCACTTACACATGCTTATTATTATCTTATATACATACAATGTATGTGCATGCAAAAAGATATGCATTTCAATATTAAAATTTTTTATCAGGTAGGAAAATAAAGATAATTTCAAATGAAAAAAATCCCCCTTCCCATCAAATTTCTGATTATTTTTTGATTTGTTTAAACCTTCACTTGGAAGCCTGAAACGTAGAGAGCGACGAGAAAGAAGGGGTAAGGGTGTGCTTCTTCGCGCCCTTCAAGCTGACCTACAACTTCCCACGGCTTTGTCTTTCTCCGGAGGGAGGTGGATGGCATCCATGAGTCACACCAAAACACGACGCTTTGGCCTAAGGATCATTTTTGAGCTGAAGGAATCTGAGATTCAGCAGAGGTGAAGACCTTCCCTCATCTGGACGGGAAAGGAGACACTCGGAGGAGTGAGGACCGGGGGGGCCTTTCTGGTGGGAAAAGCGAGCTGGTGGTGACCCGGACCAGCAGGCACTGCCAGGCGGAGACGGCCCTTCCTCCTGCCTTTTCCCCGCTGATTTACCTTCCCAGTCTGCGGTCCCTAGAAATCGAAAAACCTTTCCCTTGTCGGGTTTCAGCGCCACGAGGCATTGCTCTTTGTGGAAAACAGTAAATACACTTCCTGATCCATCTGCTTTGGAGTGTTCACTTCTTTTCCGAGAAGCCCCCCATCTGCCCCCGACCCCGTAAATAATCGCATCAAATAAAATGTGTATGCTTTTCGTTGTTCATCTGTCTCTTGCCAGTCTCATCTGCCAGGTCAGAGAGTATCTGGGGGCAGGACCGGAGGAGGGAGACCCTCAGAAGCCTGGGGCAGGCAGGTCCTCTGCTGTGCTGCAGAGGCTATGCCAGAGCCTCCAGCCTCTGGGTCACGGCCACAACCTGTCCCCCAACGACACCGCCACCCCAGTTAAAGGATGGGGCGACAAATCCTAAAACGTCTCTAGGGAGAATGCTTCAGCAGTGCTTTCTCATATTCAAAACTAGTCCGTGTCTTAAGTAGTCCTCCTCCAAAAGAAGAGGTTTAATATTGTTAAACGAGGAAGCAAATCAAAATCTAAGCAGGCGCCTGAAGTTGGGGTTACAGACCGAGACACTGAGGAATGAATGCCAACAGCGAAGAGCTCAAGGGTCTTCTTCCATCTCTAGTAGATCAGCCGTGCTCTTGCTCTGCCTCGTTTCCCCCCAGCTCCCACAAAGGCAAGCACGCCTGTAACTTCTGGTTTGTCTCCACCCTAGTCGAAGAAATTTTTGCTCCAACAAACTCTTATTTAAAGGTGTGAATACGCCTCATTTCACCCTGGAAACAGCGTGAAGTGCAGTCCCTGCCGGAAGGCTGGAGCACCGAGGAAGTCAGTCCCCCTACTTCTCTGTGCCGTCTTTCAAGCAGTCGGCCCCCAGCTCCCTGTTCAGGGAGCGTCCACCTCGTGCCTCCTTACCCCTCAAAACAGCTCTGAAACGTGGGCGCTGGTTCATCTCACAAGAGGAGGAAGGAAAGCCGGGAGAGGGCAAAGGAACTCATCCCCACGGGAACCAGTCCGAGCAGAATCGGGAGAAGGGCTGTGCTCTTCCCGCCTTCGGGGGACCCTCCTCTGTCCCAGATGCCGTAAGCTACCTCAGATGGCTCCAGAAAAGCCATTTCATTTAAGGTCTCTGATGCTGGGCCTGCCCAGCTTGACTGTGCTACTCAGCTGGCAGGGTGTCTCCCGTCCCGTCTCTGCCTTCAGACGCCAGGACCACGAAGGAGCCTTGCACAGGGGCGCACACAGCGTTCTAGCTGGAAACAAGGGAACGACCACTGATTGGCCTCCAGTTCACACCGTGAAGGGCCTTACTGGCCTGTCAAACGTCCCTGAGGCCCCCCAAGGGGATGATGCTGCTGTAAGACATGCTTTCCCAAGACTCCGTTGCCCGCCATCCACCCGGCGTGCGTCTGAACAAAGCTTTGCTAAAGTCAAACTGGCCAACAGCAACAGGCACAAACTGACTATGCGTCCTAACAAACGACCTCCCCTGTGACCTTCGCTGCATCCACCCACCATGAAGCCAGGTAACATGGTCCTCTCCCCCAGTGCGCATTCCTACGTGGTCCCCCTGCTGTGACTCGCCCTCGCCCATGGAAGAAGAGGGCTGAAGGAGCAGCTCTCCTGGCGCTCCCAGCTCAAGAAGTGGGAGAGGGAGGTCAAGAGGAAAGAGGCAGCCGTCTCAGATGTGCGGCCACTGCACCTTCACGTAGGTGGGGTCCCAATGCAGACTCTCCCTGGCAGCCAGCAAGGCCTCGTTCCACTTCCCAAGGCTGTAGAACGCATTGGATTTGTTGCACAGGAGCACAGCCACGTCCCTGGAGGGAACCCTGTGAAAAAGAACAGACGGGCAGTCAGAGAAGCCGTCCTTCTACAGCCAGACAGCACGCTGTAAGGCACCTCCTCATTCTGGTCGCAGCCATCCAGAAGGTTCTACAGGCAACATCCCAGGGATGCTTTTCACACCTGGTGCGCCAGCCCCCTAGAAAGCCTACGGCATTCCAGTGTCGGTGTCCATCCTTCCCGACTCCACAATGGCAAATGTTCGCCACACCCCAGTTTGACCTTCTGCCACGCTCTGCATGAACTTTTTGCAGTCGCTGCTGGAAAAATTCTGCCCAAGATCCTAACGCTAAGGGTGGTGGAAGTGCAAGCTCCTGTCGGGCCTTGAGTCCAGACCAGGTGCGACCGGTCCGCAGCCTGTCGATGTGGAAGGAGGACAGAGCTCGGTGCAGGAAGGGCCTTTCAGGACGTGACTACACACCCTCGCCGTCCCCCATGTGAAGAGAAAACCGGCGCAGTTGTTCTCCAGTCGGACACTGACACCTGCAGGTCCCGCAGCGGAGCACGCATACGTCCACACACCGAGTGGCCACGCTGCTCTGCCTGAGATCAGGGCCATCAGCGCATGGAGCAGCCGCCTCAAATCCAGCAAAATGCAACGCAAAATCCAGGCCCCACGTTCTTTCAGCCCAAGTTCAAGTCCTCAGTAGCCACATGCCAAGCAGAACATTTTCATCATCACGCACAGTCTTACTCTGTGCCAGTCGAAGAGCTGGAAGCCATCAGTCAAGCTGTTCAACAGGTGTTCTCTCCTGCTTTACACCTGGAAGGCATGACCCTGGCCCAACCCCTCTTCCGTTTAAGAAAAAATTTTATCGAAGTAATTATTCTACGCATTCATTTCCTATGTATAGTTTCCCCATTTCATAGACATATTTCAACACAACCTGCCCTCCACCACATCACCAAGTGTTCTTCCCCAGTGTCCACTGGGATCCGCCACTATGTGCCCCTGCCCGCCCTGTTCCCTTTTGGTGACCTCAGTTCTGTTGCAAATGTTCCAGGGTTGGTTATGTTTCGTCAGTTCCTTTGTTTTGTCTGTTCACATTCCACCTATGAGTGAGGTCATATGACTTGTTTCACTCAGCATCATCCCCTCTGGATCCATCCACGTTGATTCAAATGACAGGGTTTCCTCTCTTCTCAAGGCTGTGTCGTCTTCATTCGTGCATATGGACCACATCTTCTTGATCCATCATCTGACGTGGGGCACGTAGGTCTCAGCCCCTGTGAGCAGGGCCGCAGGAAACATGAGGCCCCCTCTTCTTACCTCGGCCTTCGTGTCCTGCACCGCAGCAGCACGAGTCTGAGCTCTGTCCATACCCGGCCTCGGCCAGCCCGCAGACGAGCAGGCTCTGCGTAAGAGGCCCCTCAGGCCCTGGGAGCAGGTCCGGAGCTGGGGATTCCAGGGTTCCGGCACCTGCTGTGTGGACCAAAGAGGCAGCGGCTCTTGGTGCCAGGGCCCCTGGTCCCCCAGAAGCCTGCTGTGGGAGGGGGACTCCCGGGCCACGGCCAGTGGGGCCGGGCCCTCCCAACGCGACACAGCGCAGCTGCCTGAGTCCAGGAGTTATATACCCACCAGGTCAGCGCTGAGCCAGGTCGTGAAGAGAAGAGAAGCGAAGCAGACACAGCACGTCCACAGAAGACATATTCAAAACACACGAGGGGCAAGAGCAAAGCTTACACTTCTAATACTGAATATCTGAATTGTGGAAATAATACAAACCATAGACAGGTGAGGGCATGCAGATAAACACAAATATGAAACATAAAAATCACCTCTGCTACTGTCCCCACGCCAATGCTTTGGAGTCCAGCTCACTGCTGGGCATGCCGTCTGCTTTTTGCTTGTATTTTAAAAAGGAAAGAAGGCAGGAGAGAATGAGGGCAGCAGGCGGCAGGCAGCCGGAAGACAGAACAGGAAGCAACGCTGCTGCTGCGTTGTTGACTTCTGAGCGGTGCCCCATACCTGCCACCCGGGCCTCAGCATGTGGACCACCCCATTCCTTCTCAACGAAGAAACGAGGCCCCAGAAGCACAGGAGGGGCAGTGAGGCCATGAGTAGTGACTGGTAAGGTGGCTGTGACCACGCAGGGAGAGACCGGGGTGCCCAGGCCCACCCTACCTGGGGCAGTCTCTACAGCTGCAGCCAGAGTTCTCAGCACCCCACTTTCCAGACTGACCCTGTGTCGAACGGGAGCCGGCGCTCCCCAGGAAACTGTGTCCTGCTCGGGCTGAACTGGTCGTCCCCCCAGACATTTACATGCTGAAGTCGTCACCCCCATTTGATGCATTTGGAGCCGGGCCTTTGGGAGGCGACTGGAGAGAGCTGCCCGCACCCCCTCCCCGGCCGTGAGGACCAGAGGTGTCTTCTGACAACGGGAAGCCCAGCCAGCGCCTCGACCCGGACTCTTCAGGGTCCACAACGGGGACAAGTCCAGTCCTCTGTCGATGGCACCGCGGCCTGGGGCTCTGGGACGGCAGTCGCGTCAACACGGCCCCACTCCGTGAGGCCACTCCAGCGACCGGACGGCCGACGGTGATGACTGATGTGCTCGGGGTCGGCCCCACGGGAGGATCAACCCCGCGGCAGAGGGATCCAGATGAGGGGCCGCCCCTGCCTGGGAGCCTCCCTTTTCTCTCCTGCTTCCCTCGGTCACCTCCCGAGGACGTGCTTGGCGGTTTACGAGCTCTCAAGTCTGCGGGCCACAGCAGGAAGGCAGGCAGCCGCTGATAAGGAACAATGTCCAACGTCGGGAAGGTCCCATGGGACGCAGCCGTCAGGGCAGCGTGCCATCGTGACGCCAGCTGGAGCGGGGTGCTGAGGTCTGCGCACTGGGCGCAGACCCGTCTGGGGCGGCCGCCACGACAGAACACAGCCTCCGCTTGAAGACGGCTGCAGGCTTCGCCCCGAATGAAGATCTCGTGGTCCCGCTGAGACGGGACGGGCAGGAGGGTGATGGCAGACCCGCCAATTACAGGAGCGGGGTCCTGTTTCAGCAACTTAATTCGGGGTTGTGTGTCAGTGCGAGCGCATCCCCGCAAGTGCCAAGCTCTGCTACCGCTGAACCACGTGGGAAGCTCTGGTCCCCGGCCAGGGGCTGTCCAGGACCACTTCAGGCCATCCGGTCACAGTGCTCTCACCACGGCAGCAGGATGAGAAACGGCCCCAATAATGTGACCCTCTACGGCAAAGGGACTTAGCTGATGGGAGTAACTAAAGGACGTGGAGAGGGGACTGTGCTGGATTAAGAAGCTGACACAGGTGGTCTCTGAGAGGCAGGCAGAGGGGGACGCGGCGGCGGTGGCCGTGGCGGAGAAGAAGGCGGTTGGAGGACAGAGGCAGTCGCCGGAAGGGGCCACGAGCCGAGGAAGGCGGGCGGCCGCTCGGAGCCGAAACAGGAAGGAACCGGTTCTCGGTACGAGGCCCGGCGGCGACGTAAGCCTCCTAAGACTCCCTTCGGACCCCGACCTGCAGCGCTGGGAGAAAACAGATGCCTGCCGGCTAGAGGGCAGGACACCAGACAGCGGCGATCCCGGGGCACGACCCCACGGGCAGGCGCGTCTCCGGAGGCTGCGTGATGTGAGCCGCAGGCAGATCAGAGACCCAGGGGTCTTCTACTGAGACAGACACTACAGAGACCTGCAAAAATGTCAACTGGACCAGACCTCCCACTAAAGGCTTGTTGTCTGCGTAGAAATGAGCGACTCACGTGAACAAGTACTGCACTTACTATCCTATTCAACAGATGAATAAATCCATCACATTTTTCTCAGTGTCCAGTTCTAACAAGTCCGTGCCGGTGGCCACAGCCTCCATCGACAGCACACTGCTGAGCGGGTCAGGACACTCAAGTGTTTGCAAACGGGTCTACGAGGAGCTGACAGGCAGGGGAAGAGAAATTGGCCCTGAGGCCCCGCCAGGCGGGCAGTGACATGCATCTTCAAGAAGATGACATGAAAGGCCAGGGGGAGGTCACTGCCGGGAGCCTGCCCCTGTGCCCTGAGGGAAGGGAAGGCTTAAAAGCCTGTCCTCAGCCAGCGAGTTTCACTTTCATTTCCCTCCCACTGAGTGATCTGTTTCATTTCTGAAACTGTCAGCAGGCAGAGGAGAAAGAGGAAGTGGGAGAGAGCACGAAAACAAAACCAGGTGCCGGAGAAAAGAGCAGCCGCCGGGCTGCATTTCCTTCCAAAAGGCAGCCGGTGGGGCGCGAACTCACTCACCTGCACTGGAACACCTGCAGCAGGATGTGGATGGCCTCATCGTACTTCTGCACGGCCAGAGAAAAGTGCCCCTTCTTGAAAGCCTGGTTGCCGGCTTCCTTCAGCTGCTCCGCGTAGCCCACGGGCTCCATCCTGCCGGCACAGGGAGGACTGGCTGCCGCCCGGCTCCCCAGCTGAGAGCGTGAGGCCCCGCCCACAGGAGCACACCCCACGCCGGCTGGGCCAACAGGGCAGCTGGGCGGACCCGGCTTCCTGGGTTCTCTTCTGACCTCAGGGCCAGCCTCTGCGTGAGGTGGCGCCCCCGTTAACAATGGCTAACCTAGACCCGCTCTTGCTCTCATTCAGCCATCGTAACAGCCCGGAGGAAGCACTGCGGGGACAGTGAACCCACCGCTCAGGTGGGGACACTGAGGCTCGGAGGCCCAAGTCACTTGCCCGCAGCACTGCTAATGGTGTTACAGGCTCCGACCCCAGCCGGCTCCAGGTTTCTGCTCCTGGCCACTGTGTCTGGTGGACGCCTGTCAAGCCGAATCCGGCTGAGATCCTTTCACTCTTGTGGACAGCGGGAAGGGGACGGGAGGGACAGCTCTGAAGGCGTCAACGTGCAAGGGGCTGCATGTGAGGGCACAGTCGCTGCTTCTCTGCCTCCTCCCTTCCTAAAACACCACAGAATACGCCTTGGAGGATGTGCCCCTGCCTTTGCCATCTCCTGCCAACGCGTCTGCATCCTCCGAGAAGCACCGGGCTCTTTCCATTCGACCATCTGCATAACCCGTGGCCCAGCTACATGGGCACTTAACCTGTGGTGTCACAGACCTGAGTGTCAACCCAGAGAGGCTGGCCGTCAGGGGTCCTCTCCACTGCGGCCTGGGGAGGCAGAGAGAAGAGTCTGCCCACCCGGCAGCCTCGGAGGGTGTGCAGAACAAAACCGTGGCTGAACAGACTCGAAGAGAACTGCCCGGAGGCCAGGGAGGGCTGCGGGTCAGAGGAGAGGCGCCAGAGGGGGCCTCAGGATGGCGGGGGGTGGGGGAAAGGCACGAGGGAATTGTGGTCTGAAACAGGACTGACCAGGGGCTTCCTCGGCCGGGCCTCCATACGGTCGTCCACACAGTCGAGAGGATAGTTTTTATGATTTGTATCATTTCCGATCTCGGTGAGGGGTTTGGGAGCAGCAGGATGAGACCCAAGCAGACACAAGCGTGGCTCATCACAAAGCGATGCCAGTTAGTGGGAAGGAGGTTTCACGGGAAACTGCTGCGTTCCTGGGGCAGCAGTTCAGGGGGCGCAGGACGCGGACCAAGTCAGAATGAAATTCCACCTGACCTTTCATTAGCTCATCTCTCAGCGGTATGACTCACACATTGATACCCAGATGATTTGAGAACATGAAAAAAAGACTGAGAGAATAGATTGACTAAAAATAGAACATACTTCTCTTTCAGATACTGTCATGATATAACATGAATCGACAGCTGGTGAACCGGCCATTGTCAGACAGGGAGAACAAGGAAATTACTGTGAGAACTGACAAAAGGTTAGGAATGCCTCTCCACTGCAATAAAACACCTGGACCAAAACCTACCAGGGTCCTAAAGAGAAAACTCGCAAAAGAACACAAGTAATTGCTAGATGCATGGGCAGTGGGTCAGCAGGGCTAGCCTTACTGTGACAGAAATGAGACATTAAAGCAATAAGGCATCAGTGGCAAATACTTCAAAGCATGACCCCCAAACCTGGGAGCCGCCGCATACTGCTCACAGGAGTGAAACACCAGGTCAGGGACAGATGGGCCCCCTGGATGTTTGCCACGGAACAGCTGGGAAAAACCCTCGGTGGCCTGCGCTTTGGCCAGAGGCAGCTGACCAAACCACTCCTCCACCAGAGAGTGGAGACAGTTACCTTCCCAAGCGAAAATGCTCTGTGTCTGCCTCAGAACACAGAGGGCTCAGTTGTTGAATAGTGTGGTTTTCCCAACCGGTCAGCCTATGTACAAGACGAGATGGTTAAATACAACTGGTGACCATTTACCACGATGACAGCACCACTTCAAGGCTGATATTCGGAGAGCACCTAAGTGCTTTCCATACTGGGCCACTTCATCATTGCAAGAAGCTCCTGGAGGCAGAAAGGAGTGTGTCCCCATGTGGCACACAGGGACATTGAAAATAATTAAGCAACTTGCCACCATCACGGGACAGTGGTGGTGTTGGAATCCAAAGGCAGGCAGCCTGACTTAAGAGTTTAATGACAGACAGAGGCCAAGCTAGACGGCCACACCCAGTGCGATGGCTCCAGAGTGTCAGATGGCAGCTAACACCAAGCTGGTAACACACCGGCCACTTCCAGTTTCGCTGATGGCACAAAAGTCAAAAGATACCTAAGACCACATCATAGCAGCTTTCGGTAGTTTCCCTGTGTCCCTAAGCAAATTCAAAGTCCAGAGTGTTGGGAGTGTCACAGCCACACCCAGGGAAGCCATAGCAAGAAAAATACCTGTGCGCTGAGAGTTTCAAACGAGCACGTGTGAAACAGATCAGGTTGTAGTGCGCTGATGTTCGCTGCGTGCACGCAGGCGATCCTGTGACTGACGCCCAGGACAGAGCCCAGCCAACAGCCAGGTCAGCTGGCAGCTGCGGCGGGGAAGACAGCTTACCTGGTACAACCTGAAATGCTGGCCACACATCTGTTTACTTCTTTGAATGCTGAGTTTTGTTTTGTTTAAATCCTTTCAAAATACCCTAAATGTAACGAGCGATCCAAGATCAGCTCTGGAAAGGTCGGGGTAGAGACAGTTTCAAACGCAGACCAGAGAGAACAAGTCTTCACACGGCATCAGTGCCCCTGGGCGGAGTAGGGGTTGGAAGCAGTCCCCGGCACGTCCTGAGGTCCCAGGTTCGCATCCCAGCACTGACGGGAGCAGCCAAGATGAACAACTAAATAAAAGACGAACATGCTTGTCCCTCTTCTCCCTGCCTCGGCCCACCTTCACTCCCACCTGCACCTTTCTTTTAAAAAAACAAAACAAAACAAAACCTGATTTCTTCCTACTCCCTACAGGGAGACACCAGAGACAGTCAGGAAGAATACAAAGTTAAAACTCATTCCAGGAAATCCAAGTTGTCTTCTTTGCTTTTCTGTACAGACACAGGAGGAAAAGAATAGGAATATTGGAATATTTTTAAGAAACTCTTTCAAAATATTCCAGCAGCTCTCTGGAAAGGTATGAAGGGTTGGCCGCAAGTCTTTCCTACCTGGGTGTTTAAACCGAACAAAGGCCAGACCACCCTCCTGCCCACTTGAGTGGTCTCACCCGCCCGCGTCACCCACCAAAGTCCAGATCAGTGACCCGCCTGGGGCTGTCCCAGTCGGGCCAAGTCCCTTTGTCCACTGACTTAAATTATCCCACCTTAATTCCCAGCCTCACTTCCCCTAACTCCACGTGTACCGAAGTCTCGATGGGGACCCTAAAGCCAGCTTACTCGTCCAGTTCCAGACAGCCTGCAAGTCACACTCCCAGCAAGAAGTGAATCACTACCTGACTAGTAAATGGAGGTCTCTTAATGGTTTTAAGTCCAGGCCTCACCAGTGACATGCTGACACATTCATCTAACCTAGATGCCTGTCCAGGGGACCTGTGACGCAGGCCCAAGACTGACACACCACCTGCCCTGGGCTGGCCAGGCTTCTGGGGGCCGGCGGTGCTCACGGCTGAGGTTAGTCTCTTTGGGAGACGGACATTAAACACATGAGAAAAGAGTACTGCTAACCGATTTCACTTCTTAAAAAGAAAAGATGGTATAAGAAGCGTATCAGAGGAGAACATAACTCAGACCAGAGGAGGCAAGTCCGGTGTGTTTTGGAAGTGATATTTAAGCCAAGATGCAAAAAGATGCCCAGTGAAGAGTCAGGGTAGGCGCTTGGACAAGGAAACCAGCGTGAGCAGAAGCTCTGAGCTTCACAGGTCAAAACCGCGGGAAGCGGGGGTGGGGGCGCAGAAGCGAGACTGGAGGGGGCAGTGATGGCTGCAGCAGACAGATGACCGGGGGTCTCGAAGGTCCTCAAAGTTCTTACTCATCTTAACTGCAGCTGGGAAGCAGCCCTGTCACTCAGAACCTTCTGTGACGACGGGAATGTTCCAGTCTACGCAGCTGCAGCCCGAGCCGCCGGTGGGAATTGTACATTTGAAACATGGCTGGTACAACCAATCGCAGGCGATCTTCGCGCGTGAAAAAGTCATTCTAAGGACACCGAAAGCAGGAATCACAGTGCTAATCCCCCAAACCATGTAATCACACCCTAAGTCAGCAGTACTCCGGGGGAAGTCACCCTCACAGACCTCTGGTGACAGGACAGCATCTGTCTACAGAGGAGCTAGATGAACACACCATGCACACAGCTGGGAACGTGGTGAATCAGTGTAAGAGCATTTCACAAAGTACGTGCGGACATTTTAAGTTGACTTCTTTCTAAAAGCAAAAAAATAAATGATACAAACCCAAAAGCCCAACAAATGGAGACAAATATGGTCACAGCGGCCACACCCTGGGGCTCACGGCTTTAGGCCAGGAGGAGGGCACGGCCCAGGCAAAGCCAAAGGACGGGGCTCACCACCCAGGCCCAAGGGAACAATCACAAATAAATAAGCCAATAAAAAGTGCTTCCTCCTTCCTTCCTTCCTTCCTTCCTTCCTACCTAACGCTTTTTCCTTTTTTCCCTTCCTTCCTCTCTTTTGAGAAATGAATGTACAGCTTAGCACAGAACACTACGAAGTTACTAAAACTACCAGGCAAAGAGGAAGAGACGTCAAAATGTGAACTTAACATGAATAAAGCAAGTCGGAGAACAGCTTGCAAGGGGACTGGGGAATACTTACGGGTGTGTGAGTGTGAGTGTGTGTGCGCTTGGCCTGTCAGAGCCTCTGGAAGCACTTTAGAAACAGATGAGTGGTCATCTTCGTGGGTCTGGGGACACGAAGCACACTCCTGAATTACAGAGATAAATTTGCTTTACCCTTTGGCCCAAGATTAGGTCAGAAGCCACGGCCCTCCCCAGGATTAACATGGAGAGGGCCAGGACTTGTGTCCTTGTGTTCAGTCGGACCGAGAACGCTGATATTTAGAAAGACATGTGAATATTTAAAATGAAAAAGAATTCCTACTGTCTAAAGTCAGCCAGTCGGTGGCCGCTGTCCTGGGAAACGAATACAATACCTCTCTGAATATGCTCGCAGAATCGCATGCCTAGAAAGGATTTAGTAAAACGAGAGGGTGGGACTAAAATTTCCGGAGTCCAGGACCCACGGCTCAGAGCTTCGGGGCTGCCCTGTCACCAGGTGGAGAGCCCAGGGGACAAACCGCTTACCTCCTGGCCGCCACTGAGTCTGGTCCACGGTCCAGGCCAGCAGAGCCCAGGCCGCCCCCGGTTCAGGCTAACGGTGCGTAGGGCCGGCAATCCCTGTGTGTTAAGTGCGAGTACCCCCTGCAGTGTTTACAGAACCTTTGCTTTGTTGACACGGCCAAGAGAAAATATTTGGGGAAAGAACGTAACGAGCTAGTTTGCACAGAGGCTCCCTGAAGATTGCAGGGGTGAGCAGCTCCGTGCCGCACGCAGCAGGAAAATCTGTGACAGTGTTGGCCTTGTATTCGTCTCCTAGCCTGGGCCTCCCCACTGCTGCCACAAAATGCTCCCCAGTCCATCAGATCATAACTTGTGCCCGGTTCAAGAAGCTTCCAGAATTGCCCAGGTTCCCCATCCCACCTTCGCAGGAGCGCAGTTCCCATGAACCTTCCCGAAAGGTGAGCAGGACCTATGGGCTGTCTCCGTCCCTACGCTCTGATCCCTGACAAATCTCAATGGCGTGGGGGCTCTGGTCCCTGCTGCCGTAGGAAATGCATCCGGTGTAGCTCTGCCACCCCGAGTCACCGCGCACCGGTGCCTTTGACACAGGTTCCCCCACGGAATCTGTGGGGGCCACTGCCGGTCTCACCAGCTCCGTGTCAGACTGTTTCCCTGCTTCCCCAGCAGACACTTCTCAAGACAGAAATGAAACCTTACTTTGTTCTAGTGTTGCTGCAACCTGAGGGCTCAGCACTATCACAAGAATCAGTGATTTTCGGATGGTTTCTTGACTCAGCAGAGACAGATGATGGTGCAAGAAGAATGGAAAGGAAGAAAGGATGGGGTGGGCGGGGGCAGTTTCAAATGCAATGTCTTCACCGGTGGTTTTGGATTTCTGACCAGGTCCTTGAAAGCCCAGAGATGTTAGCTGTTCCCTGGGAGGAGGAGGACACAAATTTAATAAAAGCCAACTACACAAAGGATAGACTCAACCCGGTCAGTCCAAGTGAAGGAAAACTGCCGAAGCTGGTGTTTACTTGGGGAAGAAAGAAGAAGGATGCTGGCAAATGCATCAGTGGTCAGCAAAGAGGGCCACACATCCCCATGTGAAATTACGTATCAGAGGTTCAGAAATTCTCAAAACAAAATTCCTAGAGATCAATGTTTGCCAGACTTGGGGACCTAGCAGACAGCAGCATCTGCACCCACAGAAAGGACACTGACGGAAACTTACACGGGGCTGCCATCTCTTTATTTTGCCCAATTAAAGCTTTTTATAGTGTCCCATCTATTGCTTATATAATCTCACAGAAGGAATATTTGACTCCAAAACAAAAGAGGAGGGGGAAGAATGTGAACAGACGAAAGAAAGAAAGACGAGTAAGAGTCTCAGAGCCCATTTTCCTTGGATGGTGACAGCGACCTGAACAGCGACCCCACCGCCCCTCCAGCCAGGCCAGGTCCCGGGAGACGCTCCAGGGCAGAGATGGAGGAGCTCCAGCTCCTGGCTCGGAAATGCCGGTTTGGTGCCATCACCCGCCCCGCCCGGCTGGGCCCACAGTGGGCACGACTTCTCCTCGGTGGGTGCCACAGACTGGCATCTTCCCACTCTGACAGGGAGCTAGCAGAAAACGCGAGATCCATGTCACCGACTACCCTGCCGTCAGCACAGACCCCAGCGTGGCGCCCACCCAGTTCAGCACACCAGAAAGTGAACACAGTTCGGCTTAAAGTCCAGGTAAACTGCTAAGGCTCCTACGTGCCAAGGCGCAGGGCTGCTAAAAGGAAACCAATCATAACGGAGCTGATCAGAAACCTTCCGTCTAGCCTGAGAGGAGACCCCAGGGGCCAGAAAGGTCTGTCCCACCTCAGAATGCTTAAGGGCAGGCTGGGGGCGGGAAGTGGGCTTCCACACCCTTTAAAAGCGGAGCTCTCCACCCACTGTCGTCTCTCCCTTCCAGAGAACCCACTCTCTCTCAGGAGTGCTTTCCGCTTTCTAAATAAAGCCTCTTATGTTTCCCCTGTGCTTTAACCCTTCTTGCACACGCCATCCGGCCAGGCCCTGAAAAAATCCTCTTTCCAGAGACACCAGCTCCCAGGCGGCTGGGGCAACAGACGCAGTGGCGCGCAGGCTCGGGCACACACTGCATCGGTGTCACTGTCTGAATGAAAGTAGTCCCAGGCGGCTGTGCACTCACAGGGAAAAATTAATGAAGACTTACTATGTGCTTGTCCCTGAAAACGTCAGTGAGGGAACGATTACCCAACTGTACGCGTCAGGATACGGCGCTGAAATACTATTTTCTGTGCAGTCCTGGCCTGGTTTCCTCCAAAGCATTGCCACCGTTTTCTAGAGTTACCAACACTGTCTTCTTTTCAAGTGTCACCTGTACCGACAGGAGGCCCCAGTACTTACAGAGCAAACACGTGTCCATGACAAGGCCGCTGGAAATCAGACAGAGCTAACTCCAGACCTGAGTTGGCTCCCACATGCACAGGGAGACCCACCACCCGTCAGAATCACCAGGGCGCCAGCCGGCCCGGGTCTGCGGGTCAACACCAGGTAAAAGATGGAGCCCATTCACGAACACGGGGCCCATGGTGTCCCTGGGAGGCTCATTCTCCCATCCAGCTCTTCAACAAAAACAAGGCAATTTGAGACAAAGGAAATATCTGGTCAGGGAGAAGGGACAGCCTCACTGGCCTACGGAAGAGCCCTTGACCTGAGCACCCAGAGAAGTGTCTACCTGATTCACACTTCTTTATGTGGAAGCTTTACCACCACCCTCTCATCAGTCTCTGTTGGAACTGAAAGAGTCTGCGTTCCTAAGGGGACTGCCCACTTCTGTAAGGATTTTATGGCCTTGAGAACCTCGGGTGGCATTCTGAGGAAATGCACTCTGAGGAAATGCACCCTAAGCCACAGCCAGGAAACCCACAGACCAGGCCCTGAAGGTCAGAGTCACTTCCCATAGGCAGAGGTGGGGGAGAGCTTAACCTCAAGGTCAATCAAAACAATGCACACTCTCCACACCGGCCAGAGGCCCACACCCCAACCTCCACTACAGGTCTTAAAAACACCCTCGGGATACACTTCAGCTTCCCCAAACGAGGGGCTGCAAGTCTACTTGGCTGCTAACAGAATCTTCATCTCAAGGCAAAGACAAGTAATAAAAGGGGAACGTGCCACAGAAACGGGCCTTTGGCAGCCAGCACAGAAAACAACCACTGAGCAAAGACCAGTCTAAGCATCCCAGCTGAGGAGAGCCCAGAGCGGGTCCCAACCGCTCACCACTCATCAGCTGTGATGACTCACAGGTGAGGGGCCGGTTTGTTTAAGTTCATGCCTGCTCCTCCTGACACTGAGCTGTGAATGGCTGAGCAGAAACTTAAGGATTCTCTTTTAAATTTCTGAATCCAGAGTTTGCAGCGGCTTTGTGAGACTCTCCAAAAAAAAAAAAAAAAAAAAAAAAAAAGAAAAAAGCCATTATGGTCCCCACCTCCCTAGCACTCACCCAAGGCCCCTGTGGGCAAGAGGTCAGGAGGCTGGGCGGGGTGGACCAACAGAAAGAGCAGATACCTTGCAGCAAGCCCCGCCTGCCTCTGCAGGCCCTCCTGGTGCAAATACACAGACTTGTCTGACAGCACCATCTTGCCTCAGGTACGAATTTCAGCCTCTTCAAAGCCTACACCAACTGCCCTTCCTCCCACTCAGCTCCCCAGGGAACCCCCATGTTCTAGCCTCCCCTGGGTGCACCCCAAAACTGGTTAACCGCTCATAAAAATCAAGTTCCTGGAGTATGACTAGCTTTCTGAAAAAACAGAAAGTAAAATAAATAGGAAATGTCACTGTACCTCAGCCTGCAGAGAATAAACACACTGGGAAGCTTCTGTTTTAGTTTTGCATAAATATATTGCGGATGGGTGTGGGTTTCTACTGAGGACCTGAGTCCAAAGGCCTGCCCAGTGAGATTGGTTGGAGTGAGAGACACACACACCCAGCCACCCTGTGAAGGGCGGTGTAAGAGCTGGCAAAGTACTCGCCCCTCCGGCACCCCGCTGCAATTCTGCGGAACAGGCTACCAGGAAAGAGCTGGAACTTCCGACCCTGCAAGTAGTTCTTTGCATAAATCACAAAACAGGATGCGCAAAGCAACACAAAATCCAGGCCAACCAGATAACACTCGCGCCTCCAGAGGGGGTCTGGCCCCGGGCCAGGGCCGGTGGGGGCAGCTCAGCAGCTCAGCAGCCCAGCAGGGGAACCTGGGGGTGGGTAGGCCAGACCTTTGACCCCACCTCCCGGACACACACACCACCCCCACTTCCTTCGTCCCTGGGAAGGGTTGATTGGGTCATTCGTGAGTGCGCTTGACACCTCTGGGCCCCCATCTCTCCCGGCTTAAACATTTCTTCCTCTATTTTTCAAACTGCACCTCTTTTAAACATTTCCCTGGGAAGCATCAACGCCGCCTTTCCTCCGTGCTTTCCCAAACCGACAGGCGCGTCTGCATCGGAGCCGGAGCCGCGGGAAGACGA